>CM052895.1:20436093-20451274 GCA_028534135.1 Potos flavus
AAAAGAAATAAAATGTACTCAAATTGGCAAAGAAGAAGTCAAACTCTCTTAGCAGATGACATAATACTTTATATGGAAAACCCAAAAGACTCCATCCCCAAATTATTAGAACTCATACAGCAATTCAGTAATGTGGCAGGATACAAAATTAATGCACAGAAATCAGTTGCTTTCCTATACACTAACAATGTAACTGTAGAAAGAGAAATTAGGGAATTGATTCCATTTACAATAGCACCAAAAACTATAAGATACCTTGGAATAAACCTAACCAAAGAGGTAAAGGATCTGTACTCGAGGAACTACAGGACACTTATGAAAGAAATTGAAGAAGACACAAAAAGATGGAAAAGCATTCCATGCCCATGGATTGGAAGAGTAAACATTGTTAAAATGTCTATGCTACCCAGAGCAATCTATAGTTTCAATGCTATCCCAATCAAAATACGAATAGCATTTTTCAAAGTGCTAAAACAAACAATCCTAAAATTTGTATAGAACCAGGAAAGACGCCGAATCGCCAAGAAAATGTTGAAAAAGAAAAACAAAGCTGGGGGCATCATGTTGCCTGATTTCAAGCTTTGTTACAAAGCTGTGATCACCAAGACAGCATGGTACTGGCACAAAAACAGACACATAGTTTAATGGAACAGAATAGAGAGCCCAGATATGGACCCGCAACTCTATGGTCAAATAATCTTCGACAAAGCAGGAAAAAATATCCAGTGGAAAAAGACAGTCTCTTCAATAAATGGTGCTGGGAAAATTGGACAGCTATATACAGAAAAATGAAACACGACCATTCACTTACACCATACACAAAGATAAACTCAAAATGGATGAAAGACCTCAACGTGAGACAGGAATCCATCACAATCCTAGAGGAGAACACAGGCAGTAACCTTTTCGACATTGGCCATGGCAACTTTTTTCAAGACACATCTCCAAAGGCAAGGGAAACAAAAGCGAAAATGAACTTTGGGACTATACCTATAAAAAATTTAATTGGACCCAAGCTTGCACGCATGCGTGCACACGCACACACACAGCATATCCAAGAGCATGTAGGTGGAGCAGGCAGTAGACTTGATACTTACTGAGAGAACAGAGCAAACTAACAAGTACTTATCTGTCAATTCCCCTCTCCTTCCTTTCTGTCAGTGCTTTTCTAATAGGACTGTCTTTGCAATGAGCTGCTCTTACATACGACCCGAAAGTAAAGGGAATGATGTGAAGTTGTGCTCTAACAATGGAAAATATGTCTAATAAAATTATATTTCTTTTTTTAATTGCCTAGGGAGATATTTAAAAATCTATAGTTGTATAAATATACTTTTTTATATATAGGATGAATGTTAAGTTTCACTGGATTAATGTATTTTGCCCTGGACTCTTGTACCTGAATTTGCAGTTTTGGTGATAGAGTTTTTCCCTCAGTGGGATTGACCTTTTTAGACACAAATTGTTTCTCAGTCTAGCCTATTCACACTGTAATTAGAGATTTTTCTCCTAGGATTTTGTGAATTTTTCTATTTTTGGAGGCTATTTCACTGAGAATTTTAGAAACAATCCCGGGTATCCGTCATAGTAGGAAATCATGAGATATCTTTAAGTGTCTTTAAGTGTCCATGAAATTGAGGGTAAAATACTGTCCTTGATGCCTCTCAAAGCACATCTCCATTCAGGGCATATCCAAGAAGGGGGCTATGGTCCTCCGTAGGTGACTAATTTGGTTTTCTACAGTTCTGTTTAATTCATCATTTTGTACATTCCCCTGGGAGCGACTTAAAACAAATTGTAACATTAAAATATAAAAGAGTAATAGAGGAAAGAGAAATGGTGCATTTTGCTTTTTTTAGATCCCAAAGTAGGCCAAACCTTCTGACTATTAGTTGTATTCACGAAGCATTACCTTCTGAATCAAAATTTTTCTCTGCAGTCTTTGCTGTTGTATTGTTGGTATATGCAGTCATTTCAGATACACTTCCTCTTTATTTTAGGGTGCCCATCCTGTGGTGAGAGCTCTTAATTGTTTGGCTTCTATAGAGAATGGCTCAGGACTTAGGGGGTGGTCCTAAAGATTGAGCATTTTGAAAGGAGCGTTTTAGAAGGACCAAATAGCGTGTCTTGAAGTTGAATTACTAAAGCGATTTGAGTCTCTTTGTCATAGTCAAAGAGGTCTCTTTTCAAAAGCTATCTGTAAATTGTTCAGATCAGCATGACACAGTTCACAATGACTTAAGAAAATTTCAAGTGTGAAACAGTGTACCCTGATGTACTTAAAGTCCACATGATTTTAGTGAAAATCCTTGGTTGTATTTCTCTTGCTCCAAGTAGCCAATAACTAAAAATGATAGTAATAATAATAATAATAATATTGGAAAAGAAGAACAATAGATTAAAACTAACGATAATAGTAAGAGATATGTATTGTTTTTTACGTACCAGGCACTGAGCCCAACACTTTATTTGCACCCTCTCGTTCAGTGCTTAAAATTACCAATTTTCAGTCCGGGAGAGTGGGGCTTACGGGGATCAGATACCTTGCCCAGAGTCATAGGCTAGAAGCCCCAGTAGTGTGGCGTCAAGGTCTGGGCCTTTGGCCATGACACAATTCTTCCCCCTGTGTGACATTCACAAATCTGGAATTGGAGTACTGGAGTTCCATCTGTCATCTGACACACTCCCTGGGTTTAGCACTGCACCTATGAAGGTGTCATTAGCCCATCCCTGGGATCGGACTTGCCATGTGTTAGAGACTAGACGGGGTCGTTTGCGTGCTTCTGTCCAGGGCTGCTGTTCCATGACCATGGAAACTGTCGTATGACGTATGGTGAGGGTGACCAACCGTCTCTGTGTGTCCAGAGTCGAAATGTCCTGAGATGGGGACTTTCGGTGCTAACATGGGGACAGTGCAAGGCAAACCTGGACTGAGTCACATCTTGCAATACCCAATACACTGACCCCATTATTCTGGGCATTTGTCGGAGAGTTCTTTGAATTCCTTTGGGGCTTTCTGTTTCTTAGATAAACTTGAACTAGAGCATAGGGTAGAATATTTGAAGGGGCGTGGGTGTGCTTTTCCCTCCCCACGCATGTTATGCTCGACATGATATGTTGGGAGAGTTTCACCTATCCTTTCTCTGCAAGATAGCAGGCTAGTTTGTTTTGTCAAATTTGCCTTTGCACCAATACTTGTGGAATGCCTGCTGACAAGATTACAACAGTTGTAATCCATTCAAAATTACCTCCACCGATTGAAAGGGATGGTTATGTAATAAAGATAACTTCTTTTTATTGAACATCTACTTGCAAAAAGGCACTTTATGTACACTGACTGTTGACAGCAGGGATTTCTGGGTAGCCATTATTATCTACACTTTAAGGATAAGGAACTGGAACTATTTCCATGAATCTGAGTAGTTTAGGCAACAAGAAAGAACATCCCAATGAATTTCAGCATGTAACCAAATGTCATATGAAATGACAATTTTAAATAATAGAAACTACAAAATGCATCTGTTAGTGTCCAGTATATGTTAGAAAATCCTTAACTCTAAGTAAAAACAAAAGGTGCAAATATATTTTTAAATGTAATGACTCATTAGTATTGACACTGTTTTCACAATGTCTGAACAAAACTAGAAAATTACAGGAATATTGCTAACATTTATTGTATGCTTACTCTGTGAATTTAATCCTTACAGAAACCTGCAGGTGAATAATTTCTCCCATTGTACTAATATAGAATGTAAAGTTCAGCCAGATTAAATTATGTCACTAAGAACCACGGGAGACAGTTTTGGAGACCATATTGGAACCTTGGTCAATCCGATGTGAATTGAATGTGATATACAATAGTTAGGAGATTGAAAACCGTCTAGATTATCAGTTTAATTTTCCTACCTTTATTTGAGTATGATGGTAAATATGATCTCTATTTCCAACTTCTGTCTATCAGAAAGCCATCTTTCTTCCAACCGTGGAGAGTGAGATAAACTTTCTTGTGGAAGACATTTTTCTTCTTAATTAATTTTGTATCTTTAACATTTTACTCTCACGAGACATTTAGTATGTTCCCTCTGCTGCCCAGTTACTCTCTCCTTCTCTGTTGCTCTCTTGCAGTAAAAGGAACGGAGCGTCACCCAAATCCTAACGAGTGTTGAAGAAGGAGCACATTACATATTGGCTAATGAGATAACATGGAAACATGGACAGTTCTCAAATCCTTTCAAACAAGAAAAACCTACTTTGTAAAGATTACAGAAGGCAGTTAGGTTCCAAACTAGTTCAAATTATTGACAGTTATATTGCTAGTTAGCATTAAACAATTTTTATTTTGCATGAATCAAAACTTAATCAGAAACATAATTGTAGTTAAGTTTGCATAATTTATTGCAGACTCAGACTTGTAAAAGCATGTGTATGCATACCATTAACCATTTATTATTATTTTTATTTTTTTTTTAAAGATTTTATTCGTTTATTTGACATAGAGAGATCACAAGTAGGCAGAGAGGCAGGCAGAGAGAGAGGGGGAGCAGGCTCCCTGCTGAGCAGAGAGCCTGATGCGGGGCTCGATCCCAGGACCCTAAGATCATGACCTGAGCCAAAGGCAGAGGCTTTAACCCACTGAGCTACCCAGGCACCCCTCCATTAACCATTTTAAAAGGATCGTCATACTAACATAAATATAAATCTCAATAATCATACTTTGATTTAGAGTTTGGAGTGTTTTTCCTAATAATTCCTTCCACCATTCCTATGGGAGAAGGAGGGACTTATTTCAACTTCTGAGACAGAAGTCAGAGAAATTAAATTACTTGCTTTTTACAACTGTAAAAAATTATAATTAGTAAATAGTAAAAAAAAAAATTGAAAACTAGACTAGAACACATCCTTCCAAGGCAGAGCAGTCATTGAACTTATTTCTTAGCTGAATTATGACATATTGACAAATTTCATGTTAAATTTACATTTCAGAGTAGCCTCTATCACAGAGCCCCTACTTTTAGGTCCAGTTCTTCTTTATAGCTCCCCATAAATTCTTGGCACCTTTTTAATTTTCATATCTGGCACTACTTTCTTATAATAAATCTTTATAGGAGAATAAAAATAATATAAATTTTATAATAGAATTCACCCCCCCAAAATATATATATATATATATTTATTTATTATTTTAATTCCACTATTGTTAACATACATTGCGATGTTAGTTTCAGGTATATGATGTAGTGATTCATCACTTCCTTATATTACCCGGTACTCATCACGACACGTGTACTCTTTAATCCCCATCTCCTTCCTATTTCACCTATCTCCCACCCCAACCTCCTCTCTGGTAACCATCAGTTTGTTCTCAAGTGTCTGTTTCTTGACTTGTCATTGTTTGTTTGTCTTTTTTTTTCCTTTGCTCATTTGTTTTGTTTCTTAAATTCCACGTGTGAGCGAAATCCTATGTTACTTGTCTTTCCCTGACTGAAGAGAGCATTATCCTCTCTACTTCCATCCACGTCATTGTAAATGGTAAAATTTCATTCTTTTCTATGTCTGATTAATATTCCATTATATGTGTGTGTGTGTGTGTATGTGTGTGTGTACTCTTCTTCATTTATTCACCAGTGGATGGACACTTGGGCTGCCTCCACAATTCGGCTATGGTAAATAATACCATAGCTATGTGGTATGTTTATAGCATATGGTAAGTAATACTTACCATATGGTATTACTTACCATATGCTATAAACATAGGGGTGCATATATTCCTTTGAATTCATGTTTTTGTATTTTTTAGCTCGATTACTGAATCATGGGATAGTTCTGTTTTTAACTTGTTGAGGAAGCTTCATAGTGTTTTCCACAGTGGCTGCACCAGTTTGCATTCCCACCAACAGTGGGAACAGTCTTTTTTCTCCACATCCTTGCTAATATTTGTTGTTTCTTGTGTTTTTGCCTTTAGCCAATCTGACTGGTGTGAGGTGGTATCTCATGGTGGTTTTAATTTGTATTTCCTTAATGATTAGTGATGTTGGGCATCTTTTCATGTATCTTTTGGCCATCTGCAAGTCTTCTTTGAAGAAATGTCTGTTCTTGTCTTATGCCCATTTTTAATTGTCTTATTTGGGTTTTTTTGGGCGTTGAGTTGTACAAGTTCTTTATATATTTTGGATACTAACCCTTTATTGAATATATCATTTGCAAATATCTTCTCTCATTGTATAGGTTGCCTTTTAGTTTGATTGTTTCCTCTGCTGTGCAGAAGCTTTTTATTTTGATGTAGTCCCAATAGTTTATTTTTGCTTTTACTTCCTTTGTCTCAGGAGATGTATCCAGAAAGATGTTGCTATGCTAGTGTCAGAGATCTTACTGCCTGTGGTCTCTTCTAGGATTTTTATGGTTTCAGTTCTCACATTTAGGTTTTTAACCCATTTTGAATTTTTGCGTATGGTGTAAGCAAGTGTTCCAGTTTCATTCTTTTACATGTAGCTGTCCAGTTTCCCCAACCCATTTATTGAAGAGTCTGTCTTTTTTCCATTGGAAACTCTTTCCCACTTTGTTGAAAATTAATTGACCATATAATTATGGGTTTCTTTCTGGGTTTTCTATTCTGTTCCATTGATCTATACCTATTTTGATGCCAGTATAAAATTTTATGCCATACTGTTTTAATTACTACTGCTTTGTAATATAACTTGAAGTCTGGAATTGTGATATCTCCAGCTTTGCTTTTCTTTTTCAAAATTGCTTTGGCCATTTGAGGTCTTTTATGGTTTCATATAAATTTTAGGATTTTTTCTTCTAGTTCTTTGAAAAGTGCTGTTGGTATTTTGATAAGGATTTTATTAAATCTCTGTAGATTACTTTGGGTAGTATAGACATTTTAATAATATTTACTCTTCCAATCCATGAGCATGGAATGTCTTTTCATTCACCTTTTTAAAGTGTGTCATTTGATGAATTTTTGACAAGTATATGCATTCATGTTCTGTTACTTGCTCTTATCCTTTATACCTCTGTGGTAGACACGAGTTCTCTTGACCTGGCCTTCAATCTACAGTTTTTTCATCATACTCCAGTTCATACTTTTCCTGTAAAAGGTCAACTAGTAAATATTTTTAAAATTCGTAGAGTTTATGGTCTCTGACACAACTACTCAACTCTGTGTGGTGTGACAATAGCCCTAGACAATATATAAACAAACGAGTGACTATTTTTCAATAAAACTTTGTTTATGGACAGTGAAATTTAAATTTCTTTTTGGGGGGGTGAAATGTAAATTTCTTACGTTTTTTACATGTCACGTAATATTATTATTCTTTGAATTTTCCCAATGATTTAAAAATGTGCATTTTCAGCTCACAAGCCATACCAAAACAGATGGCGAGGCGGATTTGGTTGGTCTGCTGACCCATGCTGTTATCTGAAGGATTATGAAATTATAGAATCTCAGAGTAAGGCCTGGAGAGCTTCTTATCTAATGTTTTCTTTCTTTAATTATATACAGAGATGAAGCTCAAAAATAGCAAAGAACCCTAAGTGGCTTAAAGAAGTTATATGGAATGTCAGAGAGCCTGCATTGGTCAGCTGGTAGTGGCTGGCCAGAGTACTGTGTTGGCAAGGAACGTCAGGTCCAATTGGGACCTCATGGGAGAAAAATTGTGTATCGATTGATTAATGTTGTCTGCCTTGAGTGCTGCAGTGGAATCACAGTGAGAGGATATTTAATGAATGTAAATTCACTTATCTGTGCTCTGCTAAAGGAGGGGGAGGAGGAAATGGGAAGGTCAAAGAGACAGCAAGATTGTATGAATGATAGTTTGAGAATGAGAAAGAGAATAAATGAGTAAACTGAAATGCTGCAGGCTTTTCTGATTGCTTGCCCTTCCACTCAATGAGTATATTCCTCCTGTGTGAGAAGCTGGTTAGGAATATCTTGTTCCCTTAACCGGGAACATAACTCCATACAGAGAATGATTCTAGGTTTTAAAATACATTTTTTTTTAAATTGCAGCAAATCCCAGATGCAAGGCACCCACTTAATTGTAGTGTTTAGTCAGAATAAAAAAAAAAAGCAGTATTTTTTAAAAAGATTTTATTTAGTTAGTTAGTTTCTTTGTTTATTTATTTATTTGAGAGAGGCTGGGGAGTGAGTGGGAGAATCTCAAGCAGACTCCACACTGAGTGCAGAGTCCAACACGGGGCTTGATCCCATGACCCTGGGATCGTGACCTGAGCCAAAACCAAGAGTTGGTCGCTTAACTAACTGACCCACCCAGATGCCCCCAAATCAGTATGTTTTAATAAGGGCGAGAAATTTGGCTTTGTTGGATATTTTGAAACTTATTATATTGGCTCCCATATGGAGCTTTCCTAAGGGTAATTTGACTTGATGCATTTTTTACCCTATGTGATATACTTAAAATTCCTCTCTGTTGAAAGAGGTGTCTCTAATTTAGGTCACAAATTTGACATCCTCTACCGAGCCCAGTGTAACACTGGGCTTTAAAAACTCAGCTTCAACTTTTACTTAGTACCCTCACCCACAGGGCACAAAGATTTAAGACTATGTCAAATGATTAAGGAAGGATGCTTCATTGTCACATCATGGAGAAACCGAATCAATTTATTCCACTCCTTTGACTTTCCAGAAGGACTTTCTATAATAGTGTCTTAACATTGTTTATTCTTCTCAGGCTTTGTTATTTGGGGTAAAGGAATAGTCAGCTGGGCCAGAGAGTATTCTTTACCTTTCTGATAACTTATCGAATTATCAAATCATTAGCTTAACTTAGTCATTTAAATGTCTGTATTAAGTGTTTGCCTTTGTAGCCACCCTAGGAAGAGATGGGATCAGACAAACTGGAGTTCAACCCATGATCCTGAACTCTAGCAGAAGCTGAAGCCCTTGCCCAGGGCCAATGCCAGTCTATGCCTGGTTATTAGCCCATGACCATACTGATCACAACTTATGTAGACAGAAGTTACATCTGCCATTTTGCTTTGCTCGGCTCTGTTTCTGTCATAGGGAAATTGGTTACCAAACAGATAAGGAACTCATACAAAGGCAGATAAAAATTCAAAATATCATTCTCCTCCTTGTTCCCAGTTTTAAATATTTTTAAAGCCTTTGGGGGGAAGTATAGAAGTGGAATATCCAAGTAAAAACCGGAGTATTAATCACGGATTAAAAATACCTGGTTTTATTCAGGTTTTGCCTTACATGCTGGTTATATTCAGCATTCCTATCTGTGGCACAAAGAGAGTATTGTATCTGTCTCTTGGCACAAGAAAACTGCAAGCATAAATTATATGCTGTGCTTCAGTATAAGTACTTAATTAATTGCTATACTATGTAAAAATTATGATAATAAAATTATTGCTCAATCATGATGATTACTCATGGTTTATGACAGTAGGCTTATTTTCCCCAATTAGTTCTAATTTACCAGCAGATACCCTTTTCTTCTTATAGCCTGTAACTATCTGCTAAATACACTCTTCCAAATTATTGGTTGGGTAAGAACAAAAAATCCATTGCCCTTGCTGTATGTCGACTTGATGATATGGCACAAATAATCTTTGTGTTATAAATAGTTTCCTTTCATCCCAGATGCAACCAGAAAGTCAAAGAAAATGATGTTATAGATGAAGAGAAGCATTCTTTCCATTTTCTGGAGTGAATACAGTACTGCCAGTGTTCAATTTTTTTTTCCCTTTCCTGACTTCCATCGACAGTGCCTAATTGTGCTGCTCTGATCGCTTTCCATGGTGGCTTGGGAACATGTGAAGGGTTACATTTTTCTGGTGATAAAAAGACATGACAGCTGTTCTTTAGAAACCCGAAAATGTAGTAATTTCTAATTTTGTTCTCCGGAAAGTTAATGCTATAGGTTTAGGTAAATATCTTTTCAAAATCTTAGTTTTAGGTTAGTTTTTTTTTTTTTATTATAGTTAAAACACATAACACGAGATCTATCCTCTTAAATCTTTAACTGTGTAACACAGTATTGATAGCTGTAAGCACAATGCTGCACATTGGACCCCTAGAACTTTGTTGATTTTGCATGACTGCAAATCTATACGCACTGAATAGCAGCTCCCTATTGCCCCCTTCGTCAGCACAGGGCAACCCCCATTTCGCTTCCTGCTTCTATGACTTCAACTACTTTAGACTCCTTATATAAATGGAATCATTCAAAACTGTCCTTCTTTGTCCTTATTTCTCTTAACATAATGTCCTCAAAGTTTACCCACGTCGTAGCCTATAACAGAATTTCCTTCTTATGGCCGAATAATATTCCATGGGGTGTATATACCACATTTTCTTTCTTTATTCATCTGTTGATGGACAGTTAGGTTGCATTTAATTCTTACCCACTGTGAATATTGCTACCATGAACATGAGACTGCAGATATCATTTCCATATCCTGATCTCAATTCTCTGGGATAAATACCCACAACTGGAATTGTAGAATTGTATGGTAGTTCTATTTTTCATTTTTTGAGGAGACTCCATACAGTTTTCCATAGTGACTGTAAGAATTCCACTTTTTATTTTCAAATTCTTGCCAACATTGCTATTATTTTCTTGTATTCTGTTCTGTTTTTTGATAATGGCCATCCTGGGCTTGAGGTGATACTTTATTGCAGTTTTGATGTGCATTTTCCTCGTGGTTAGGGATGTTGAAAATCTTTTCATATACATGTTGGCCTTTTCTATGTCCTCTTTGGAGAAATGTCTGTTCAAGTCCCTTGCCCATCATTTAATCAGGTTATTTGCTTTTTGCTATTAAGCTGTAGGATTTCCCTACATATTTTTGGATGTCAGTCTTTTATCAGACACAAGTCTTGGCATTATTTTCTCCCATCTCACAGGTTGCCATTTCACTTTGTTGATGTTTCTGTTTCTGTGCGGAAGCTTTTAAATTTGATGTCTCACTTGTGTATTCTTGTTTTCATTGCCTGAGGTTTTGGTGCCCTAAGCAAGAAATCATTGCCAAGACCAATGTTATGAAGCTTTTCCCAATGTGTTCTTCTGGGAGTTGTATAGTTTCAAGTCTTACATTACAGTTTTTAATCTATGTTGTCTCTAGTGTAAGATCGTGGTCCAGTTTTATTCTTTTGTGTGCAGATACCCACTTTTTCCAGGACCTTTTGTTGAAGAGATTGTTTTTCCCCCATTATGTCATGTTAGCACTATTGTTGAAGATTATTTGACTGTATACGGTAGTTTTATTTCTGAGCTGTCTCTTCTGTTCCATTAGTTTGTATGTCTGTATTTTTGTCAGTACCATGTTGTTTGGATTACTGTAGCTTCTTACTATTTAAAATCAGAAAGTGGGGGTGCCTGGGTGGCTCAGTGGGTTAAAGCCTCTGCCTTCGGCTCAGCTCATGATCTCAGGGTCCTGGGATCAAGCCCCGCATTGGGCTCTCTGCTCAGCAGGGAGCCTGCTTCCCCCTCTCCCTCTGCCTGCCTCTCTGTCTACTTGTGATCTCTCTCTCTCTCTCTCTCTCTCTGTCAAATAAATAAGTAAAATCTTAAAAGCAATAAAATAAAATAAAATCGGAAAGTGTAAAGCCTCCAGCAATTTTATTTCTCATTGTTGTGTGTATTCAGGATCTTTGGGGTTCCATGTAACTTTTAGGATTGTTTTTCTATTTTTTAACAAAGGCATTAAATGTTAAAAAAAAAAAGATGTTAGAATTTGGTAGGGATTTCACTGAATCTGTAGATCACTTGGGGTAATATGGCCATTTTAACAATCTTAAGTATGCCAGACATGAGCACATTCATGTCCTCTTTAATGTCTTTCAGCAATCTTTTAGAATTTTCAGTTTGTAAGTCTTTTGCCACCTTGGTTAAGTTTATTCCTAAATATTTCATTCTTTATGATGCTATAATAAATGGAATTGTTCTCCTTAATTTCCTTTTCAGATTGTTTGGTGTTAGTGTTAGAAATACAACTGATTTTTGTGTATAGATGTGTATCCTATAACCCTGCCACATGAAGTTATTAGTCTGAACAGTTGTGTGAGTGCGTGTGTGTAAAGTCTTTAGGGTTTTATACATATAAAATCGTGTCATCTGTGAACAAGGATAATTCCACATTTTTATTTCTGATTCGGATGACTTTTATTTCTTTTTCTTGCCTAATTATTCTGTCGGTACTGTCCTCCCACTACTAATGGGAGTAGTGAGAGTCGGCATCCTTGTCAGTTCCTAATTTTGAAGAAAAGGTTTCAGTTTTTCATTATTGAGTATGATGTTAGCTATGGGTTTTTCATATATGGACTTTATTGTGTTGAGGTAATTTACTCCCATTTCTTGTTTCTTAAATATTTTTGTTATGGAAGAGTATTGAATTTTATGAAATGCTTTTTCTCTGTCTGTTGAGATGATAACATGATTTTTATCCCTTCTTCTGTTAATGTGGTGTATTTCATTGATTAATTTGCATAGGTTAAACCATCCTTGCATTCCAGACCTAAATCCTACTTGCTCCTGGTGCATGATCCTTTTAATGTACTATTGGATTCTGTTTTCTAATATTTTCCTAAGGATTTTTGCATCTGTCCTCATCAGGGATACGGGTCTGTGATTTTCATTTTTTGTAGTGTCTTTTTCTGTTTGCTATCAGGATGATGTTGGCTTCATAAAATAAGTTTGGGAGTGTTTGAAAAAAATTATTGTTAATTTTTCTTTAAATGTTCGATAGAATTCCCCCTGATCAGTAAATCAGATTACTGATTCAGTCTCTTTACTTATTATAGATCTGTTCACATTTTCCATTTCTTCATGATTCGATCTTGGCAGCTTGTCTATTTCTAGGAATGTATCCATTTGTTCTGGGTTATCTAATTTGTTGGTATAAAATTGTTCACAGTAGTCTCTTATAGTCCTTTTAATTTCATTAGCATCAGTTGTAATGTCTCCTAATTCATTTCTGATTTTATTTTCTTGAGTCTTCTTACTTTTTTTCTAGTCTATCTAAGGGTTTGTCATTTTGTTGCTCTTTTTAAAAAAATATTCTTATTTTTGCCTATTTTTCTATGGTTTTTTTAAATCTCTATTTTGTTTATTTCTGCTCTAATTTGTATTATTTCCTTCCTTCTGCTAATTTTGGGCTTAGTGTGTTCTTTTTCTAGTTCCTTGATGTATAAAGTCAAATTGTTTATTTGAGATCTTTCTTCATATTTTTTTTTAAGAGAGCACAAGAGAGGAGGGGGAAGAGGAAAGGGAGAGGGAGAGAGAGAATCTTAGGCAGAGTCCTTGCACAGCACAGAGCTTGATGTGAGGTGTAATCTCACAACCCTTAGATCGTGATCTGAGTGGAAATCAAGAGTCAGACACTTAACCAACTGAGCCACCCAGGCGCCCCATTAGATCTTTCTCCTTTTTCTAATGTAGACATTTGTAGCTATAAACTTCCTTCTTAGTGCTGCTTTTGCTCCATCCCATAAGTTTTGGTATGTTTTATCTCATTTTCGTTTGTCTCAAGATATTTTCTCATTTCTCTTTTGATTTCTTATTTGACCCATTGATTTTTCAAGAGTATGTTTTCTCATTTCCACAAGTTTGAATTTTCCAGTTTTTCTCCTGCTATCGATTTCTAGTTTCATTCTTCTGTGGTCAGAAAATATATGTGGTAGATTTCATTCTTCTTATATTAGTTATTACTTGTTTTGTGACCAAACATGTGATCTGTTTGGGAGAACATTTTGTGTGCACTTGAGAAGAATACGTATGCTACTGCTTTTGGGTCGAGTGTTCTATAAATGTCTGGTAGGTCCATTTAGTCCGTGGTGTTGTTCAAACCCTCTGTTTCCTTATCAGACTTTTGTCTGGTTGGTCTATCCATTATTCCAAGTGGGGGTATCAAAACTCTCTACTATTATGGTATTGCTGTCTGTTTCTCCCCTCAGTTCTATCGGTGTTTAGTTCATATATTTGGGTGTTCTGATGTTGGTGTATATATATATTTATAGTTATTGTAAATTGGAATTAGTACCCCTGCAACTCCTTTACCTGCCTGCTTGGTATAAGAAATCCTAAATAACAAGATGGTGGTTGTAGCCTCAAGTTTGGTGTAACCTTCTCTGAACAGTGTGGTTGAAGTGTCCCCAACCCAGGCATTTGAAGTTCAGATCCAAAAAATCCTAAATTTTTTCAGGAGAGAAAACATAAATTACTCAAGTAGGTGTCTAGCGGTTTGGGTAAGAATAATCCTATTTCCAATATTTGGTTCCCATCTCATGTGTTCTAGTTGCCAGGGGATACAATAGCATATGGTGGTCTTTAGTTCAATGTACACACGGTGTTTTAGATGACAGCACCAATACCCCATAGGTTGTCACATATGCAATCTCCTTTGTAGCTCTCCTACTTTTATTATTAAATCCTAGGTCTGATTTTCAGCATTGTCTGTCCTGTGGCTGCAGGAGATAAGAACCTTATGAAATTCCGTCATGGACCCCAAACGACTTCCACAGTGTTTCTTGAGTTGATAGTTGGTTAGCCTGAGACTGTCCATTTTTAATTCAAAGCTTGTAAAGGCATTAGTAAAAAGTAGGTAACTCCATACTTATGATGACCATTGTCCCTGTACCATTCACCTATACTACCACTACTACAGAAGGCAGCGCTTCGCCTCCAGGTTCTCCCAGTCCCCCATTGGTAAAAGTCTTAGTAGCAGGGGGACAGCCACTGGCAGGACTTCTCTGCATCCACGTACCAGCAGCAAAGGGGTCCTGACTATTTTCTGACAGCTGGGTCGTCTAGTTCTAGAATCCCATCTTCAGATCTATCTTCTGATTTCTAGGGCCATTTCTCGTACCAACTGCCTAGCCTAGGTTCCCCTCTAAAGCAGAATATAAAACAAGGCAGTTTACTTTGGGAAATGATCCTAGGGAACAGGAATGGGGAAAGGAAGACTGGGAAGACTATAACAGGGAAAAGGGGAAAGGTAACAGAGGAGAGGATTACTGAGCTGGTCTTAACTGTGATCACCTTGCAGGATCCCTCCGAGAAGCTTGTAGAATATTTCTCAGAAATGGTCCACGGAAGGACAAGCGACGGGAATATTTACTGCTGTATGCTGCTTCAGGGTATTATAATCCCTATTCACCTCTAGACTATTTCTTAAGAACATGGTCCAAATTTTATATCCCCAGTGTTGA
>CM052895.1:20459757-20495835 GCA_028534135.1 Potos flavus
ACATTAAGGTAAATATACTGAAAACCAAGGTAAAGGTTATTCAGCTTACAGACGTCATAGAACATGTGAATAAACATGTACATAATCACAGCATTCTAAGGTAATTCCTTGATAATGTTTCTAATTAATGAAGATTTTATTTATGGGCGTAAGTTTCTTTTTTTGCAAATTTATCAACATGGTAATAGTAAACATAACAGAAAGAGGAAAAACAAGAATAGATTTTATATTTTTTTTTAAGATTTTTTATTTATTTATTTGACAGAGAGATCACAAGTAGGCAGAGAGGCAGGCAGAGAGAGAGGGGGAAGGAGGCTCCCTGCTGAGCAGAGCCCGATGCGGGGCTCGATGCCAGGACCCTGAGATCATGACCTGAGCCAAAGGCAGAGGCTTTAACCCACTGAGCCACCCAGGCGCCCCAGCTTTTATATTGACTTCTTACATGGAGAGCACTTTTCTGAGGATACTTATGTAGATTTTCTTCTTTAATTACTCACAATACCCTATAAGGGATGACCTATTATTTTTTTAAATATTTATTATTTTTAAAATATTTATTATTTACTTATTAAATATTTATTTATTTATTTGAGAGAGAGAGAGAGAGAGAGTATGGGTGGGGTGGGGCGCAGAGGGAGAGAGAATCCTCAAGCCGACTCCCCACTGAGCACAGAGCCCAAATGAGGGCTTGGGGGCTGGATCCTAGGACCCTGAGATTAGGAAACCAAGAGCCGGTTGCTTAACTGACTGAGCCACCCAGGCTCCCCAAGGGGATGTCCTATTATTATGTCCCTTTTATAGATGGGTAAAATAAGTCTTAGAGAGACTGGACAATATCTCCATCCAGGGTTGCAGAGCTGGGACCCAACCTGGTGTTTGATTACGTGCTCCTGTTACTTATGTCCAGCGTGTTACCATTTCCCTTGGGGCAATAGTACCAGTGATCAGAGGTTTTATATCTATCAAGCTCTAGAGAGGATCTGAATTTGAACAGAAGGCTCCCCCCACCCCCCCACCCCCCACCCCCATTCTTTAAATTTGAGTTTCAAGTTCACTTTGAATTTAGTGCAGTCTCTCTCAGCAGAGGCGTTTTTATTCTAATCCACCAGAGGGCAGTATGAGGCAGAGTTTGCTCCCGAAGTTCACAGTACCTTCTGAGAGCTCCTGCTGCCTTACCTGGAGATACTTGGTTTTTCGTCTTACTATTTCCTCACTTTGAAATGATCAGGGATGTCCCAGCTTTTCAGAGCACCGTTCTCTTCCTATTGAGTGACATGAGTCTGTGGAAAAGGTGCTGGATAAAATATCTGGGTTGTACTTTACTTGTGATCCTGCATTTGAGATTTGCCCGCCTTTGACAATCACTGGGCTTGCTGGATCAGATTCACGGACATGATGGCAAGATGAAGGTGGGCGAGTTTTAAGGCTCACTCCAGCTCTCACGTTCTCTGATTTCAAATGTAGAAGATGACATGAGTGTTAACACTGTGCAAACAAGAGTGTGTAAGTAACATCCCATTGGTTGTTATTGCTGTTTATGAATTGAATTAAGTATGACTGAGTCCCCACCCCACCAGACTGTCATTATTGGGGCTTCCCCCAACTCTTGCTGCCCCCAATTGCCTAACAGTCCCATGAGTCTTACTTAGAGAGGGTCAAGGGTCAAGGAGGTGCCTGTCCACACTGATCTTCTATCCACACTGATCTCCTGAAGTCAAGCAGCTGCTGCTTGTGTTTCTTGCTTGGAGGGCCTTTGTGTAGGTTGGGGACCTAGTGCCTCACTTCTCCAGGTAGGCCTCAGGGTCAGAAAGACTTGGACCACCAACAGGAAAGATGGGTTACTGATGGCAGCCTTTTCCTGCCTACCTCCAAAGGTACTCTCCTGCTTCCTCTGCCCCTATCGTAAATGCTTTCACGGACTCAGATTTCCACTCAGAGGAGCAAGAAGGAGCAAAGGAGAATGGAGAGGGAGGGAGAAGAGGAGAGCTGTCCTCTAGCAACCTACTACTAAATTTCTGCAAAAAATCCTGGGAAGAAGAAATACAAAGAGTCTGGCTATTTCCTTTTTTTTTTTTTTAAAGATTTTGTTTATTTATTTGACAGAGAGAGACACAGCGAGAGAGGGAACACAAGCAGGGGGAGTGGGAGAGGGAGAAGCAGGCTTCCCGCCGAGCAGGGCTTGATATCAGGACTCTGAGACCATGACCTGAGCCGAAGGCAGAGGCTTTAACCCACTGAGCTACCCAGGCACCCCAAGAGTCTGGCTATTTTAATGGAAAGCGTGAGGGAAACCATGACAGAAATCATGTTAATATTAAAATACTGAAATTATTTTTTTTTAATTTTATTTATTTACTTGACAAAGACAGAAACAGCGAGAGAGAGAAAGAGAGAGAGAGAGAGAGCAAAGCAGGGAGAGCAGGAGAGGGAGAAGCAGGCTCCCCACTGAGCAAGGAGCTCGATGTGAGGCTCGATCCCAGGACCCTGGGATAATGACAGAAGCCAAAGGCAGACGCTTAACGACTGAGCCACCCAGGTGCCCCGTTAATATTGAAATAAACAGTGTCTTGAGTTAGGAGACCAGAGCCTGGAGAGTAGGAGCGACAGTATCTCGGGCTAGATTGTATTCTCCACAGTGCCGGCATGAAGATGTCCCTCAATGAATGTTGAGTGCTTAATTTTTTCCCTTCAGTCTGAAACAGAAAGGGTCAGGATTCGTTTCTGAAACAAAATGACGAGTATTTAAACCATGAGCTAGGCAGGGCTGTGATCCTGGCTCCAAGAAAATACTGACTCTTCCTTCCCCAACATGGAGGTGGATAAGTTCCAAATCCGGTGTAGAGGAATTTGCTGATTGCTTGGGATGGGCTCAATACTCGCCACAGCTGGGAGAGGCTGCAAACACGTTCGTGGAGTCCTTCGTGAACAGTCCTGTATGAGACAGCTTTGGGAATTCTCTCCTCCTTTGCTGAGAACCTTCTAGCTCTGTCCCTCAGCCCACCTGCTCAGCCATGTTGACCTATCGCGAGAGCTGGGCCCTCTGTAGAGCCCTCTGTGCTGATGCTCTTCCGGGACAGTCTTTTGTACTGGGCTCCTGCTTTACCTCTGGATATGCTGTTTCCAGCCTGAGTATTGCTCATGCCATAAACTGAGCTCTTACTCCAGATTCAAAAACCCTAAGCCAGATTCACAGTCCCAGGGCCCCAGACATGGTCCGTGAAGTTCAACAAAAGTCTCTGTATCAAAGTAGCTCTTCCAATCTGCATTCCCATAAGCAGCGGGGGTACCAAGGGTTACCACTGCCCTGTCCTCACCAACGTTTGGTATCCACAGACCTATTATTTGCTATTCTGGTGAGCGCGATGCTGCTTTTGTGGTTTTTTGTTGTTAAGTTTGGTAAACAGCAACAACACACATATCATGAAGTCTGGCCTTTTAACAAATTTTAAAGTGTACAGTATGGTTTTATTGTGATTTTATCATACGTATTCTGATTAATAAGAACATTCAGCATTTTTTAAAAAGATTTTATTTATTTATTTGACAGAGAGAGAGAGAGAGATCACAAGTAGGCAGAGAGGCAGGCAGAGAGAGAGGGGGAAGCAGGCTTCCCGCTGAGCAGAGAGCCCGATGCAGGGCTCGATCCCAGGACCCTGATATCATGACCTGAGCTGAAGGCAGAGGCTTTAACCCACTGAGCCACCCAGGCGCCCCAACATTCAGCATTTTTAACAGATTTATTAAATTTCCTCTGTTGTGAATAGTCTGTTCAAAAACTGTTCCCCACATTTCTGGTTTATTTTGTTTGTTTTTTAAATTGAGCCCTTTATATAGGCTAGCATTTGCCCTTTGTCACATAAATATGTGTGATAAATGTGTATTTCCAGTCTGCAGCTGATCTTTTCATTTTGTTTATAGGTCCTGTCGATGAAGTTTGATAAATCTGTCAATTTTGTTTCTTTTTGAATTGTACTCTTTGTGTCTTAAGAGGTCCTTTATACACAGAAAAACTGGGTGGGGTCAAATTTTAAGGAGTTTTGCATACTCCCAAAAGACATTTATTTCTAAGCTCTCTTTTAGGTATAATATTCCAGAAATTGACAATGACCACCTTAAGGGTATTCGTTGGTTAAATGCCATCTGTTCAACTAGTTAATTGTGTGAAAGACAATAAAGTTTGATTCTTACCCCATATTGTACTGGAAACTATGTTGGGGACTTTAAAGCACTCTATGTGAAAAGAAAAACTTTTTAAAAATTTAGGGAAGAAATAACTGATTTTATTAAAATGTTTCCTTTCAGGGGTGCCTGGGTGGCTCAGTTGGTTGAGTGTCTGGCTCTTAATTGCATCTCAGGTCATGATCTCAGGGTCGTGGGATTGAGCCCCAAGCCAGGCTCTGTGCTCAGCAGGGAGTCTGCTTGAGATTTTCTCTTCCTCTTCCTCTGTCTGATCATCAGATTTGCCTTCTAAGAGAAAGTTCTGGAGCAACAAGGTGTAGGAAAGGAAAAAGGGAGAAATGGGGAGAAGTCTGTTGGAGCAATCTGGGTGGGAGCCTTGAAATGGGGCAGCAGCTGCTGGGATGGATACAAGAAGGGGCAGATTTGAGAGCATTTCTACAAAAAATTTGCTGGGAGCTAGTTAATGCAAGTTAGCTTTTTCCTGGCTGCAAAAAATTGGCCAACTGGAAACACAAAATTGGAGGGGACACAAATGGAGAAATGCAACGTCCATCTATGAGGGCCAGTCCTGGGGTGGAGTAAACCATTCCTGGTTAGCACGAGTTACCACCTCAAAGCTCCTCCATGAAGGAGATGCAAAAATGTCTTTCTTTTGTGGGTGTTGGTGCACAAGTCTTTGACAACAGTGTTCTAATACTAAAAACCAAGCTTTTTATCTGATTCTGATAATATTTGTTATTTTACACGCGAAAAATAGCAGAGGCTTGAACATTCAGTGAAGGAAAATATGTTTCCAATTCACTAAGAAAGCTGAAACTTAGAACAAGTCTATTTCAAGGAATTACGCTTAACAAAGTTTATTTTGCAAAGTACATGTTAGTTGTTTACCTGCAGTTGGGGTGCCTTTTCCAAGGGGAAAGAAACAGAACTGGAAGGTCATTACCAGTGCCAGGAAATGCCTCCCTATCTCCCCACTGCCTGAGATAGGCATAAAAGGTCGACACCTTAGAAAATGAGACAATAACAGAGAAAAGAGGACATTGCCTTTTCATACAAATGAGTTCAATAAAATGATGTTGGCAACAGGGAGTAGAGATGAGTTGGAGCTAGATACGCAAGCTTGAATGAGAATGTCCTAAAACTAATTACCCATGGGAAGGGCTAGCACCACCAAAGTTGCAACAGAAATTTTCAAAAATTTTAGTGTAATAACAAATAACATTTAGGAAGTTCTTACCCGTTTTGATGGTGTCGGTATCATCCAGTCCCATAGGGTAGACAATGTCTACATGGTTTCTGGCTTCAGATGTGCATACCTTTGGTACTCACCTCCCTGGCCCGAATTTAGTTATACCTCCCTATGGGGGGAACGAATGTCTTGTCTTTAGTCAAAGTTAACCGAAGGAATCACATCATCTGGGGGAACTGAGATTACTTTGGTTGACTTGGGCTTTTCGGGGTCCAACCCTGAACTTGAACATAGAGTCAGCATAACTTCAAAGCACCGAACTATATAGGAAAAGGTGGGATAATCGTTTGGTAATAAGTTAACAAGGAGTCTCAATATGGGTGCTGTGTAGATGGTCAGTGGCTCCTAGTATTTGTGAAATGACTAACCAGACCAACGACTGTTCCTACATTTCTGGAACCCTCTCCTTTATAATACTTCTTCTTCTTCTTCTTCTTTTTTTTTTTAGTGAGAGTCAAATCCTGCAGGGAAATCAGTTTTTGTTGTTGCTGTTTATCACAAGCTGGACCAGAGCGCAAGTGCGAAAACCTTACATACTCTGAGAGCAGGCATCTTCACTAAGGAGGTGAGTTAAAAACAAAACCCCAGCACAAATTTTGCTTCCATTACATCCATTTTCTAAAGTCCGGGGAAGGCTGCAGTGCTATCTTTTCCTTGTTTGAAAAAGAAAGTAGAACAGTTGGTGAGAAAAAGGCAGTGACAAAAAGACATGTTTGACAGCTATTTCACACTGTCGGGAAAGACATTAGCTCCTCTCTGGAACCAGAAAGGCAGAGTGGGGACAATCCGCTTGTCTAAAATGTCAGAGAGCACTGTAATTCAAGTGCGATGCTTTTATGCTGAACTTAGGGGCCTCTTCCACTTTTTAACCATCTGTTTCCAATTGGGAACCTCATGGAGGACTGGGGCCACTTTTTAACCATCTGTTTCCAGTCCTGGAGCTCATGGAGGATTGGGGCATTGTCCTGCTTTAAACCTATTTTCTCAACTAGGTCACATAAAATGTTGTCTTTGGAAGGCAGCTTGGAAACTTTTTTCTGATTGTGTTTGCTTTTTTTTTTTTTTCTAAGATTTTATTTATTTATTTGACAGAGAGAGACACAGTGAGAGAGGGAACACAAGCAGGGGGAGTGGGAGAGGGAGAACATTGGGAAGTGGGAGAGGGAGAAGCAGGCTTCCCGCCAAGCAGGGAGCCTGACGTGGGGCTCGATCCCAGGGTGGGGCTCGATCCCGGGATCCTGAGATCATGATCTGAGCTGAAGGCAGATGCTCAACAACTGAGCCACCCAGGCGTCCCCGACTGTGTTTCCTTCTTAAAGACATTTCTGCACAAGTGCATCGATTGTCACTCTTAAAACTGTGACGTTGAGAAATGTTTATTCATTGATTCAACAGATTCATTAAGAGCTAATTATGCTCACTAGAGAAAATAATGCAGACAACACAAATAAAACTAAAAACCATCATAAGCCTAACACCAAATGTTAAAATGTTAACTACTGTTAACTTTGTAGCGCATATCTTTCCACTCTTTTACTTTGCATGTTTGTTTCCTTTGAGTTTTTGCTTTTATTTTTATCTATTAAAGATCTTTATTTGAGAGAGAGTGAGAGTGAGAGAGATCACAGAGGGTGACGAAGGTGGAGAGGGAGAAGCAGACTTGCCACTGAGCAGGAAGCCCAGTGTGGGGCTCGATCCCAGGACCCTGAGATCATGACCTGAGCGGAAGGCAGATGCTTAGCTGACTGAGCCACCCAGGTGCCCCGAGTTTTTGTTTTTAAATGGGCAGTGCATATGTGGGGGTGTTGATATGATTTTGCTTTTTTTACTATCTAACATCTTTTCATGATAATGTGAGATTTCTCTCTCTTTAAAAATTATTAGTTATTTGAAATGTTTTGGGCATAGAAAAAGGTATGAAGAATAGTATAACCCATGCTAAGTATCCACCACCAGCTTCATGATCAATCCAGTTAAATTTCTTCTTGCACCTACAAAGGTCATACAGATCTCATTTTGGTATTTGTCCTTTCCATCAGCTCTCTATATTTTTATTACACATTTATGTAGCTTTAGTATTTTTAGTATTGTTTTACTTGGTTTATAATATTATGTAAATTGTGTCAAATGGTGACTTTTCTGTAACTTGCCTTTTCTTCCTTGGTGTGAATTTTCCCAGATTCATCCATGTTGTTACCTATAGCTTTGGTAATTTTTCCTGTTGTGTAACATTTCACTTTATAAATATGCCACAAAATATTTGTTTACTCATGAGATGGTGGACATGGTTACATAGCGCTCCATCTTCCTATGAATGAAAGTAGCTGTATGTACCTAGAAGTGAAACTGAATGGTTGTAGGGTACGAATATGCTCAACTTAATTAAATGTTGTCATATTGTTCTGGAAGGGGCTGTATCAGTTCATACCCGTCAGTATGTGAAATATCCTATTTTTTCAAATCTTCCTCAATTCCTTAAATATTTCTGCTGTTGTACAGGTGTGAAGTGGTTTTCCATTATGGTTTTAATGATCACTTTTATGATTACTAATGAGTGTGAACACATTTTATTTACTTTTTTATATTTGAGTTTCCTCTATTATATAGGCTTCATCTACTTTACCAATATTTCAAATTTATTACTACTGATAGGTATGTAGAAAATATACATCTTTTGGGGGGATACACACACACATACACACACATATATATGCTAATCTTTTGTCATTAACAAAATCTTAGGATTTTGATCTATATTGTATATGTTTTTGGTGTCTTGATGAACAGAAGGTTTTAATTTTAACATGGTTAAATTTATTACTTTTTCTTTATACATTTTATATTTTTCTTAATAAATAATGTCGTAAAGTTGGTTGATTTTTCTCAACATTTTGAGGGTTTTTCTCTTCATATTTAGATCCTTATCATATCAAGAATGGATTTTTGGTTCGGTATGTAGTAAAGATCCAGTTACCATTCAGCCATATATGTCCTAGTATCATTTGTAGATAGCTTGTCATTTTTCCACTGACCTTCAACAACCCTCTCTGACTTAGATTAATTTCTGCATATGTATGGGTTCATTTCTGAGCTTTCTCAGAAAGCTTTTTGTTCCAGTGATCAGCTTATCTAAATCTACCAATGCTGTGTTATCTTAATTACTATAGCTTTGCAATTTTGATATCTGGTGATAAAAAATTCTAAACTTAATTTTTTTTCTCATGTTTCTCCCTGCCTTCAAACTTGATTTTTCTTAAATTCTCTGACCTACTCCTGGACCTTTGCATTACACATTAATTTTAAAACTGACTTATCAACCAAAAGAAAATGAAAGCACTAATTCAAGAAAATACATGCACCGCTATGTTTATTGCAGTATTATTTACAATAGCCAAGATATGGAAGCAACCTAAAGTGTCCATCAATAGATAAATGGATAAGGAAGATGTGGCACATGCACACACACACACACACACACACACACACACACACACACACTAGAATACTATGTAGACACAAAAAGGGATGAGATTGTGCTATTTGAGATAACATGACTAAACCTAGAGGGTGTTATGCTAAGTGAAGTAAGTCAGACTGAGAAAGACAAATACCATATGATTTCACTCATAAGTGGAATCTAAAAAATAACCTGACTTCCAAAATCCGTAAAAAACATTGGTTTTTTAAGTGGAATTGAGTTTATAAACTAATAGGAAGAATCGACATTTTTACTATGTGGATTCTTCTCAGTTATTTCTACGCTTATTTAAATCTTAATCTTTTAACGAAGTTTTGTGATTTTTCTTTAGAAATATTACATATCTTTAATTAAATCTTTCTAAAATAGTATATTATACTATTAAAACATTATATTTGCTAATTTTTTATTCCTAGTTATATAATAGGGATAAAATAATAATAGATAATAGAAATGAAATTGAACCCTTTTATTAATTAACAAAACATGTTTGTATATTATTTTTTCTTTTTTAATCTAGATAATCATCTTGTATCTAAATAATGAGTGCTTTGTTTCTTCCCTTTAACACTAAACAATAAGAAAGTATATTTAGAGGAATGTCCTTAAGCAAATTAAGAAACTTTTCCTCTCTTCCTTCTGTGCTAATTGCTTTATCATGAATGGGTATTGAATCAAATTGTATTTAATGCTTGTTTTTGCTTCATATATTGAGATGAATTATTTTGTTCCCTTTTAATCTCTTAATACTATAAAATGATTAAATTTCTAATATTAAAGTGTTGCTTGCTATATTACTGGAAAAAACACAACTTGGTCACAACTAGGTAATTTTTTAAAAAGTTTTATTTATTTAAGTAATTTCTCTAACCACCGTGGGGCTTGAACTCATGACCCCGAGATCAAGAGTCGCATGCTCTTTTGACTGAGCCAGCCAAGGGCCCCTAGGCAATGTTTTTTTTGTAGTGCCGGAGTTACGTAGTGCTAATATTTTCTTAAGGCACTTACATTTATATTCATAAGCTCATCTAGCTGTTACTTTTTCTTGTTCTCACTGTCCTCATCTCAAGATTATTCTGGCTTCATGAAATGAGTTGGGAAGTATTTTTTCTTCTCTAGAAGTCTGGTATTTTCTGTGTGTGTCAGAATGAATTATTAATTACTGCTTTACTTTCCTTAATGGGTAAAGGTCTCCTTGTAATTTCTGATTCTTCTAGAGTTAGTTTTGGTGAGCTATTTTTATTCTAAAAAGATACACTTTTAAAATTTATTGAAAATTTATGTTATAATTTTTAAAGTCTATGCCTTAATTACAGACATAGCTTATGTGGGCTCATTGAAACATTATACTCTGAGTTCTTGTATTTTGATAGCCATCTGCATTTATGTTTGAAGGTCAGTTTGGCTACATATAAAATCTGTGGCTCATATTTACTTTCCTTGAGTATGGTAGATATGTTACTCCATTTTCTTCTGAGATAAAACACTGATGTTGAGACGTCCAATGGTGATTTGACTTTCCTTTCTTTATAGTGACTTTGTCTTGCTTATATGCTCAAGAAACTTTTTTTCTTTGAAGTCAATAATTCTGTCAAGAATATATGTCATTCAGTAAACACAGAAAAAACATTTGCCAAAATCTAATAACTTTCCATGATTAAAAAAAGCTCAACAAATAAGAAATAAAATGGAACTTCCTCACTCTGATAAAAGACTTCTACAAAAAATCCATAGCTAAGATCATACTTAATGGGAGAAGACTTAATTCTTTCCCCTTAAGATCAGAAACAAGAAAAAATAACTGTCCTCATAATTTCTATTCAACATTGTATTGGAGATTCTTGTCAGAGCAATTAGGCAAGAAAAAGAAATAAAGATATCCAGGTTAGAAAGGAAGAAGTAGGGTGGCTCAGTGGATTAAAGCCTCCGCCTTCAGCTCGGGTCATGATCTCAGGATCCTGGGATTGAGCCCCGCATCGGGCTCTCTGCTCAGCGGGGAGCCTGCTTCCCCCTCTCTCTGCCTGCCTCTCTGCATACTTGTGATCTCTCTCTCTCTCTCTGTCAAATAAATAAAATAAAATCTTTAAAAAAAAAAAAAAGAAAGGAAGAAGTAAAACTATCTCTGTTGCAGATGACATGATCTCATATATTGAAAATTTTAAGGAATCTACTAAAAAGTTATTTTAAGTAATAAACGAGCTCAGCAAGATTGCAGGTTGCAAAATCAATACGTAAAGATTGATTGTGGGGACACTTTGATCGCTCTGTCAGTAGAGCATGCAATTGTTGAGCTCTGGGCTGTGAGTTCAAGCCCCATGTTGGGTGTAGAGATTACTTAAAAATAAAATCTTTAAAAAAATGATTGATTGTGTTTCTATGCACTAATGAATATTCCAGATGAATTCTACTGGATATTCCAAATTAATATTTTACTTTTATAATACATTTACAATTGCATCAGAAAATACTAGGATATAAATTCAATCAAAGGGATTTGAGAGTTGTACACTGAAAACTTGGAATCAATGTTGAAAGAAGTTAAAGATCTAGATAAATAGAAAGACATCCTATGTTCATGGGTCAGAAGATACAATATTATTAAGATGTTAGTACTTGCCAAATTGATCTATGGATTCAATGTAATCTCAGTCTGGAAACAGCTGTATTGTTTTTGCAAAAATTGTTAAGTCAGTCCTAAAACTTACATGGAAATTTAGGGATCCAGAATAGCCAGCTAAGATTGTCTTGAAGAAGGAGAACCAGGTTGGAGGACTTATATTTTCCAAATTCAAAACCTGCTACAAAACTGTGGTAATCTAAACTGTACAGTCCTGGAGTAAGAACAGATAGAGATCCATGGAATTGAATCGGGAGTCCAGAAATAAACCCTTACAATGATAATCAAGTTTTCACCAAGGGTGCCAAGCCAATTCAATGGGGGAAAGATGAGTTTTTTAACAAATGATGCTGGGACAAATGGATATCCACATGCAAAAGAATGAAGTTGGACCCTTTGTGTATATGTACCATACACAAAAATGAACTCTAAATGGATCAGGGAAATTAAGTACTAAAAATATAAAACTCGTAGAAGAAAACACAGGGAGGGATGCCTGGGTGGCTCAGTTGGTTAAGCGGCTGCCTTCAGCTCGGGTCATGATCCCAGGGTCCTGGGATCGAGTCCCGCATCGGGCTCCTTGCTCGATGGGGAGCCTGCTTCTCCCTCTGCCTCTGCCTGCCTCTCTGCCTACTTGTGATCTCTCTCTCACTCTCTCTCTGACAAATAAATAAATAAAATCTTTAAAAAAAAAAGAAAACACAGGGAAATGTCTTCATGGCAGTGGATTTGGTAATGATTTCTTGGCTATGATACCTAAAGCACATTGAATTGTACACTTTAAGTGGATGAATCGATGATATGTAAGTTATAGCTCAATAAAGCTGTTAAGAAAGAAATTTCATATCTTGGCGATAATTATTATCAGTCAATTTTCTCAATTATATAGTATGTCTAATTAATTTGTTTCCAGGAAAGTTTCCTTGAATTATAGCTTTTGGATATTGTTTTGAAGTGAAAGTCAGAATGTAATATTAAAAGTAAAGGATGTATTCAGATAAAGGAGGAGATCTATAGATAATATATTACCATAAATTATAGGGTATATATAAATTTGGGCTCCTTGTAGTTTTAAGATACAGAAACATGGAAATTAATTAATAGCTGCAGTGTGTTTTAAGGATAGCTATAGCCAGACATTTAGATCTGATCATCAGTTACCCATCTCTTTGTCCTGCTGTTTTCCTCTGTGGTCTTCTTTGTTGGGCATTTCCTTACTAGTTGTGGCCCTTTAGTGGGTTTTGGTTTGAACTAAAATGACTTAGCACCTCCATTGGAAAGAAAGCTTCTCCTTTCCAAATTTTCTCTGAATTTTAAGATTTATTCTGGTTATCTGCTTGGTTATCTGTGAACTAAACTGATGTGTGTGCCTAGGCCCGTATTGTTCAATATGGTCACCAGTAGTTATGACCGGTTTGACTAAGGTCACATGCTCACACATGGGGTGAGGTAAGGGGGGTTGGTCCCCAAGAAAGAAGGAAAGGGAAGTGGTCTCTCACCACTAGAAATGGCAGAGAAGCTGACTGGGCAAAATAACCCTTTTCCTTAAGGAGCTTCTCCTTATACCATCATTGGTGGTCTTGCCACCATCTCTTTGAGGTAGGTAGAAATATCATGTATTCTTGTTTGATGAAAGAGAATCTTTGAATAAATTGTACCCAAGTCTCCTAGATGGTAAAAAGCGGAATTGGATATATCTACATATCTATATCTGGACTGGGGATATTATATTATATTACATATATTATATGTATATATAAGAGATGTCAATATATATATTGCAGCCAATTCTTCTTGGCTTGGACAAAAGGCTGCATAATAATTTTTAAAATTCCCTCGAGCTCAGTTGTCCACAACTGTTTCTTGAATTCTTTTGGTAAGTAACCAGCTTCCCAGCTAGTCAGAGATTTCCAGAGACTGTCCTACTTGAAAACCAGGGCAGTCTACAACTTGGCTAGCTAGAGGCTCCAGAAACCTGTTCTTTTCTGTCTTATACTTTATATACCAAGAACACGAACTGCTTGCTCCTCTTCCCACATCTGTTCTTCCCTGTCTCCGTACCTGTGGCCAGGAGGTTCTCTCTTGTTGAAATTTCCCCTTCTTTATTAGTCTAATTACTTTTCATTTTTATAGACAGGCTGCTATTTGCTTCTGCAGAGTTTTCCTGTCCCATTGCCGACAGGAATAGGTACCCAGCCCCCTGCTCCTCTCTGCAGGTCTCTGACCTAACATCTACCACATCTTCTTTTCCCATCAAGCACTGAGTTTCTTGCAAAGATGGAGGGTAACTTGTTTTTCACTGATTCTCCAGGGTTCATTATAATGCCCTTTACAGAGTAGGCCCTCAAATCCTCAAAAAATGTATATCGAATACATAAAAGACTAATCAAAGATAAAAAGTAATGGTGCAGGAAAATTAGATGATAAAAAATTAGGTCCAAAACTGTAAAAAATGCAAAGGACTGGCCTGATAAAACAGGTTCATGGAAAGATGATTTACTGATAAAACCTGGGAACAGCGATCCAAATAACAGATAAAGTATAAAGGGCAAACGACTAGGTTTCATTACTATTTAAGCAAGAGAAAGAAGGAAAGGAAAAAACACTTAAATAATTTATTGACAGTAAAATGGATTATCCATTTAGAATTTGTCAGGCAGAAAGCTATCCCTAGATGTTATCACATTTTCCTCAGTAAAAGGTTCATTCTTATTTTGTAAATAATTACAGCTTTTGTTCGAATAGCACTTTAACATTTGAAAAGCTCTGGGGGGCGCCTGGGTGGCTCTATGGGTTAAAGCCTCTGCCTTCAGCTCAGGTTGTGATTTCAGGGTCCTGGGATCGAGCATCTGTATAGGGCTCCCTGCTCAGCTGGGAGTCTGCTTCCCCCTCTCCATCTGCCCCCCCCCCCCGTTCATTCTCTCTCTAGCGCACGCTCTCTCTCTCAAATAAATAAATAAAATCTTTAAAAAAATTGACATCTCTTTAAAAAAAGAAAGAAAGAAAGAAAAGCTCTTGGGCCATATCATCTAATTGTGTCATCCAGCAAACATCCTGAGGGCCTCTGAGTGACAATTACTATGGGAAGCAAAATCAGGCTGTTCCTGCCTTTGAGGAGATTCCAGCAGCCATGGAGCCAAGGTCAACGGTATGTCAGGAAAAGGTGCTATAAGAGAGGTTAGGTGCTGGTCCAAAGGAGGCGATGAATACTCCTGGTGGGGAGGAGAACGGAAACTTCACGGTGGGGCTATGTCCTGCATTGTCAGTAGAGTGCGGCCCCGAGACAAAGAAGAGAAAAAGGAGACCCAACATGGAGAGAAATGCCTTCACAAAGGCAGAAGTTGTAGAAATGGTGGGAAGGTGTCCATGGAACAACAGATAATAATTAGTGGCTACAAATCATGTGATACTCCTCTTACCCTGGGCAGCCTGGGAATGCAAAGGAGTGACCACATGAATTCTGAGGCTGGGTCCAAAAGGGTGATCTGGCTTCCCCTCTTTGTGCCAGAGTGCTAGTGCCTGGAGTCCTGCGCTGCCATGTAAGAAGGCCATCTGTTTCAAGACGGTCATGCTGAGGAAGCCACGTGTAGGCATTCAGTGGACAGCCCCACTGAGCCAAACAGCGTGAGCAGTCACCTTGTGAGGCAGCTGCCTGTGACACCCAGGTCACCTGAGCCCCGGCTGACATCTCACAGCAACTACATGCCCTTCTGAATTCCTGACCTCTCAGAAGCCAACAAAATAAACCAAGTGGACCAAATAAGATGGTAGTTTTCAGTCACTAAGTTTTGGAGCTTGGGGTAGGAGAGACGTTCTTGTAGGTAAGAATCATAAATTAGGTGGTGTTTTTGTCATGCGAGCATCCTTTCTTCTTATTTTGGTGGTAACAGTCTGATGTCTGTAGGTAACCCTATTATTAAGTCACGTAGTTCAGGCGCAGCTGGCCTCATCCACTTCTCCCTGGGTGCACCTGCTTCATCACCGTATTCCTGTTAGGAACAATGTTTGGTAAAGGGACGGGCCAGTGACCCAAGGTGGACCATTGGGCCTTTGCCTGGTGTTGAAATTAGTGAGAAAAAGATGCTCTCTTCCCAAAAGGTTGCAAAATAATTAGTAAGTAAACCGGAAACAGCTAGGGGGCAAATTGGTTATTGACTAGGAAGAGCCTAATCTAGAGTAATGTCACTATGGAGGAAAACAAAGCAAAGGGTGGAGAGAATCTGCTTCCCAATGAGATGTGAGCCTTCAGATCTGGTCATGCCTGGTCTGCCCAGGGATTTTTTAGTTTCAGAAGCCAGGTTCTGCCTTTTGAGTAAGCCTAGTGGAGGGGTGTTTCAGGGACTAGCATCTGAAAGATTCCTGCTGTTATAAGGAGTTAAGATCAAGGTCACGGAGGACTTTGTATCTTAGGCTGGTAAATTTGTACTTTATCTGTTAGTGGTGGAGAGTCATATAATGATTTTAATGAGGATCAATATGAGATGTGCGCTTTAGCAAGATAACCATCTTCAATGAGAGGAAAGGATTGATGGTGGTGCTTAGACTTGGAGTGGGGAGATGGGCTAGGAGGACCCAGTGTTAGTCTTGTGAGGATGTCATCAAGCCTGCACTAACCTAGCTGGTGGGAATGGAGACAAAGAGATCTGAGAGTTATTGGAAGACGTGGAATCAACGGAATTCAGAGAGTAGGTGTTGGGATAGGGAAGAGGGAAGAGACAAGGATGACTTGTAGATTTCTGGCTTAGATGCATGCTGGATGACATACCATTAGGAAGACTATTAGCTCCATTTCGTGTCTGAGAACACTGAGACTCAGAGAAGTTGAATGACCCCCTCCCAAGGTTGTGTACCCCGTAAGCTGGTCTTCAGATTTCAAGATGGCTGCCCTTTCAGTTACACCAGGCCACTTCCTGCGTTCAGGGTGCTGTGGACATTGCGGTCCTGGGAAATGAAGTGCCTGGGTTGCTTGTCAGTCAGCACATCAGGAGGAAGGTGATTTCAGGAATGGTTTATTTTGGGCCCCTTGCTACCAAACCAAAGGTCTGCAGCTGGGCATTTGTAGCACTCAGGCTCTGTGGCTGACTTATCAGTGTTTGTGAAAGGTACAGCTGACTTGGTTCCAGACTTTCTGCATTCTGGCTTCGAAGGCTGATGACAAATGCAGAAGCGTGAAGGGAGAGAAAATCTATTCTCTAAGATGGACTATTGATTGGTACTAAAGACCGAAAGAATGTGAATTTTCTTTTCTTTCCTTTTCGTTTCATTTCGTTTCTCTTCTCTTCCCTTTTCTTTTCTTCCTTTTTCTTCCTTCCTTCCTTCCTTCCATTCTTTCTTTCCCTTTTTTGAGTATAATTGATGTACAATTTATATTAGTTTTTGGTGTACAACACAGTGATTTGACAAACGTATACATTGTGCTATGCCCACCACAAGTGTCGCTACCATCTGTCACCCCACGAGACTATTACAGTACCCCTGACTATACTTCTTCTGCTTGGGTGTGATTTTTCAACAGCTACAATGCAGAAGAAGAGCAGGGAGTAAGGCCGTGCTTGAGTGGGAGTAAAGGCTTCATTAAGAAGAGGAGTTTGGAAGAAAGTTAACAGGTCAGTATGAAGAGAATGTTTTGAACTTGATCCAAAGGGCACCAGAGAAGGGGAGGCAGCAAGCTGAGTGGTGAGTGCTTGTTTCTAGGCTTTTCTTCTTTGCTGCTAGGGGTGGAGTTCAGGCCCACCTGCCTTGAGCTGGGCTTCACACCTAAAAGGGAGGCTGGGGGCACGGAGGTCCAAGTTCAGATTCTAAACTTGAACTTGACACGATTTTTCATTCTAGATCTGTAGTTTGCTAGATATATAAACTTTGGCAAATGGTTTCAAGTCTCTAAGGCTCATTTTTCTCATCTGCGATGTATAGACACTAATAGTATAAACCTCATGTATTCCCCCAGTAGTGATGCCCTTAGCCAGATGTTATTATTCCCTTAGGACCAGAGTAGAGAGAAAATGAAAAAAAAAATACACTCTAAAAAATACTTTGCATGATTCTTTGGCTAATAAATGTTAGCTGTTAGTATTATGTTCAGCATCTTCATCCTTATTAATGACCTTAACAAATATCTCACAACTTCTAAGAACATAATTTCATTTTTATTGCATCAATACTGTTATTAAGTATGACATCGGTAATGTTAGTATCATCCTCTCCAGAGATCAATCACACGGATCCTCTTCTTTGGAAAGTTTTGCTTGTGTCTGCACTAGAGAACGGGTGAAATTTTTAGGTGTGCTATACAGTGATTCATCAGTTCTGTACATTACTTGGTGCTTATCATGATAAGTGTACTCTTTAATCCCCATCACCTATTTCACTACACTGGAGTTAAAATAAAAAACTTAAAAAGAAAGACTGGGTAAGATTTTAATGACCATATTGTCTTTATCCTTGCCCAAGAAGATTCCATTTGATTCCATTCAGGTGCTATGTTAGGTGCTAAGGGGATGCATAAGGTTATGCAGCAGGAGCTCACAGCGTGTCGTAAACCAGGTAAATCCTAGGTTGAAAGCTCTTTATGCAATCCAGAAGGATAATGAGCTATTTTTAGGTACCTGCCTAGCATAATGGTTGGTTCTTACAGGAATTTCTGAATCTGAAACCCATCCATGTATTCAAGTTTAGATTTCTTGGTCTCATCCCTCACAATTCAAAAACTACCTTAGCATATTTTATATACAGATATATCTGCTCTTTTCTGATTAAACTCTTTAATTCCTTTGCCTTCGTTGAGCCACAGTGATCTCATCAGTACTACTTGGCACCTGATGATTACTATGAATGTTAAAATCCTGACGTGTCGCCCTCAGCCTAGTGCTTGTTACATGGAATCTGCACAGTTGATGTTTGTTGACCATAAAACTTGTTTTAAAATGCAGTTACGGGGGCGCCTGGGTGGCTCAGTCGGTTAAACTTCTCCCTTTGGCTCAGGCCCCACATCAGGCTCCCTGCTCAGTGGGGAGTCTGCTTCTCCCTCTGCCTGCTGCTCCCCCTGCTTATGCTCTCTCTCTCTGTCTCCCTCTGTCAAATAAATAAAATCTTTAAAAATAAATAAATAAAAATGCAGTTACATATGGCAAGCTTCTGCCAAAATGATCAGTGTAGATTTCATACGTGTCAGGTAGACAGGATGGCCAGCATTCTGTTCATTTGGAGAAGCGATAACTAAGGCTCACAGAGGTTGGGTGGCTTGCCACTGGATGCTCAGCTAGTGAAGGACAGAAGGCGGAGGATTTTCTGCCAAGGCTCTGGGGAGAAGCGCAGGGGTTGGGGAGCTGGAGGGGCAGCCCCAATGACAGCGCCCTCCCGCCCCCCTCGGTCTTCTTTGCTTCGCATGGGGATTTGCCTCACTTGAGAAAGATGAGGCCCTGGATTTGAGAGAATGTGTAAGAGAAGAGGTCATTTCAAGGAACCAGTCGAGAGGGCACGTATGAGGCTGGGAAGAGAGAAGAGCTGCGGGGCATGTGCCGTGAGGAAAGATCGCAACAGGAATCCGCCCGCTTTGGAGCAGGTGAAGTCGTGCTCAAATAGTCACTCCTGCACTTCCTCCCTGCGTGACTCTGCAAGTTGTTAACCTCTCTCAGCCTGTTTTTGCAACTCTAAAAATGGAAACAAGAAGCCCTTATTGGATCGTCATTGTTAGCGTAAAATAGCCTATGTTTTGTAAAGCTCCGATCCAGTCTGGTTGCTTAGCGTGCTTGGCTCGGTAAACCTGATTATGGTTATGGCTGTCCTTGTTACTTTCAAGAACGCTTTAGGTAAACATTTCACCTGTGGAATAAGAGGGCTTGAATGAGAATTACCCGACCTGGGAGGGATTCAAAACATTGACAAAAGGCTGTTTTGAAGCTAGGGAGAGTCTGACAGAGTGGGAAAATCGATCGGTTAAGTTTGGGGCTCTTTTGAGCGAGAAGGCGATGGAGGTGGAAGGTGGTCCATTGCTGGTCCGTTTTCAGTCCCAAACCCAGGCTGGGCCTAAAGTGAAGGACAGACATAGGGCAGTTGGTGACTGAGTTTTGGAGATGAGGTGGAGATCAGAAATATCTGTTGTAAATTGCTAGTAAATTGCTAAAAAAAAAATTATCAGTTAATGATGATGCATTTTTACCTTTGGAAGCAACTGCATCCTGACTTTTTAGAAAGGCTCCAAATTACGAATCACAAATTGGAGATGAGGGCACAACTGACTGGAGGCCTATCCTTCTATCCTCATTGAATTTTATGTCCAACCCTCTGTGCAGAGGTGGGGACATTTGTTGAGTTTCCTTCTTATTGTGTTGTGGATACACAACGGATTGGTTTCGAGTTTTATTCTATCTTTATAATGTTTCAATCTGTTTCTTGTGTGTGACCTTGCACAAGTCGCTTAAATAATCTGCGCGTCAATTTATTTGTCTGCAGAATGGGGATATTAAGAGTAACTTGTTTGTAGCCTGTTTGAGAGGATGACATGAAATTGCTTCTCAAAAATGATTACACTGTTGTCTGGGATTGATGATGCGGTCAGTAAATAGTAGGCCAATTTTTCAAGTTGCTCCCTCAGGAAAATAACTGAGCTTTAGCACAAGCCTGTGTACGCTCCCCTGTGGGTTGCATTGATTGCCCGCTTGCTGCTTCCTTGCCACACATTTAGAAAGAAAAGATGTGAGTTATGGGAGTGCCTTAGCAAGGAGGAGAGAGGAGCAGGGAGGGGGACAGCCTTTAGGGGTGAGACTCCACACCAGCAGGAGTAAGATGGCAACCATTAAGAAACTAGATCTGTCAAAAAAAAAAAAAAAAAAAAAGTGGGTCTGAGGGCTTTTCCAGTGGGAAAATGGCCCAACGTGAGTTTAGTGTGGGATCTCAGAGGCTGTGAGGTCTACACTGTGCCCCTTCTCCCTTCCGATGTGTAAAGAGCTACTTGAAACACCCCTTGTGCCAAGTGACATGGTAGCCTCCTTATTTATTTAAATGAGCTTAAATTTTTTTTTTTTTTAATCTGAGCGTAGTTGACACACAGTGTCACATTAATGTCAGGTGTTCAACAATAATGACTCACCTCCGCCATGTGTTATGCTGAGCTCATCACATGTGTAGCTCCCACCTGCTGCCACACGATGCCATTCCCATATCCTTGAGCGTGTTCCCTATGCTGGGCCTTTTATGCCATAGCTGGAAGCCTGGGTCTCCCACTTGCCTGTGCCCATTCTGCCCATCCTCTGTCCCCACCTGTCTGGCAAGCATGTTCTTTCTCTATCTTTAGAGGTCTGAGTCTGCTCTTTGATGCAATAAACTTTTTTTTTTTTGAAAGAATAGGTTTACAGAAAAATTGCAAACACAGTACACTTTGCACTCCATTTCCCCTACTATTAGCATTTTACTTTAGCATGGCATCTTAATCACAGCCAATGAACCCATGCTAATGTTACCGTTAACTAGATATCAGACTTTATTTGGATCTTATTAGTTTTTCTCTCTGATGTCCTTTTCCGGGTCCAGGATTCTATTCAGGACACTGCATTACACTTAATTGTCACGTCTCCTTAAGCTCCTCTGGGTTGTGACTGTTTCGCAAACTTTCCTCGTTTTTGGTGATCTGGACAGTTTTGAAGAAGACCGGTCTGATATTTACTAGAATGTCCCTTTGGGATTTGCTGGTTGTGTTGCTCACAGTGGGACTGGAGTTACAGGATTTTTTGAGGAACAGCACAGAGGTAAAGAGCCATTTCATCACATCATATCAAGGGTACATATTATCAATGGGGCTTACCACCGTTGAAGCTGACCTTGAGGACACGGCTGAGACAGTGTTCGTCAAGTTTCTCTACTGGAAGGTTACTCTTCCCGTCTTTCCATATTGTACTCTTTGGGAGAAAGTCCCTACGTGTAGCCCACACTTAAAGAATGGAAAAAACACCTTTTGCGATAAGATGGCAGGAATATCAACCACAACAATAAGAATATTTGTGGGGGCGCCTGGGTGGCTCAGTGGGTTGAAACCTCTGCCTTCGGCTCGGGTCATGATCTCAGGGTCCTGGGATCGGGCCCCGCATTGGGCTCTCTGCTTGATGGAGAGCCTGATTCCCCCTCTCTCTCTCTGCCTGCCTCTCTGCCTACTTGGGATCTCTCTCCTCTCTGTCAAATGGATAAATGAAATCTTTAAAAAAAAAAAGAATATTTGTGAATGTGTATCAAGGGCGTATTACATGCTGATGGATACGTTACATTGTTCTTGCATATTACCTCATGTCCTCCTCGTAAGTGATGAGAAGCCAAGGCTCAGGGCAATGACCTGCCCGGTGTTACCCAGTGTCACCCAGATAAAAACTGCAAGGACTGAGACTCTGATGCGAATGTCTCTGATGGGCTCCCTGCTGCTCTCAGTAGGATTTCTGATCTGTCCAGTCTGGTGTTTTCTGCCCAATGAATCAGAGTCTCATATATTCTCTGTAGTTAGGCATTCATCTTCCTGGGTTTGTATCTGAGTTTAGTGTGTGTCCTTGTGTACTCTCCAGGGCTCTGGTGCCTCTGACGAGGCCGCTCAGATATCCAAGGGTGAGCCTTGGTCCCACCAGCCCTGGGCCCACCCACATGGCCTGGAAGCCAGCCAGGCCTTCCCTCCCAGCCGGGCGGTCACACAGGCCCATCCTTCCACAAGCGTACAATTTGTAACAGTGTCATCTTTTGTCAGCTTTTATCTTCTATCTCTGGTGTTCTTTTGCAGTACGGAATATTTGGCAGCTTTAGTCCCTTTTTTTTTTTTTAAGACTAGCTGCCTTTCTATTAAGTTCTAGAATCCCTTGAGAGAAAAGAGATAAGGTTTGCCTTGTGAAAATGCTGTGGCGAATATCTGTGGAGACAAATCTTTGTACACTATTAATGACTTTCTGATTACCTTGTGTTTTTATTATCTGTTCCCCTCTGTTTACAGGGGGTAATTGAGAATCAACAGCAGCCTTCACGGAGGCAAAGACAATCTCTCACTGAAAGTACTCATTCCACCTGTCCCGGGTTCTCTCTGGCAGGTTCATCATCTTTCAGAGCCTCGAGTGACACATGAGATCAAAAAGCCTTCCGTGTTTTGTTTATTATAAAACATGAAGTGGTGATGATAATGGAGATTGCCAGATAAGATGCAAATAAGAAAGGGAGCTTGGGTTCTGAGATGAGACACCTGGTGCCCGTGTAGCCCCTGGGTCACTCGGTGACTCTAACAAAGTCACCTCTCTGTTTCAGTGCCCGTCAAGTGTGACGCCTCATCCCTTCCTGGGAGGGCGATGGCCGCTAGGAAGGAGACCAGACTTCTAAGGCATGGGCGGCCCTTTTGAGTATTAATGCTACCCAGACAGGAGTATCCATGTTCTTGTTCATCGTACTTCTAGTTACAGCTCAGCTAGCTAAAAAAAAAACCAAAAAGCATCCTTCCGGAGAGAACAAGATGCCCCACTTGGGGATTAAAAGGGGAGGGGCTTCATCAATAATGTAGTTTCCTCTTGACAGTTGCAGTTTGTTTATTACTGGAATTACGTTTACAGGTCTGACCTGGGTTCTTGTACTGGGGCAGGCTTCATCCTGTGTTTCCCAGAAAAATAACATGACTTGTAAATGAGCCAGGTTCTCTGTTGAGGAAAGGCCACAGAGCTCACAGAGTCGTGCTGGGAAGTCAGAGCTGCCTAGCCAAAACTGCCTTTAATTGCCACAGCTACAAGAAGTGAAAGCTCCAGTTTCTAGGGAAATTAACGTTTAATGATAAGCGAGGTACTTGAAAGAGTATTTCAGGAGGCAATAAATATTCCACAAAGGCAAGTTTTTTTCCCGCCTCTGGTTTCTTCTTCTGTTCCAGAGAGATTCATTGAGGCCAGGTGACCTGGCCCCCTTCCCACTCCCCTAGGTGTCTTTCGTTTCCAGATTTTGCAGTCTTTGGTTGACCAGGGGATTCCGACATCGATCCCTTCTGTTGGCCATTCTACTATGGTTTCTGTTTGGACCATCTCATGAACTTCCCGGGAGTGGATATGCTGCCCCCAGTTGGTCATCCACGGTAATACCAGCACGATACACGGCTGACCTCCTACTCGGACAGCAATTAGTTTTATGCAAGCATCCCCAGAGCCTTGAGGGAAAATAACCACAGTGAGGAGAGCAGAGTTGTGGAGGTTAGGAGAGAAGGAAGGAAAGAGGGAAAACCTGCTCTGTAGTATCGGGATCAGGGTTTGAATCACAGCCCCCTGAGGGTTTGAAAACACATACTTTGATTTTGTTGTTCTGTACAGCCTCCTTTTAATCATTTACTAGTTCATCTCAAATGCGTTGGTGAAGTCCAGTTGTCATAGATGGAAAATTCAGAAAAGTAATGACTTGCACAAGGTCCGGCAAATCGTCGTGTCCCAGGAGAGAAAAGCATGGTTTCCGGAGTGAGGAGTGCCGCGTGAGCACTTTGCGGAGCGTTTCTCAGTGACTGGAACCATCTCCTTGCCCACCCTGCACGGGCACGGCTTGAGAGATATGCCCGATGCCTGGAGCACAGGCTTAGGGAGGGAATAATGTGCATTCAGACCCGAGCTTTGCCACTTCCCTGCCGCAGCCCTGATATGCCTCCTGCGTTCTCTGCTCTCTGGTGGATAAGAAGGCCAGCCCTGCAGGGACCCTGTAAGTGTGGCCTGCATTCACCTGTGGCTTACAAGGAAAACCAAGTAGATTCACTGCTGGGTTTTTGTTGTTTGAATGGAATGTGAACTCTAAGGGCAAGACCAAGATTGCTGGGGCCAATGAGATGGACATTTTAGGGGCCGCAGGGAGAAGGGCTTAAGGGTAGACACCCAGCCACAGGGCAGGCAAGCAGAGAAAATTCAGAAAGAACCACGATGCTGCCTGGTGGCTTACTTTATATCTGATGGTAGGGAATGGAGTGTAGCGCTTTAGGAAACCTTGTGTAAAAACCCCATTAATCACTAATGCTTTTGCCAGTGTGTGTGTGTGTGTGTGTGTGTGTGTGTGTGTGTGTGTGGTGTTGCGTTGGGTGTAATAGCAAGGGAAGCAGGACAAGGCTCCAGGCAGCCCTAAGGAGAGAGGAGTCAGGACACAGGAAGTCTGTTCATGGCGAGCATAACATGTGCACCACCCCTGACACAGAGCAGGTGCTCAGGAAATGTTCGTCAATGTTACTGTCGTCCTCAGCGTGTGGTCCTGAGTCGGAAGAGTTCAGTAACTGCAGACGTTCTATGGTGCTCTCTTTAATGGATCTAGAGAACAATCAACCAGATATTGACCAAGCTTACTGCATGCCCGGCACTGTGTTTTAGCTGCAGGGGTGGAGATAGGCGAACATCTGCTTCGACATCTGTCTGTCTCTGTAGCCACACTCTTACACGCAGACCTAAAGCGCCTTTGAGCAATTGACAACCTGGATGTGGAGAGACTGATGCAACCAAGGGGAGGCAGTGAGAATCCAAGGAGGAGTGTTGATATCCAGTGTCTCAGGCAGAGAGGACCCTGGAATGGCTCTTATTCTCAGTCATGCTGGGCAGCCTTCTGAAATCTCCACATCGTACATGATAAAGCCAAAGTCCTTTCTGTGGACCGTAAAGTCTATATTACTGGCTCTTGGTGACGTTTATGACTTCTTCTTCTACCTGCGTCCCCCTCACACCCTCCTTTCCAGCCCCTTTGGTCTCTTTCCTGTTCTGTTTTTAGAATAATAACAAAAATATTCCAGTTACCACTGCCTCAGGACCTTTGCACCTGCTGCACCTTGTGTGCAGCAACTTTCCCTCCATATCAAAACAGCTTACTCTCTCAGTTCTTTTAGAATCTGCTCAGATGTCACCTTATCAGAGAGCCCTTCCTTCCCATGATCTAACACAGGTGGCTTGATCCCCATCACTCTACACCTTATCCTGGAGTTTTTCTTCACAGTTTTTATCCCTTTCAGACTTACTCTTTGTTTACTCATTGCTTTCTGTCTGCCTTTCCCACCAGGATGACTCCCCTGTGTGAACAGGCGGTCTTTCTTTTCCTGCCAAACCAGGAGCTTCCAGAACAATGCCATTTAGATGTTTTGACCACATTCCACAGTAAATCCTGAACCTACAATCAAGGGGTTATATAAAATTGAAAAAAATGTCACAAAGCAATATTCTTACTACCTGTGATACACTGTGATATTTTCTCTTCTATTTTATTCTATTTCTTTTTAAGAATGTTGGCCGTGACCCACTAATGGGTTATAAACCACAGACCTAGAACAATTCCCGGAATATATTAGGCACTCAAACAGTAGATGTTGAAGGTTTGTGAAAACGATTATACACTGCTAATTCTGTTTAGAGAAGCCATTCTCCAATGACAAGAGGAAAGGTGTCACTGGTGGATGGTGAGCTTTGGGGACAGTAGGTCCCCCACATCTGGTTGGCACAAAGAGGCTTAATAGGGACAAGCCGAGATATCTTGGAGAAGTAACTTGAACCCCGATTCTCTAACATCAGACACATGAGAAAAGCTCTTTTGTTAACTCCCACATTGGTAATAACTGGTTTCTGCATAAATAGCTTAAATTTACAAACTTTGAAGGGTTCGACAGGGTTTATTTCTATTTTATCTTTGTCAGTGGATCTAAAATGTTAGCTGTATAAAATAGTCTCTTATTAAAAGCAGGCTTTTTTTGTTTCAGTTACTTAAAAAACAAATGCAAAAACAAAGCAAGAAAAATCCTTTTCGAAGAAGGTGCCTATTAATGAGCTTAGTTTAGTAAACGCACTAATTAATATGGAGTGAATCCTTGTTAATTCCATAGGTTAATAGTGGTACTAGATTAAGTCAATTTTTAAATACTCCTAACTATAAAAAAAGCTGTTTAATAACATCCTCTCAGAAAAAAAGGAAACAATACCACATTAATTGTCTACATTGATTGTAAACCCCATTCTATTTTCAGAGACATTTAAAATGTGAAAAACGTGAACCTTACGGTAACTCATGTTTACTGTGTGTATGCCAGGCCATGCTCAAAGTACTTTGTATACGTTAATCCTTTTACAACATCGTGAAACAGATAATTGTTTAGGAATATTTGGGCTGCAAATAGTAGGCTGAGCCACTTAAACTGCTTGGAAAGGACAAAAGCAGTAACTAACGTCTATTTCATTCATGGGTATTACTAACAAGTAAGCACCCCATTGGCCTAGCCTGGGCTTGGAGGCCTCTCAAAAGGGGACAGACCAGGACCTGACCCCACAACCCCCCCCACCCCCGCCAAACTGTATAATTCAGAAAGAATCATCTCCAAAATAGAGCTGACAAGTAATGAGCGGGAGAAGGAGGACCAGGCACCGGGCAGATTAAAGCAATAGACAATCGTCCCTGTGGTCTGCGTCTGGCTCCTGGTTGGTCATATCTGATTCATTAACAAGAACAAAAGTTTCCATTTATTGAGCAACTACCACGTGCCAGAAATTGTGTGGGATACTTTCAGCCCGTATTTCTTTAATCTTCACAAACTAGATGTTTACTGTCCACGTTTTTCAGTGGAGCAATTGAGATTCATTACATGCGGATATCTATGAGGAATTCATCAACAAGTCATTTTTTGGCAGCTCTGAACATGCCACCGCATCTCATGTCCTCATCTTTCTTCCAGGAAAGTCTTCTTTTAACATTGTGAGTGCTTTTCTTTGGCGTTGTGTAATTGGTGCATCAGGATAGCACTTCTTGGGGAAGCTGATGACGTTATTTTCTCAAGGAACAGTCAGTGACATAAACTTCACACCTCTTTGCTCTTCCATCTATTTCTAAAAATCCTCAGTAGCTGTATTTGTGCCGACACAGTGCCGTTCCAAATTTCCATACTGTCTAATTCAATAAAGGCCACGGCGATCACAGCTCTGTGAGGCGGGAAATAAGTAGAAATTTTATTATTTAGTCCCGAAGTAAAGATCCATGAAATCCAGTCAATTGACGTTGAAATACAATAAGTGAACACAGCATTTTAATAATTCACACAAAGTTCTCGGGCGCTTCGTCCGTGGGAATAATTAACACCCCCGCATCTGTGCACTTGGCAAGCTGCTCCCACAGCCTTCTGATTCGAATTGTGAAAATACATTTCCGCCACCCCCTTGCCAACACAGGGCAGTAAAATGCATCAATAGGATTCCAGGCTTTGGGCTAATGTTAGCATCTGCCTCTGTGGGTCCTCCTCTTTCTTTCTGCAGACCACAATGGCAGCGTTCCGTGTTCTTGCCATGGGTCTTAGGAAGGAACTCATTGCTTTGCCCCAAGGCTGCTCTGTCTGCATTACTTTCCATTTTCTGATGGAACATGAAGAGACTGAAGAAGAACGTAATTGAATTGTCAACTCATAAATGATCTGGATTTGCCAGAGAAGATCTTGCCAAACTGGGTGACTTATTATTCTCATGTCCCATCACCTTTTCCAGCCTTGGTCTTTACTTAAACTTTTTCTCCACCTGGCATGACTTTTCCTTTTTCCCTGGAGGTCTTGTTAAAACACAGAATCCTGGGCTCCTGCCTGAGAAATTCTGATGTGGTAGGTCAGGAAGGGGGGCTCAAGAATTTGCATTTCTAAGAAGCTGCCAGGGGTTGGTGATGCTCCTGGTCCAAGACTGTAGATTCAAGTAGGCTCGCTCTTGCATAGATTATAAGAATGATTAAAATGCCTGGGGAAGTCCATTCTGGATCATGGTTTTTTAACAAATGAGATGTCGCCCTTCTGGAGGTGTCAGTGAAAACTTACGTATCTGTGCAAGTGTGCAACATATCCCTTCCTAAGCTGAAGTAATTATAAGTGAACTAAGACCATATGACATGAGGATGCTGTAGAGAGGAAGAGAGGAAAAGCCAAGATAAACATGGGGACATGGGATACAGTAGCACGTTCAGTGCTGCCAAGAAATGACTTACTGGTGAATTCCTCATAGATATCTGTATGTGATGAATCTCATTTGCTTCTCTGAAAAATGTGAACAGTAAACATTTCATTTGTGAAGACGAAAGAAATAGGGGCTTGGTGTGTCCCACACAGTTTCTGGCACGTGGTAGTTACTCAGTAAGGAGTAATCCCAGAAGGCATCTCCAGAAAAATGGTGATGTCGTGCTTCCGTTTTCAGGATTGCAGAAGAGATAGGTGACAAAGCCTACAACCCATCTGCACTTGGGGGTCTAATATGAGGTCACCAATCCTGGAACCACCCCCCTAAAGGGCAATAGCTTCAAACAAAGAGAGAATGAGAAATAAACCCACCACTCAGGATGAAACAGTGCTGATGAAGAGGATAAACAGCATATGCAAACATTTCTCTCAGATTTCATAACTCTATTGGTTCTTCTGTGAGTTTGTAGTGAAATTCACATTGTCTGTAGGATAAAAAAAATAACCTCAAAAGGAGAACGTGATTACAGAAGTCCTAAGTTTTTAATATCCCCAGGTACTTACAAGAAGAAATGCACTTTTTCTCTGAAAGAATGCAACCTCAAGTCAAGCTCTCCTCAAATTCCTACAGATGAATTAACAAAGAACATGAAATCATAGCTAAACACACACATGTACACATGTACATGCATGAAACATACATGGAATTAGGACAACGTGAGAAGAACCAGAAAAAGCAGCAAGTGGCAAAATAATATTTGCAAGGATGTAAATAATTTTGGAATTATCAATAAAGCAAATAAGAAAAGAACTCCTATGTTTAAAGAAAAAGTGGTTGAATGAATCATCTTTGTATTTCCCAGTTACATACATAATTACTCAAGTAATATTAGTTGACAGAAGGCCAAAAAAAGATACCTGCTTGTGTAGTAGAGTTTATCAAAAGTAAATGCTTCAGGAATGTTTGGAGATAGTAGTCAATTACATTCCCCTGGCAACAATCAGTTGGCATCAAGGAGTACCTTACCCCTAGAAGTTATTAGGTTAGTAATCCTACACCCTCTCTGAGCCTGCTAGAGCAGCTCTTCTCACTGATCCCTTCGCAAAGTTAAATATTTAAGGGAGGTTCTGAAGGATCTAGACTCTTTGTTAGCCCTGGGCACACGTCTATTAATCCTAAAGGCTTCCTTTAGACTTTCCCATAAGCTGCTCAGTCGCTTGGTAGTGGGAGAGCAAGGATGGATGCTGCTTACATAAATGAGAAATCCCAAACTTTGTAATTGTTAAAAAGAAGACATTTTTTCTGAAATTGACTATAGAGATAATTTAGACATAAATCTTTAAACTTGGGATCAACAGGGATTTGGGGACCCATTACTGGGTTTTAGGGGATCTGTGAATTTATGTATCAAAAAATTTACATATTTCTGGGGAGAGGATCCAGAAATATTATTAGTTTCAGAGGGACCCATGGCTCCAAAAAAATATAGAAAGATTAATTTTTAAAAGATTTTATTTATTTATTTGAGAGAGAGAGAGAATGAATGAGAGCGCGAGAGCAGGGGGAAAAAGAAGCAGACTTCCCACTGAGCAGGGGATCATGACCTGAGCCAAAAGCAGATGCTTAATTGACTGAGCCACCCAGGAGCCCCTAGAAAGATTAATTTTTATATGTTTTCCCTTTTTAAAAAATTGGGGACCCGGGAGCTAGAAAGCTAAAATGATTTGCCCAATGTCACAACTTGACGTGTTCACCTACTTTCTCAGTGCCAGCCATATATATCTCAGGGGACAAGTCTGTCCATTAAAAATTGTGTCTTTGGTTAAGGCACCTAGAGAGCGGGTCAGGAGTATATTCAAAATTGGTATCTCTCTCAACAGATGAGAGTATCTCTGAAGTTTACCAAACTTCCTCAGCAACTTGCCAGTCTGAAACTTACTCATATAGAATGTTTCCATTTCCTTCTTTGCAATGACATTACTGCACAGATGCAAGTTTCTCCATTATACTTGGAGTTTTCTACCTCAGGCATCCAACCCACACCCCAGACAGATCCTAAATCTCCGTCCTCCAGCAGACACATCCTTCTCCTGTCAGTATTTGCACAGGGAACCAAAACAAGGGTTTGGCTTTGGCAGTTTTTCAGATTTGGTCAGACGACTCTGAAATGCATATTGAGGCTGCCAAGAATCAATGATTGCCTTGCCCAAGGAGTCATAATCAGCAGGTTTACAATTAACATTAGAGATACCTTAAAGGACAAGCAGCTTTCCCATAGGTCTCTTTGCAAGTGGGGTGTGGTAAAAAGAGCATGGACTGGGTTTGCCACTTGCTAGCAATGGGACCTGAGCATGTCTCTTTGGCTCTCAGTTTCAAGTGAAATGGAATCATTTTGAGTGGATTGGGTATGCTTTTATGTATACCCTAGGCATTGGAAAATGGCCTTGTTTCATTGAATAGCTGATGAGAAATTTTTGTGCTATAGAGTTCATGATCTATAAAAAAAATGTGGGTTTCATATGTGGTTTGCGCACTAACCACTTAGAACTGAAATTAAACGTATGTGATGCACTATAGATGTAATACTACTACTTACCTCACATAGCACATTGTTGCAAAGGGGTGAGTAACTTAGAGTGCCCGAACCTTCTGTCAGACCAGGCTGGCTTTTAGTTAACTTTGTATCCAAGGTCTACCAGTTGCCATTTATGCGATTCTGGCTGATTAACTGAACCTCCTTGTGTGTCCCTTTCATGATCTGTCAAATGGGAACAATGCCAGTACCAATCTCATTAGACTCATGAAGTTTAAATGAAGTACTAAATGTAATGTGCTTAGAACAATTATTTAAGTTTTCAGTCAATATTATTTTGGGGCACCTGGGTGGCTCAGTGGGTTAAAGCCTCTGCCTTCGGCTCAGGTCATGATCTCAGGGTCCTGGGACTGAGCCCTGCATGGCGCTCTCTGCTCAGCAGGGAGCCTGCTTCCCCATCTCTCTCTGCCTGCCTCTCTGCCTACTTGTGATCTCACTCTCTCTGTCAAATAAATAAATAAAATCTTCATTATTTTTATCATAACCATTACCACATATGCTCACAATGCCTATTACTGGCCCTGATATTTATGGACGATCAATGGTATTTTTCAAATTAGTGAATATTGAATAACCAGGTTGGCACCTGGGACAGAATAGGTGCTCAGTAAATGTGTTTTGGCTGAGTGGATGAGCTACTACAGTGTTTGGTACGTGATAGGCACTTAAAAACCGTAGGTAAGTCTGAACCTGGCTGGGGTTATTCTGAAGACCCTGTCTCCTCCTGCCCACCCTTGGGGGTCTAATCCTCCCTCTGAGACCCCAGTGACAGTGGGACTCTTGAAAACTACCCAGGCAGCTCTGCTCTCAGCCCTGCCTTCATCGGTGAGACACCTTTTGGCAAAATGAAAGGGCACAGCTGCTGCAAATAGAGAAGAGGAACAGGATATGTGGTCCCAAGGGGGAAAGGGAAACTAACCCTTGGCATCAGCAGCCCCAAAGCCAGGATGATGGGCGCCTCACGGATCTTTCTCTCCAATCACAGGCAGCTGCCTTGGTGCTCCTCAGCCTCACTCTGGTGAGCCACAGGTAGGGGAGCCCTTTGTAAACCATGACCTACCTCTCCTTGATTTTCTACCTCTTGGTCCTGGAGTAAGGGAAGGACCTAATAATACGCTGACCACCTACAGACTCCCTCAGTAACTGTGTAAACCTGGGTGAGTTAGTTTCAAATCTGGGTGCCTCACTCACCTCTGAACTGGGGGTCAAAATAGTCCCTGCCTCCCAGCATTGTTGTGGTGGATTAAATGTGTTAACGCATGTTATGTGCCGAGAACAGTGCCTGGGGTATACGGCTGATGCTTGAACAACACGAGTTTGAACTGTGAGAGTCCACGTATAGTGGCTTGTTTCTTATAACTACAAATAATTTTCTTAATAACATTTTCTTTTTTTCTAGCTTACTTTATCCTAAGAATGCAGTAGGTAATACATAAATCATACAAAATACACAATAATTGACTGTTATCAGTAAGACTTCTGATCAACAGTAGGTGCTCAGTAGTTAAGTTTGGGGGGGGGGTCAGTGCCCCTAGCCCTCACATTGTTCATGGGTGAGCTGTAGTAAGCTGTGAGTAGCAGTTAATATTGGTCATTACTAATACTACTGTGTGCAGGACGTAGGATCTGCAGGCCTAGTTTGGGCGCAGGTGGAGATTACAGTTTCTTAGTATAGAATGGTGTTCGTAGCTCAGACTTTGCGGTGTGAAGTCGCAGGCTCAGTTCCTGGCTGTCGGCTTACAGTGAATGACTCTGACGGAGTGGATACCTTGTCTGAGATGCGGGTTCACCATCCTGCCTTGACTAAGCCACCCGCTTCCTTCCCGCAGGGCCCCTGTAGCGTACCAGGTAGGACAATGGGTGAAAGGTGCTTTCCAAACTGAAGGGGCAGGACAGTGGGACTGCTCTCCCCCGGACAGCCAGGCTTCCTCCAAACACCCCTTTATTCCGGGGAGATGCCATGCTGGTGGTTCAGAAGGAAGGACTCAGCAGTCCCACCCCAGCCCTGGGATTCTGGGAGGAAGTCACTCAGCTCTGGGCTGGGTTTCTTTTCCCCGGGTGGAGGCAGCATGTACCACGAGCCTGGATTTGGGGAGGGAACATCTCCTCAAAAGAATCATGCGGCTGGGCTTGGAGTCATAGCTTCTTGGATAGGCTCATAGAATGGCGTCTCTTTAGCAAAGCAAAGGATCTTACCAACTCTTCCAGTCTCACAACAGCCGTATTTGATTTATCGATACCTCCTCTAGGTCAGACGCTCCTCTGGGGACTAAGGGTACAGCATTCCCCATCTTCCTGGCGCTCAGCTTCTCTTTAGACCCCCTTCGTCTCAAATGCAAAGACACTGAGGCCAACGACTCAGAGGTGGAGGGGCTCGCACCTGTCGTGCTTTGATTTTGCAGCTAGCTGGAGCCACGGACAGCCTGGCGCTCCCGGCCCAGGCTTATTTCTCTACACACAGTCTCACAGACTCAGCAAATTATTCTCCTTTGCTTCCCTCCGAAGTTACCTGTCAACTCCCAGCCTCAAAAGAACAGGGTATGCAATGACTGTAAAGGACCGCGTACCTTTAGGAGAAGAATGGAATCATTATTTTACATCGGGCTCACCTCCCTTACATTTTGCTGACAGCCTTGTTTTCACCACACAGCTTATTAGCGAGAGAAGATGCCGGGGGCACCGCGGGTAGAGTTGCTGAAAACTTGCTCAACATTAGGGGTGACTCTACAACCTCTTGGGCCTCCTCCTTTGCTATTTTCAGTTGCATCTCTTTCTCGGGCTTGTTGCCATGCTTTGGAAAATGGCTAAACATTCGGGGGCTTTGTGAGCCTGCTTGAGTTGGCTTTCCCCACAAGGCGTGGTTCTGGGCACTGACGGCTTCTGCCACGAAAGGAAACGCCTTTTCCCATGCAGACACCCACTCCTCCCTGGCCCTCCTCCTGAGCAATCTTCAGAGGCTCTCAGCAAAGCCTACAACGAACAGAAAAAAACAAAAACAAAAACAAAAACCTGCTTTGGACATTTTACTTCTTCAATTTTAATTCTTCACTTAATTTTAAGTGTTTATTTACCAAGGATTTGTTTGTGTTTCGATATCTCAGTGGACACCATTCCTCCGTGAAAGATGCTCCTCTCAGTCTTACTGCCCGTGAGCGGTCTTCATGGTCCAGGGGTGGTGGCACCCGTGGTTTATCTGCCTTGCTCTTCTCAGCCTCGCAAACCTTGAGGGAGGAAACACCATTGGCCCCATTTTACAGATAAGGAAATGGAGGCCCAGAGATTTAAACCCTTGTCCAAGATGATAGGCTCAGTAAGTGTCAGGCCTGGGGCCGGAACTCAGATCTGCCCACCTTCAGAGCCCGTGTTCTTGATTACTAAGTGTGGCTGGCCCTCTGCAGATTTCTCCTCGGGGGCAGGCAACACAAGGAAGCGGGGTGACATAGCAGTGAGGGCGAGACCCCTTCCTGCTATCTGTGCACCGTGAGTCAGCTTATTCCCTGAGTTCCCGTGCTGCTGTTTCGAGCTCAGTTGAGGATCTGCTACGTGAGACTTCATTAATGCTGAACCTATTTTTTAGGGAAGCTATCTTAGCAAAGGAGAGCCTACCTAGGAGACTACGATAAAAGGCGCAATGATGATATCCCAAACTTCTCTATTCCCTCCTGTTTCTAGAGGACCGCTGCATATACATATATAATCTTCTTGTATCTTCCTAAGAATCCACACAGGTTGCCCGGGCACAGCCCTGGGGGGCTTTGCTCTGAGTCAGCAGCTTAGGGATGTGTCATGCAGGCAAGTGGAGGGAGCTCCAAATTACCACTTGCCCACGTGCCAGTATGGGCCTTGAGTGAGTCATGGCATTTCTCTGAGCTGCAGGTTCCTCATCCAGGAAATGGGCATGCTAATGCCCTTAAAATAAGACAATGTAAATACATTCTAGGGGCATCCAGGTGGCTCGGTGGTTAAGCGTCTGCCTTCGGCTCAGGTGATGATCCTGGAGTCTCAGGTTTGAGTCCCGCATCGGGCACCCTGCTCAGCGGGGAGTCTGTGTCTCCCTCTGCCCCTCACACTGCTTGCACACCCGCTCTTTCTCTCTCTCTCAAATAAATAAATATAAGCTTCAAAAAAAAAAAAAGACATTTAGAATTCTTACGATTATGTCTTCAAAGAGTAGATGCTAAATGAACCTTGGCTGCTCATGTTGCTACTCACCTGATACCATCCATATCACGTGCACATTTTTTTTTCACGTGCACATTTTGATGTCCATTCAATAACAAATATGGAATTCTATGCATCCTCTATCATCCCCAATATTTGGTATAACCATGTATACTTAATAATAGTAGTAATAATAATAGAAAGTCACTAGGTCTGTTTTAGAATAACACCAAAAACAATGACAGTAAAAACAATCAGTATCACACGGAGCATTTGCTAAAATCCAATCTCTGAACTGAATTTATAATTCTAGGAGACACATTGCTAACTCCAAAGTATAAGGAAATAATTGTCATAACTAACATTTATTGGGGTGCCTGGGTGGCTCAGTCGGTTGAGCTTCCGGCTCCAGAATTGAGCTCAGGGTCATGAGATGGAGCTGTTCCAGGTTCTGCATTCTTTGTGACTCTCCCCACCTGCAGCTTGCACTGTTTCTCTCTCTCTGTCTCTCTCTCTAAAAAATGCAAATTCAAATAAAAACCCTAACATTTTTTAAGCCTCTCCATATTTAGGAATCTGAAAAAAATAATTCTGTTTTCTATTTGCCTCTCTTTTTGATACTCATTTAAGTACTGTCAAGAAGCCAAGCACAAGCATCTTATGCAACAGGATAAAATCTCACCCTACCCAGCCTTCATCACTTCCTGGCCATTTGGGTTTGTTTATTTATTTATTTATTATTTAAAAATTTTTATTAACATATAATGTATTATTTGTTTCAAGGGTGCAGGTCTGTGATTCATCAGTCTTACACAACTTACAGCACTCACCATAGCACATACCCTCCCCAGGATCCATCACCCAGCCACCCCATTCCTCTCCCTC
>CM052895.1:20496335-20516507 GCA_028534135.1 Potos flavus
CACCATAGCACATACCCTCCCCAGGATCCATCACCCAGCCACCCCATTCCTCTCCCTCCCACCCCCCAGCAACCCTCAGTTTGTTTCCTGAGATTAAGAGTCTCTTATGGTTTGTCTCCCTCTCTGGTTTCATCTTGTTTCATTTTTCCCTCCCTTCCCCTATGATCCTCTGTCTTGTTTCTCAAATTCCTCAAATCAGTGAGATCATATGATAGTTGTCTTTCTCTGATTGACTTATTTTGCTTATCATAATACCCTCTAGTTCCATCCATGTCATTGCAAATGGCAAGATTTCTGGTTTTTGATGGTTGCATAATATTCCATTATATATATACCACATCTTCTTTATCCATTCATCTGTTGATGGACATCTAGGCCCTTTCCATAGTTTGGCTGTTGTGGACATGGCTGCTACAAAGATTCGGATGCACGTGCCTCTTCGGATCAGTACATTTGTATCTTTGAGGTAAATATGCAATAATGTAATTGCTGGGTTGTAGGGTAGCTCTATTTTCAACCTGTTGAGGAACCTCCATACTGTTTTCCAGAGTGGCTGCACCAGCTTGCATTCCCACCAACAGTGTAGGAGGGTTCCCCTTTCTCCGCATCCTCGCCAACACCTATCATTTCCTGACTGTTTAATTTTAGCCATTCTGACAACCAGAGAGGGTGGTGTGAGGTGGTATCTCACTGTAGTTTTGATTTGTATTTCCCTGATGCCGAGTGATGTTGACCACTTTTTCATGTGTCCGTTGGCCAAATGGAAGTCTTCTTTGCAGAAATGTCTATTCATATCTTCTGCCCATTTCTTGCTTGGATTCTTTGTTCTTTGGGTGTTGAGTTTAATAAGTGCTTTATAGATTTTGGATACTAGCCCTTTATCTTGTATGTCATGTGCAAATATCTTCTCCCATTCTGTCGGTTGTCTTTTGGTTTTGTTGACTGTTTCCTTTGCTGTGCAAAAGCTTTTGATCTTGATGAAGTCCCAATAGTTCATTTTTGCCCTTGCTTCCCTTGCCTTTGGTGATGTTTCTAGGAGGAAGTTGCTGCAGCTGAGGTTGAAGACGTTGCTGCCTGTGTTCTCCTCAAGGATTTTTTTTTTTTTAAGATTTTATTTATTTATTTGTCAGAGAGAGAGACAGAGCACAAGGAGGCAGAGTGGCAGGCAGAGGCAGAGAGAGAGAAGCAGGCTCCCCGCTGAGCAAGGAGCCTGACGAGGGACTCATCCCAGGACCCTGGGATCATGACATGAGCCAAAGGCAGCAGCCCAACTGACTAAGCCACTCGGGCGTCCCCTCCTCAAGGATTTTGATGGATTCCCGTCTCACATTCAGGTCTTTCATCCATTTTGAGTCTATTTGTGTGTGTGGTGTAAGGAAATGGTCTAGTTTCATTCTTCTGCATGTGGCTGTCCAATTTTCCCAACACCATTTCTTGAAGAGACTGTCTTTTTTCCATTGGACATTCTTTCCTACTTTGTCGAAGATGAGTTGGCCAAAGAGTTGAAGGTCCATTTCTGGGCTCTCTATTCTGTTTTATTGATCTATGTGTCTGTTTTTGTGCCAGTACCATACTGTCTGGATGATGACAGCTTTGTAATAGAGCTTGAAGTCTCGAATTGTGATGCTCCCAACTTTGGTTTTCTTTTTCAACATTCCTCTGGCTATTCGGGGTCTTTTCTGCTTCCATATAAATTTTAGGATTATTTGTTCCATTTCTTTGAAAAAAGTGGATGGTATTTTGATAGGGATTGCGTTAAACGTGTAGATTGTTTAGGTAGTATAGACATTTTCACAATATTTGTTCTTCCAATCCATGAGCATGGAACGTTTTTCCATTTCTTTGTGTCTTCCTCGATTTCTTTCATGAATACTCTATAGGTTTCTGAGTATAGATTCTTTGTCTCTTGGGTTAGGTTTACTCCGAGGTATCTTATGGTTTTGGGTGCAATTGTAAGTGGGATTGACTCCTTAATTTCTCTTTCTTCTGTCTTGTTGTTGGTGTATAGAAATGCAACTGATTTCTGTGCATTGATTTTATATCCTGACACTTTACTGAATTCCTGGATGAGTTCTAGCAGTCTTGGAGTGGAGTCTTTTGGGTTTTCCACATAAAGTATCATATCATCTGCAGAGAGTGAGAGTTTGATTTCTTTGCCAATTTGGATGCCTTTTATTTCTTTTTGTTGTCTGATGGCTCAGGCTAGGACTTGTTGAATAGCAGTGGTGATAGTGGACAGCCCTGCTGTGTTCCTGATCTTAGGGGAAAAGCTTTCAGATTTTCCTGATTGAGAATGATACTCCCTGTGGGTTTTTCATAGATGGCTTTGATGATATTGAGGTATATACCCTCTATCCCTACACTGTGAAGAGTTTTGATCAAGAAAGGATGCTGTACGGGGCGCCTGGGTGGCTCAGTGGTTAAAGCCTCTGCCTTCGGCTCAGGTCATGATCTCAGGGTCCTGGGATCGAGCCCCGCATTGGGGCTCTCTGCTCAGTGGGGAGCCTGCTTCCCCCCTCTCTCTGCCTGCCTCTCTGCCTACTTGTGATCTCTCTCTCTGTCAAATAAATAAATAAAATCTTTAAAAAAAAAAAAAGGATGCTGTACTTTGTCACATGTTTTTTCAGCATCTATTGAGAGTATCATACGGTTCTTATTCTTTCTTTTATCAATGTATTATATCACATTGATTGATTTGTGGATGTTGAACCAATCTTGTAGCCCAAGAATAAATCCCACCTGGTCGGGGTGAATAATCCTTTTAATGTACTTTTGGGTCCTATTGGCTAGTATTTTGGTGAGAAGTTTTGCACCCATGTTCATTGGGGGATATTGGTCTGTAATTCTCCGATGGGGTCTTTGTCTGGTTTTGGGATCAAGGTGAAGCTGGCCTCATAAAATGAGTTTGGAAGTTTTCCTTCTGTTTCTATTTTTTGGAACAGTTTCAGGAGAATAGGTATTAATTCTTCTTTAAATGTTTGGTAGAATTTCCCTGGGAAGCCGTCTGGCCCTGGGCACTTTTTTGTTGGGATATTTTTGATGACTGCTATAATTGTTTGTATTTCTTCGGTGTTGGTTGTGATCTCTCCTCTTTCATTCATGATTTTATGAATTTGGGTCCTTTCTCTTTTCTTTCTGATAAGTCTGGCCAGGGGGTTATCAATCTTACTAATTCTTTGAAAGAACCAGCTCCTACTTTCACTGTTCTACTGTTCTTTTAGTTTCTATTTCATTGATTTCTGCTCTGATCTTTATTATTTCTCTTCTCCTGCTTGGTTTAGGCTTTCTTTGCTATTCTTTCTCCAGTTCCTTTAGGTGTAGGGTTAGGCTGTGTATTTGAGAACTTTCTTGTTTCTTGAGAAAGGCTTGTATTGCTGTATACTTTCCCCTCATATGTACTGCCTTTGCTGCATCCCAAAGATTTTGAACAGTTGTGTTTTCATTTTCATTTGTTTCCATGAATTTTTTTAATTCTTCTTTAATTTCCTGGTTGTCCCATTCATTCTTTAGTAGGATGCTCTTTAGCCTCCATGTATTTGAGTTCTTTCCAACTTTCCACTTGTGGTTGAGTTCTAGTTTCAAAGCATTGTGGTCTGAAAATTTGCAAGGAATAATCCCAGTCTTTTGGTATCAGCTGAGACCTGGTTTGTGGCCCAGGATGTGATGTATTCTGGAGAATGTTCCATGTGCACTAGAGAAGATTGTGTCTTCTGTTGCTTTGGGATGGAATGTTCTGAATATATCTGTGATGTCCATCTGGTCCAGTGATTGATTTAAAGCCATTATTTCCTTGTTGATCTTTTGCTTAGATGATCTGTCCATTTCAGTGAGGGGGGGTGTTAAAGTCCCCTACTATTATTGTATTGTTGTCGATTTGTTACTTTGATTTTGTTATTAATTGGTTCATATAGTTGGCTGCTCCCATGTTAGGGGCATAGATATTTTAAATTGTTAGATCCTTTTGTTAGACAGACCAGCCTCATCTCTTAGTATAGTCTTTGGCTTAAAATCTAATTTGTCTGATATAAGGATTGCCACCCCAGCTTTCTTTTGATGTCCATTAACATGGCAAGTTGTTTTCCACCCCTTCACTTTAAATCTGGAGGTGTCTTTGGGTCTAAAATGAGTTTCTTGCAGACAGCATATCGATGGGTCTTGTTTTTTAATCCATTCTGATACCTTGTGTCTTTTGTTTGGGGCATTTAGTCCATTTACATTCACGGTAACTATTGAAAGATATGAATTTACTGCCATTGTATTGCCTGTAAGGTGACTGTTACTGTATATTGTCTCTGTTCCTTTCTGGTCTATGTTCCTTTTAGGCTCTCTCTTTGCTTAGAGGACCGCTTTCAATATTTCCTGTAGGGCTGGTTTGGTGTTTGAAAATTCTTTTAGTTTTTGTTTGTCCTGGAAGCTTTTTATCTCTCCTTCTATTTTCAATGACAGCCTAGCTGGATATAGTATTCCTGGCTGTATATTTTTCTCATTTAGTGCTCTGAATATAACGTGCCAGTCCTTTCTGGCCTGCAAGGTCTCTGTGGATAGGTCTGCTGCCAATCTAATATTTCTATGTTATAGCTTACAGACCTCTTGTCCTGAGCTGCTTTCAGGATTTTCTCTTTGTCTCTGAGACTTGTAAGTTTTACTCTTAGGTGATGGGGTATTGACCTATTTTTATTGATTTCAAGGGGGGTTCTTGGTGCCTCCTGGATTTTGATGCTTTTTCCCTTTCCAGATTAGGGAGGTTGTCTGGTATAATTTGCTTCAGTATACTTTCTGCTCCCCTCCTTTCTTCTTCTGGGATCCCAATTATTCTAATATTGTTTCATCCTATGGTATCACTCATCTCTCGAATTCTCCCCTCGTGGTCCAGTAGCTTTTTATCTCTCTTTTTCTCAGCTTCTTTTTTCTCCATCATTTGGTCTTCTATATCACCAATTCTCTCTTCTGCCTCATTTATCCTAGCAGTAAGAGCCTCCATTTTTTATTGCACTTCATTAATAGCTTTTTTTTATTTCAACTTGCTTAGATCTTAGTTCTTTTATTTCTCCAGAAAAGGATTTTATTTCTCCAGAAAGGGATTCTTTAGTTTCTTCTATGCTTTTTTCAAGCCCAGCTAGCATGTTTATAATCATCATTCTGAACTCTAGTTCTGACATCTTACTCATGTCCATATGGATTAGGTCCCCAGCAGTCAGTACTGCCTCTTTTTTTTTTTTTTTTTGAGGTGAGTTTTCCTGCTTTGTCATTTGTCCAGAGAGGAATAGATAAATGAGAGAACAAAATGCTAAAAGGGTAACAACGACCCCAGAAAAATATACAATAACCAAATCAGAAGAGACCCAAAACCGGAGGGAGAAGAATGGAATTATTCACCATGATTAGGCTGGTGACTAAAACAGCCACACACTTGATTTTGGTTGTATTTTGGTCTGTTAGAAGAAACTGCCTCCCAAAATTTTAAAGAAAGAAAAAAAATATATATACACATATATATACATATATATATGGGTAAATTTGATGAAGGGATGGAATATGACTGTAAAGATGAAAACTAAGAAAGATTTTTAAAAAGGAATTGATAAGATAAGAAATTGGTTGAAAAAAAGAAAAAAAAAAAAAAGGAGAGAATGTGATCAGCTTGGAGAATAGAACAAAGCCATACACTAGATTTAGGGTATATTTTGGTCTGTTAGAAGAAACTGTGTTCCAAAATTTTTAAAGAAAGAAAAACTTAAATGTACACAAAAAATAAGGTTAAATACAATGAAGGGATAGAATATGACTATAAAAATGAAAATTAAAAAAGATTTTAAAAAAGGTATTGATAAGGTAAAATATTTAAGTTAAAATAGGAGAGAGGGACCATTCAAAAAATAGAACAAGAAAAAAATGAAAATTAAAAAAATTTAACTTTGAAAGAATAAAGGATCATGGGAAAAAAGCCTTGAATTCTATGTGCCGCATTCTGCTAGCTTTGGAGTTCCACGGTTCTCATTGATCGGTGAACTTGATCTTGGCCAGATGTTTTTGCTAATCTTCTAGGGGAGGGGCCTGTTACAGTGATTCTCAAATGTCTTTGCCCAGGGCAGAGTTGCACCACCCTTGTCAGGAGCGGGCTAAGTAATCTGCTCGGGTTCGCTCTCGGGAGCTTTTGTTCCCTGAACGCTTTCCGTACAGCTTTGGAGGAGGAGAATAAAGATGGCGGCCTACCAATCTCTGGCCCCCGCACAGCCGCGAGCTCAGGGCCCCACTCCTCAGGGCGCCCTCAGAGAAAAGCAGTCAATCCCTCCCGTCTCCCTGGTCTCCGGCCGTGCTCCGAGCTCACCCGGCCTGTGACCGAGCGTTTCTATCTCTGGTGCACAGCGCCGTTTGGAGTCTCCAAAGCCAGCAGATTCCTGCCGCGCGTTCCCGCGCCGCTCCTCCCAGAGGAAGAAGGTAAGACTCTCCCCAGATCTGGCACTTGTAGGGTCCCTGCCTGAAGAGCAGTGGCCCAACTGTGCCTTGGATCACGGTTTCAGGTAATCCTGAGCTGAGAGCCGCACTCAGGCACCCCTTGGTCTTTTTGTGACCCTGCGCGTCCTGAGACCACACTGTCTCTACGAGGGCTCCACCACCCTGCTTAGCCTCTGGAGTGATGTCCCTCAGTGGAGCAGACTTGTAAAAGTTCCAATTTTGTGCTCTGCTGCTCTACCACTTGCTGGGAGCCAGCCCCTCCCCCCTGTGGTCTCTCTTCCCATGTATCACCTCAGATTTACTTCTCTGCATGTCCTACCTTCAGGAAGTGGTTGCTTTTCTGTTCCTAGCATTGCTGCTCTTCTTCTCTTCGATCTCCTGTTGAGTTTGGTGTTCAGAATGGTCTGATAACTATCTAGCTGCATTCCTGGGACAAGATGAAATTTATGTTTCCTACTCCTCCGCCATCTTGCCCCTCCTCCCTTGGATCACTGCATTTGTATCTTTGGGGTAAATACCTAGTAGTGCAATTGCTGAGTGGTAGGGTAGCTCTATTTTCAACTTTCTGAGGAACCTCCATACTGTTTTCCAGAGTGGCTGCACCAGCTTGCATTCCCACCAACAGTGTAGGAGGATTCCCCTTTCTCCACATCCTCGCCAACACCTGTCATTTCCTAACTGGTTAATTTTAGCCATTCGGGCTGGTGTGAGGTGGTATCTCACTGTGGTTTTGATTTGTATTCCCCTGATGCCAAGTGATGTTGACCACTTTTTCATGTGTCTGTTGGCCATTTGGAAGTCTTCTTTGCAGAAATGTCTATTCATATTTTCTGCCCATTTCTTGATTGGATTATTTGTTCTTTGGGTGTTGAGTTTGATAAGTTCTTTATAGATTTTGGATACTAGCCCTTTATCTGATATGTCATGTGCAAATATCTTCTCCCATTCTATCGGTTGTCTTTTGGTTTTGTTGACTGTTTCCTCTGCTGTGCAAAAGCTTTTGATCTTGATGAAGTTCCAATAGTTCATTTTTGCTCTTGCTTCCCTTGCCTTTGGTGACATTTCTAGGAAGAATTTGCTGCCTGGCCATTTGGTTTTGACAGTTATTTAGCCACAAGGTTGTTGTGGGGATTCAAAAAGATAATGTATAGACAGCACTTGGATCATAGGAATACTCATGTTTTAACTGTTATTGGTGTCATTATTATTGCTACGATTATGAAAAAAATTGATGGGAAGCAGCAGATCAGGACATGTATATTGAATCATACATGTCCTCATGCCCTCTGTGTCTATGCAGATGTAACCTAGAAGGAAGGAAAGGAAAAGCCATCAAACCTAGGCAAATGTCATTGTTTAGGTAGGTGTAAACTCGTAAAACACCTCCTGTTTCTCCCCCTTTCCAGCAGTTAAATTCTTCTTGGCTGAAGCACTTCTGTATTTGTGTTTGGGCTCGCTCAGACTAAATTTGTTTCCACTGTGAATAGAATGAAATGACATGTGAGAATCGTCTCATCTCTGTTTTCCTTATTAGTTATATAACGTGACATTTTTAAAGAGTGAGGGCTGGGATTTTTTTTTTTTTTTTTTTTTTTGCACATATCCTTTGGTGCATTTCAAAATTAAACAAATAGCCTGAGAATTTATATCTCAACTATAAAAGCTTTAATAGCTCAGAATATATTAAAAAGTATTGGGAACACATCATTTGCTCAGCAACAGGATTTTAAGTTCTATAAGGAAGGCCTGCTAATATCTCTCTTCCCTTTGTCTAGAGGCTGGTACAGTTTTCTGTACTCACAAGAGGCTTGATAAATGTATAAATGCAGGGTATTTTTTTTTAAGCTGAATAACCGAATAAATAAAAGAACTCATCTTAATACTCATAATGAGCATTAAGTACTTAATTTGGCAGAGCTTTAAAAATTCCGGGCTTTCTATGATTCTTTGTAAGGTCTGCACAGTATAGGAGCATGCTGGCTTATTCTTGTTAGCAGCAAATAGAAAATAATAGCTATCATGTTTGAGTCCCTACTGTGTGCCAAGCATGTGTTGGAAGTGTTACAGATAGTATCTCATTTAGCCCTTACCCGGATTCCATGCGGTTATTACTGTATCCATTTTACAGGTGAGAAAACTGAGGGTCTGAGAGGAGCAGTGGTTTCCAAGGTTACAGAGCTTGTAAGTGATAGGGCTGGCTTTCCAAACCATGTCTGCCTGACTTTGAAACCCACGTTCTTTCCAGGAATAGCATAGCCCTTCTGCCTAGGTCAGCCGGACCTTTTCTATACCGGGGTTGCATTCAGACCCGGAACAAAGCAGTAGGCTAAAAATACCCAGCTTCTCTACTCTTTGACCTGCCTGGGGACTGCTTGCAATCCCCAGCTAGACTCAGCTAGAAATGAGTGCCAGAAAATATCATTAAAACCCATCAGTCCCCTGGAACAATCAAGTCTGCAGACATATTTGATCTTTGAAAAGCTCCTTATAGATCTGAATAGAAAGGCATTTCATTTGGAAGCCCAGGCCATGTTACATGAGATCAAAGAAGGAAGTAGTTCCCTTGTGGGCTTAAAGATGCATTAAATGCCAACGGAGCCCAATCTAACTCCTTTCCCTTTGTCTTCTTTTTTGGGTCAAGGATCAGTTTTGCATAGACGCACTGTGGAAACTCGAATGGAAGGCATAGTCCATGAATGAGGTTACTGGGTTGTATGTGTGACCCACAGTGCCTTCTGCATTTTAATTAGGAAGTTTGGAACTTATGACCATTATTTCTTCCGCTGTGCTCCCCTTGCTTAAAGTTAATTAAGTTTGCTGCTCTCCAGATGCTCAGCTCGCAGTGCCCTGAGGAAGAGAAGCTGTCTGTGTGTGAAGGCCCAGAGCTGACAGGAAGAATCACCAGATTGTTATTCAGCCGCGGGATGGCTTGGCCTCCTAAGACCTTGCCTCTGCCCCCACAGCTTAACACCAAGGAGTCTCTGACTGTCAAGGACACAGAGACAGTCATTCTCTACTCTGGGCTTCCACAGAATGTGGCCGTGCATCTAGTGAGCTGTTCTCTCTTCCTTTCACCACCAGGAGTCACACAGCTATGGCAGGGGTCATAAAGCTAACGTGTGCTGAGCATTTCTTCCTTGCCAGGCAGATGGATCTGTGAACTGGCTCATGAAATTAACTCATTGCATCCTTTCAACATTCCTGTGAGGTAGATTTTATCATCATCCTCATTGTATACTTGAGAAAATGAGACAAAGAGAGGTCAGTTAGTTAGTACCTTGCCTATGGCAACACAATTAGTAAGGTATCTGTCCATTGACCCAACGAGCTACTGCCCATTGATAGCCCAAACTACAGTACAAGCACACACAGAAACCCATACCTTTCTTCTGTCTCTTCTCCAGGGGTGACCTATCCAAAGTTAATAGAGAAAACCAAAAACCCAAACCCAAAACAAAAAAAATTAAAGATAATTTTGCACGTACCTTCAAATCATTTTATGATTAGCAAAGGCTCACTCAGAATTCTCTATCTGATAGAATGCTAGAACACTGCTGCCCCCCAAAAATAGATGTCATGTAGTAGCCACACTAAAAAAGTAAGAAGCAGACACAAATAATGTTAATAATATATTTTATTTAAACTAATAGATTCAAATTATCATTTCGATATGCATCCTGTATAAAAACTATTAACAATGTATTTTATATTCTTATTAATCATCTAAGTTTTTAAAATCCAGTATATGTTTTACAGCACATCTCAATTTTACATAGCCACATTGCAAATGATTAATTGACACACTTAGTGGCTACCACATTCGATAGCACAACTCTGGAAGGTTGCTGGGGGCAGGTGAATAGCTGGGGTTTCCAGTCTCGAGGAAACAACAGGGGAAAGGCAGATAAGACCGTGATGATTCCAGCACAATATGGAAAGTACAGTCACAGAGAAGACGTAGAGTATATTGGGAGGACACAAGAGGGACCATGATGCAGCCTCTCAAAGGTGCAACACAGGGAAGGCTTCTGGAGGATCTGGTATTTGACCTGACTCAAATGATGAGTAGAAGTAAGTCAGGTAAAGGGTTTTGGGAGAAAGGGGATGGTTTTGTGCAAAAGTCTGAGAAAGCATGGACTGCTCGGGGAAATGCACATAGCTGAGTGTGTTTGGAGGTGTGAGGGGAGGCTCTGTGGCGTGATGATAATCAGCATGGATTTAAATCATGACTCTATCATTTAGTTGGAAAAGGGACTTGCTTCTGTAAACTTTAAGTTCCTCCTCTGCAAAAGGAGAATAACAACATCTACCTTAAATATTCTCTCAAGGATTATTCATGTATTGTATTAAACACTCTTGGCCCATAGTAGATGACTGAGCAAGGGTAAACCTAATAATTAAGGGAGGATTTGAGACAGACGAGGCTGTAGAAATAAGCAGGAGTGAGATCATGGGAGGTCTCATGGATCGTATGAAAATACTGAGAACTTTCTCCTGAAAGCAGTAGAGTCAGGGTTATTAAGAAGGGAGACTTTTTGTTTGTTAAATCATTTGTTTAACAAAGGTTTCATGAACACTTACCATGTGCCCAACACCATTCTATGGACAGAGATATAGTGATGAACAAGTGACAAGTTTTTTGCTATGAAGAAGCATGGATTCTAGAGAGATGAGACAGTCTAATACAAGTAACCAAGTCATTAAGTAAGATCAGTGTGTTTTAGTTTTAGTATCTCATGTGGAGACAATATCGGAATAAGGGCTTCATCTATTGGATTGCAAATTAATTGAGCAGCTTGAATCAAAAGCTCAGATTTACTCCCAAAATGTCTTCCATATTGTCTGGGATCTGCAGTGACTTGAGGAAGGCCAAGGCTTGGCTCTAGTGATTGTGTGCAACCAATGCCTTCTGGCAATAATGAGCTGAGGAGAGTTATTAATGATGATAACACATGTAAAGAGTTCCAGTTTCCCCTAAGTGTGCTTAAAAGAAAGATTCTGGCTCTAGGTTTCTGACAGGCTCAGGTTAGAATCCTGGTTGTACCATGTAATGCTAACTGTGGTAGATAGTCTCAAAAAATGACTGCCATTAAACCTTCCATCCTGTCTGTGTATGTTGATCCATCCATCAAGAGGGAGAGTCTGTTTCCCTTCCCCTTGAATCTGGGCTGTGCTGCTTTGTGACTTACCTTGAAATACAAATCAGAAGCACAATTAGATACCACCTCACACTGGTCAGAAGGGCTTAAATTAACAACTCTGGAAACAACAGATGTTGGCAAGGATGTGGAGAAAGGAGAGCCCTCTTATACTCTTAGTGGGAGTGAAAACTGGTGCAGCCACTCTGGGAAACAGTATGGAGGTTCCTCAAAAAGTTAAAAATAGAACTACGCTATGACTGAGCAATTGCATGACTAGGTATTTACCCAAAAGATACAGAAATACTGATTCCAAAGAGCACCTGCACCGCAATGTTTATAGCAGCGTTATCTATAAAAGCCAAACTATGGAAAGAGTCCAGATGTCCATCAACTGATGAATGGATAAAGGAGATGTGGTGTGTATATTCAATGGAATATTACTCAGCCATCCAAAAGAACGAAATTTTGCCATTTGCAATGATGTAGATAGAATGAGAGTGTATTATGCTATGCAAAATAAGTAAGTTAGAGAAAGACAAATACTATATGATTTCACTCATATATGGAATTTAAAACACAAAACACATGAACATAGGGGAAGGGAAGGAAAAATAAAATACAATAAAAACAGAGAGGGAGGAAAACACAAAAGACTCATAAATATAGGGAACAAACTGATGTTTGCTAGAGGGGAGGGGCATTGGGGGATGGGGTAACTGGGTGACGGACATTAAGGAGGGAATTTGATGTAATGAGCACTTGGTGTTATATGCAACTGATGAATCACTAAATTCTACCCCATGAAACTAATACTGCACTATATGTTAACTAACTAGAATTTAAATAAAATCTTGAAAGAAAAAAAAAATTGGGGGAAAATAATGTCCTCCCAGTTCCAGACATGTGGTGCTTTCAAATATGCGAAGAAAAGCATTAGACAAGAGTAAAAATTCACTCATTGTAAAAACCAACAAGTTAACAATAGAAGGAAACTTCCTCATTCTTACAAAGAGCATTTATAAAAAATCTACAGCTAAGTTTAATCTTTACTGAAATATTAAATCAATATTATATCTTGATCAATATTAGATCAAGAAGGATGGAAAGACGCCCATTCTAATTACTGCCATATCTATGTAACATTGTACTACCAGTCCTAGCTGTTACAATAATTCAAGGAAAAGAGATAGAAATATAAAAATTGGAAAGGAAGAATTAATACTCTCTTCAGAATTGAAGTAAATGCTTATATTGAAAGTTCTAAGGAAAATAAAAAACAGGGGTGCCTAGGTGGCTCAGTGGGTTAAAGCCTCTGCCTTCGGCTCAGGTCATGATCGCAGGGTGTTGGGATCGAGCCCCGCATCGGGTTCTCTGCTCAGCAGGGAGCCTGCTTCCCCCTCTCTCTCTGCCTGCCTCTCTACCTACTTGTGATCTCTCTCTCTCTGTCAAATAAATAAATAAAATCTTAAAAAAAAGAAAAGAAAAGAAAAAACAACTATAGGAAATAATAAGTGCATTTAAATCAATCCTATGTTTACATACTAGTGGAAAATACTGGAAATAAATTTAAAAAGCAATTCCATTGGGGCCCCTGGTTGGCTTAGTCAGTGGAGCAGTGGAGCATGCAACTCCTGATCTCGAGGTCATGAGTTCAAGCCCCATGTTGGGCTTAGAGCTTACTTAAAAAAAAAAAAAAAGCAATTCTGTTTATAGTAACATCAAATCTATATATATATAATATTTAAGAATAAATTTAACAAATGACCTCTATACAATAAACAATAGAATGTTGTTGAAGAAATTAAAGAAGGCTTAATTGTTCATGGATAGAAAGACTCCATATTGCTAAGATGTTAATTCTCTCCAAATGGATCTACAGATAAATGTATCCTAAATCGTCATCTCAGCAGATATTTTTTAGGAAATGGATAAACTGATTCTGAAATTTATATGGAAAAGCAAAGAACCTAAATAATTGAAATCAATCTTGAAATAGAACAATGTTGGAAAATTTACACGACTGGAGTTCATGATTTATCGTAAATACACCGGAATCAAGGCAGTGTGATGCTAATATAGGGTTGGCACATGAATCAATAGAGCAGAACAAAGACACAGAAAATGATCCACACATGGATTTTTTCCCAGCAAAGGCATTAAAGGAAACAAGTGGAGAAAGAAGAGTCTTTTCAACAAATCAAGTAAGAATAACTGCTTACCCATAAGAAAAATAATGAAGCTCAATCTTTGTATAAATCGCATAAAACTTTAGCGTAAAACATAGTAGAATATCTTCTCGACTTAAGGGTAGTAAAATATTCCTTAGAAAAATAACAGAAAGGAATAACCATGAAAGAAATGAGAGATAAATTGGAGTTCTTCAATATTAAAAACTTCTGGCTGTCAAAAGACAGCATTTAAAAAATGAATAGGCAAGCCATAAACTGGAAGAAAATACAAAATGTCTATCTGGCGAAGGACTGGTATCTGGGTTTTATAAATAAATCTTGCAGCTCAATAATGAAAAGGTAAACACCTTCCCAAAAATTGGGTAAAAGACTTGAAACAGTTCACAAAGGAAGATATATGAATGGCCAATAAACACACGAGAAAGTGCTCAACATCATTTGTCATCAGAAAAATACAAATTATAACCACAATGAAATGCCTACAGGCCTCCTACAATGGTTAAAATTACAAGGACTGACACCAAATGTTGGTGTAGTTTTGGAGCAAATGGGCCTCTCATTTGTTGCTGGTAGGAATCTAAATGGGATGATGATGTTAGAAATGCTTGCACTTATGTAATTAAAAATACACCTCTAAGAAAGGAAAAGAGAAGTTGATCAAAGACTGGCACTAGAAGTCTTAAAAGCCCTATTCTTTTTTTTTTTTTTTTTAAGATTTATGTATTTACTTTAGAGGGAGCCAGAGTGAGAGAGTAGGGGGAGGGGCAAAGGGAGAGAATCCCAAGCTGACTCCCCGCTGAGCACAGAGCTCATCTCTGGGCTGGGTCCCACAACCCTGGGATCATGCCTGAGCCTAAACCAAGAGTCAGACACCTAACCGACTGCGCCACCCGGGGGTCCTGCAGCTTTAGTCTCAATTGCCCAAGCTGGAAACAGCCCTGGGGTCAGTTGAAGAATGAATACATGGGGGTCGATATGCCCACCCAGTAAAATACTACATCACAATTAAAAGAAAAACAAACTGCCGGTACACAGCAACGCGGATGACTCTCAGAAACAGTATCATGACTGAAATAAGGCTTATCTAGCAGAGTACATACTATGTGATTACATTTACATGAAATTCTAGGCCAGACAATACTCTGAGGTGGAAAAAAAAAATCTGAATAGAGACGTGAGAGTGGCTACTGACAGAAGCAGCATAAGAAGCTATTCTGAGGTGAAGGCAGCGTTCTGTATCTTGATAGCAGTTTGGGTTATAAGGGTGTGTGAGTTTGTCAAAACTCGGCAGATGCGTAGTTAAGGTTTTCGTGCTTTATTGTGTATAAATTTTACATCAGAAGAAAAAAACCATAAACACAGAACTGTAGTTGAAGCTCTGCATCCCAAAGTCTTTAGGAAAAAGAGTTCTCATGTTGGCAATTTACTGTAAGATGTCAAATTACTGTAAGATGTGTCAAAAATGAAATGATTTGATGAGTAGATAGAAGGATGGAAATTAAAGACAATATAGCATTAGATTGATGTTCTGTGGGTGGATAGCTGGGCGCTAATTACTTCAACTTTCCTGTGTGTCTGAAAATTGTTATACCTTTAAGAAGCCAAGCTTCTCTGATGACTTCAGTGTCATCAGAGCTGACATTAACAGCATCGCCTGGGTCTGTTAATGTTACAGTGACTTATGGAGGGCCTTTCCTTGTAGCTAAGCAAGGAGTGTTAAAAGTGACTACATGTGACTCTCAAGGAACTATTATAAACAATAAATGAGTCTTATGTTTTGTTCCTTCAAGTCAGTAGTTTTTTACTTAAGTAAGAGATTTATAGTTTGTAGTAAATAATTATCATAGATCTTTCCAGTCACTTCACTTCCTTGGTTTGCTATTCTGCCTTCCGGGGATAATAACGTACTCTTTTTACATTTAGGTTTAGGCTCTTTGAGAAAGTCAAATGTGTCTGGGTAAAAAAAAAATAATAATAATAATAAAATAAATAAAAATGGAAAAAAACAAATGCAGCCTATTATCAGAGTTATGTACGTTCAGATAGATGAGGGATGGGAGAGACCAAGTTTCCTTAGTTCTCTGTCCTGGAGACATGGCTGTACATGGACACGCCAGAGCAGCACCATCAAGTCTGTCCTAGAACAGAGGAGGGAAGAGTTAGTCGGACACTTAGAGTCAGAATTATGGAGAATTATCCTGGCCAGGAAAGCCAGGTTCTACACGAGTCCTCTTTCCTCCGGGCAGCTGGTGTCACAAGCAGGAGGTGTTGAAAGATTCTTCTCCCACTTGAGGGGAGAAACAGTCACTCTGATTCACAGCCATCTCTTCCAGTCCTCCTGCTGTCGGGTCAGCTCAGCCATACGCAGCCCTGGTATGGAGAGCTAATGCAATCTCCTTCTCATGTGAAAGTGCGAAAATCTGCAGTATTGCCAAGGAAAACATTTATTTAATGCAAATTAGTGTCCAGTCCTTTATGTATTTCTGCTATTACCTGTCATACTCTTGGAGATTTTTCCTTGTAAAGATCTTTTGGGAGGAAACACTCATTTGCAAGCTGTTGATCAGTTTATCACATTTGATATAAAACATCATGGCAGCAGGTACCACAGTCCTGTGGGTTTGCCAAGGGAAGAATCCCAAAGATTTCTAGGGCTCTAAGAGTTTCATTCAAGGATGGCCAACTTGACCAGTGAAGGAGAAGAAATGTATCACTCTGCAAAGAGCTAAACATTTCCTCTAAATGATAGTGCTCCTCGAAATGATATTGCCTTAAAGCATCAACTGGACTCATCAATTAACTTTACAGGTGCTTGTTTAATCCATCCATCTGTTGTAATTTCACTTTAGGCTTCTTAAAGGAACAATATTATTTTTAATCATAACAGAATATAGCACAACTGTGATACTCTCTTCCCTTATTCCCTTTTCAAAGGCTGCAAATGACACTTGTGTACTTGGATGGCTTTTGGACAAAGCAGTCATTTTGAGTTTAAAAAGAGGTCCATCAGCTATACCTAATACATACTCTTTGAAAAAAAGTTGAAGGGTGACTCGGTAGAGAGGGAGTCACCAGAGACATGAAGTCTTCACATCTCAGGGATTTAGGAAAAGATGGCCCTGGGAAGTTTCTGGCGTAAATAATATTCCACTCTTTTTCAAATATTTTTTCAAAATGTATTGATTTGCTTCATGATAATAAACCTCATTTTTAACTTCGCTTAATCATTGTGATGTCCCCAGACTCTCCTATCCACCTATCCATTCAGTTATTCATTTTGCAAACACTCCCTGAGCGCTCAGTATGTAAGCACTACATCAGGAAATGGGGATTTGAAAAGGGGTAAGACATCACCCCTGTCCCCCAGGAGCTCATTTTCTAATTGGGGGAGTGACACATAAATAGTAAATGATGATAAAATGTGAGATTTATAAATTTCATGTGGCATTTTATACTTTTTCAAATGATACAAGGCAGTCAAGGAAACGATTTTTAGTCCCATTTTATAAATAGCTAATGCACTGAGGCCCAGGGGTATGACTTCCCCAAAGTCACACAGCTAGTTAGCAGTTAAAACTGGAAGTAGAACTCAGGCCTTTTCCTTGCTAACCAAGGCCTTTTTTCTGTCAAAGCCCAGTGTCTATATTTAGTGATTATGCTTAATGCCTGAGTTAACTTTGAGTATCTATTTTGTGCTTAAAAAAGAACCCAAATCATTTTTGCTTCAAGAAAAAAGCTGACTTTCCTAATTGCAAGCTTAACCAAGTACTAGAGTATATATGTCGTGTGCATAGATCATTACCAATTAAAGTGTGTAGAAGCAGCTGATGTAGCTAATCTTGTAGGAAGTAGTATGCAAAATTGAAGCTACATTCCACTCCTCTGGGTGCTCTAGAAAAGTAGCCATTTTGTTTTGAAAGAGAAGAGCCCACAAAGGCCTCTAGAGGAGTAAATCCTGGACAGAGTTCCTCATTTTCTCAACACTCTTATTAATATATCCCTGGGGTAAAAACACTCTGCCTCCAACCTCTAGGACAGACTGGCCAGGTAAATCCTGCAGACCAAACCCAGCCCACCTCAACTTTTGTAAATAAAGCTTTATTGCAAACACTCATGCCCATTTGTTTACAAATTGTCTCTAGCTGCTTTCATGCTTAAACAGCAGAGTTGAGAAGTTATGACAGAAGTCATATGGCCCACAAAGCCTAAAATATTGACTATCTGGCCCAATACAGTAAAAATTTATCAAGCTCTGCTTTGGAAAAAAAAATGTTTTTTCAACTTTCACAGTGATGTATACATCACATATACAGTGATGAATGTAAACTGGTGCATACTTTCTGGAAAGCATTCTGACCATCTTTATAAGAAAGTAAAAAATGTATGTGCTTTTTAATGTAATAATTCCTCTTCTGTACGACATAGCCCTGGTCGACCTGTGATAGGGCAGATGCAGTTGCTTCTGAGCACTTACCGTATATCAAGCGTGATACTAAGCACCGCACAGGCATAATCTCATTTAGCCTCCCAACTGAGTAAGTAAGGTAAATGTACCAATGAGAGAACTCAGTTTTGAAGAGACTGATTTTCCAAGGTCACATCATTAGTAAATTACAGAGTATTTTGGCACTATAATTGTAAAGCCAAATGATCTCAAACACCATGCAGCACTATGGGCAAAAAAAAGAAGACGTGTAATGATTATCTTCTGCTATGTAACAAACAGTCCTGTGTTTAGTGGCATAAACAACCATTTTATTGTGTTAACTATTTTATGGTTTGGGAATTTGGGCAGAGCACAGTGAGAATAGTTCTCTTTTCCATAATGAGTTCAGCTAGGTTTCTCAAATGGTTTGAGATACGTGGGAAAGCACCCTTGGTACCATATTCTGGAGTCTCGTTCTGGCCGTTGGCTCGATTCCTTGGTTTTACTACACTTGCTTCTGTTCAAGCTAAAATGTTCAAGATGGTGGTATTCACATGTCTACTGCCTGAGCAGGGATTGCTACAACAGCTGGGGATAGCTGATGATCTCCCTCTCTTCATAGAACCTCTTTGCATGGCTAGTTCGGGTTAACAGAGCAATTACAGGGTATTCAAGTGTGCCTGCTTGGTTCCCCCAAAGGGATCTTTTCAAGAGATAGGAAGTGGATCTCCCAGTTTCTTCATTTGTGCTCATAAACTGGTACAGTTTCATTTCCGCTCTATTCTACCAATCAAAGCAGTCACAGAGCGCACCAAGATTCAGGGAGCAGGGGAGTAGAGCCAAAGAATTAGCAGTCATCTTTAATCTGTCATGGGATTTTCAGAGAAAATACACTTTAGAAACATTGATTACATTATTGCCTCTGGGTGACTCACAGTGTACATTTGTCTATTAAAGATTGTGAGAATTCCCAGAATGGAAAACTGTTTCCCAAATACATTTTAATGTGGAACCTTATTTTTGCATGTAAGTTTTTTCATTTTTCTAGGATAACTGCCTTAGGATAAAGTTATGCCTTGTATGGTTATACTTTGAAACCCAAAGCCTGCAGCAGAACTGGATATGAAAACTATGTAAACATTATGGCAAAATACTAGGAACAAATATATCTAAAATATTGATAGTGGTTACTGCTTGCTGATAGATTTACAAATAACTTTAAAATGCTTTTATATTTTTCTAATTTCCAAATTTTCCTGACAAGTAGAAATTACTTTTAGACTTAGAAAGTTTTTTAAAAGCAAAAAAGAAATCCTGGTAAGAATAGAAGGAAAAGTACTGAAATACTTTAAGTAACTTTCTGAATAATGAGACTAGGTTATTTTAATCTTCTTTTAAATGTTTGGAGTTTTCCAAAATTTGTTCAATGAATATTTATTACTCTTACCTAAAATGAGGATAATATATTACCTGTTTTAAATGTTGAAGTTGTTCCTGTAGACTATATTCAGATTTTAGTCTCTGTTTTTCCATAGATCTATAGCAGTTTATAGCAGTCTTCAGAATCTGATTCTTTGAAAAATTCTTTCTTTATTTATTATTTTTTTATTTAAGATTTTTTTTATTAACATATAATATTTGTTTCAGGGGTACAGGTCTGTGAGTCATCAGTCTTACACAATTCACAGCACTCACCATAGCACATACCCTCCCCAATGTCCATCACCCAGCCACCCCATCCCTCCCACCCCCCTCCCCTCCAGCAACCCTCAGTTTGTTTCCTGAGATTAAGAGTCCCCTATGGTTTGTCTCTCTCTCTGGTTTCTTCTTGTTTCATTTTTCCCTCCCTTCCCCTATGATCCTCTGTCTTGTTTCTCAAATTCCTCAAATCAGTGAGATCATATGATAATTGTCTTTCTCTGATTGACTTATTTTGCTTAGCATAATACCCTCTAGTTCC
>CM052895.1:20517007-20586949 GCA_028534135.1 Potos flavus
GTAGGTATCTCATGGTAGTCTTCTCTTAAATTCTCCACGTCAAGCCAGAAATAAACTTCAGATCTGTTGAAAATTAATTACAGTTGTTTGGTCTGAGCTTCTGCCCTTAACATTCAGAAGTTAGAATCTTTCCAAAAATGGTAGCGGCAAAGAGTGTTATGGGATATCCCAATGTCTTAAGTATAATGGAGTCAAAGAATCTAAAGACCAAAAGAACAGCCAACAAGTTCTTTTTGAGGCTTTCTGTGTCATTTCCTTCTCTTACCTCCCACCTGCCTCTCTGTTGTTACCACATAAACAGGTCGACCTCTTTACTCAGGGTCCTGTCCCCGGACTATTAGGGAGTAATAATAATTTGATAGTTACCTTAAAATAAAATGTAAAAGTTTGATGCTCCCGTGGCTGAGTTTCTACAGTCTGGTTTCTATCATACAAATAGAATATTTTACCTACTGGTGATGTTAGACTCTGAGACACACCTTTGTCCAATCTTCAACAACATGCTTTCTCCTACTTTCTAGCCTTGTGAGGTAGATAGATTTCATTTTGGGATTATTTTACATAAAAAGTGTACTGAACATGGATTATTTTGTCTTTAGAGAAAAGAAAAAAAGTTGAGCTCATGAGGATTCAGACTTTGAAGGAATTTACAGGTATTGATGTTTTAATCCTCATCCCAGGACCCTAAGCCCATCTCTGCTTTGTAGCTAATGGAAGAGATGAGCAGTGTACTGAAGACCCAGGGAAGGTTAATTGGCTTCGACAGGAGCGTAAGAAAATCAATGACTCTGAATTTGTAATTTCTAATTCCCGTGTTTGTGCTCAGAGAGTCTGGCTTTTGAGGGAAAGTCAGAGGAGAAGGAGTCTCTATACTCTACCAGTGACGTCTGCTTAGAAGTGACACTGACACTGATTTGGTTTGCGTTCTCATCGTGTCATTAACCCCTGTGCAGAGATACTATTATAGCCACTGAATTTTCATTGAGCCAAAAAATGTAGCGAAGGTCAAAAGGGAAGGTAAATTACCTCATCAAGGCAGACTCTACTAAATCAGTTTACCGATTTTGTCAGTGGCAATTCAAAATTCTTTCCAAAATAGTGCTTTCATCATATGACTCCAGAGCCCAATTTGTAATTCCAGGGGCCGAAAGGTAAGCATTCAGCCTCGTTAAGACATGAATTATTTTTTCCCTCGTGCTTTTACCAAGAAATATTTCAAGTAGGGGAGCAAACAGCAAATGCTTGTGGAAAACTTTTAGTTGGCAGAGGCTAAAGCTAATTAAACTGATGAGTAACTTTGGATTCCCAGATTCCAAATCCCATTTCAAATATGCTTTCCCAAGGAAGATAGTCCTGATTGAAGCATTTTGAAATGTCAGGAATATCAAATCAGGGGTTCGCCTAGCCTTTTCTGCCTCCCCGCCGCTAGTAAACATTTATAAACACCCTGTCAGCCTGTGTCACATGACACCGGGCATTGTGGTCGCGAGCATGAATAAATACATTATCCAAAGGGACCACCAGACTTCACATTCGTGAAGTGAATTTTTAGACTAAATAGAATTTTTAGACCTTTTTTTAGAATTTTAGAATTTTTAGACTAAAACTAAAATTTTAGAATTTTAGACTTTCCTCGTTTTTAGACTGAATTTTCACTCTACACCCAGACCTGGGATGGCCCATGTGACCTAGACCTCAGGCAGTCCATGTGGTCCATTGCTTTGGCAGTGACTGATTCAGTAAGAAGCATAAGCTCCAACCAATGCCATTGCAAAGCAATGAAATTACCATGGTAAGGATGAGAAAGAGCTGCTTCCTCTTTCCATTAGAGGGAAACAAGAGACAATGGCTGGAGCTGTGGCAGCTGTCTCTGAGCAGTGGAACTGAATGTAGTTAATATTAAGGATGAGGTCAAGAAACAGAAAAAATCTATCCTGTTGACATCATAAGAACCTTGAATTAAACCATCTGTGAAGGAGAACTATCCCTAAACTGATGTCCCTTCAGTTTTGTGAGCTGATAATTTTTTTCTGAAGTCATTTTGCATTGGGATTTCTACCATTTAAACAGTTTTGACTAATATACGTAAGAACAGAGACACCAAATGGTGAGTGCCATTGCAAATTCGTGAGCTAAATAAAGCCAAAGTTCAGGGGATGGAGGGATTCCTTCCTGCAGGGCATGGGGAAAGGGGGCAGCATACTAAGGAGAGAAGGTGACACTAGTCCTTTGGAAACTCACCATCCCTGAGTTATTTATTTTTTTAAAGATTTTATTTATTTATTTGAGAGAGAGAGAAAGGGAGAGCACAAGCAGGGAAAGGGTCAGAGGAAGAGGGAGAAATAGACTCCCCACCGAGGGTGGAGCCCGATTCTGGGCTGGATCCCAGGACCCGGGGATCATGACCTGAGCCAAAGGCAGGCGCTTAACCAACTGAGCCACCCAGGTACACCTGCCATCCCTGAGTTAATGCAAACTTTGTAATGATGTTCATTGTGAGTGAACCATTTCCACATTTTTAGCATCTGGCCATGAATTGTCAGTCTGGCAGAAGGAAAAACAGATTCGGATTTAGATTGGAGGACTGATGAGTAAAAATCTATCAATCTCAAAATTGGCATTGAGTATCTACTGTTTGTTTTTGGTTTGTTTTTTTTTTCTGTTTTTAGAGACAAGACAGATCTTTATGAACGCTTTTCCCCATCTACAGCCCATTTCCCTTATTTCAGAATTTCTTCAGGGGAAATCTTTTCTCCTCTTACTCGGCTCAGGTGGTTGGATGGGGCTGACCACACTCGGAGCTCCAGAGTGGGCACATGACTGAAGCCTTTTCAATGCCAAGCTACCCACCGTGGGACATGTGTAGGAGTGTCTGGAGAAGGGCGGTCACTGTCCCCTGGACTTGTTGCTGTGAGGACATGAGCACCAGTGACAAGTCCACCTGGAAAGAACAGAGAAGGAAGTGGATCTGAGGGAGAGGGAGACTGGACCCTAAGGGTATCTTTCGAGCTCCTGGATCCAGCTGTCCCTGTCCTAACCCAGAGCTCTGGGTTACATGAGCAATTCAATATCTTTATAGGATTTGGAATCTTGGGTTTTTTTTTTTTTTTTTTTTTTAGTGTCATCTTCAAATATCAGTATTTTTGGAAGGCCTGCTATGTTTATGGTCCTAAAGTCTGGCTGCAGGAAGCTTATTAATTGGGACGATAACTCTCACAAGCATGAAAGGATTGGAGAATATGATGATGGCTGTTTCAGAGAAGGGAGATATCAATGTGATCCAAAGGCTTTGGGAAGGAAGTGGGACATGAGCTGAAATATGAATTTATGTATAATCCATACTTCATTACTTTTTAAATTTTAAGTAAGCTCCATGCCCAGCATGGGACTTGAACTCATGGTCCTGAGATCAAGAGATGTATGCTCTCTGGACTGAGCCAGCCAGGCACCCCATACTTCATTTTTTTATGAAATATGTCAGCAGAGCATACAGGCACCTTTTATTTAGAGCAACACTGACACACATCTGTTCAAATAAATTAATGTTCCAATTCTTAAGCTACTCACTTGGCAGGAAAAACAATTTTATTCCCCATTTTAAATAGAAGGAGTAAAAGGACCCAAGAAAGGGAGGACAGAAAAGAAATTTTTTTGATTTATCAAAACACAATAGTTGTAGTGGTATAGTGGTAATGGTAGTAATCGTAGTTGGAGGAGAAGAAGGAATTGTAATAGTAGTGAAAATGCTAGTAATGGTAGTAGTAATGTGGTGATGGTAGTAGAAATAATAGCATTCGATTCTTATTATTTACTTCGTTCTGTCTCTTGGGTGGCTTATGTAATCCTCACAATAGCCCTAGAAAGTGGCTGTCATCCACATCTTCATTCTGTATCTGAAGCCCAAGACAGAGTGGTGAGATGCTGGGGTCAAGATCACAGACCCCAGTTTAAATCCACCCCTACCTGATCTCAGAACTTGTGCATTTAACCACCACACTGCTCTGCCCCACTTCTGATTCTAAAGAGTCAATATCCAGTATGTGTAGAGATACCTATGCAGGTGCATTGAATGTTCCAGACCTCAACTGGAAGTCACCTGAGACAGCTTCTGAAGGCACATCTGGGCCCCGGGGACACCAGGAACAGGCCCTGTGAATGGGGACATGTTGGTGACAAGCAGCCCCATCTCCGTTGGAGAATGGGTTCTCAGTCTTAATTCCTTTCTCTTAATATATATGCACTTACTACTTCATGAGAATTGTTTTTACTAAAAAAGTTTGGGCACAAATGCCAGCAAAATGGCTCATCACCTTTCTTGAAATTCAAATGCTTTCTGGAGCGCAGTTTATGTGAGAAATACACATTGAACGGGGAAATGGTGTTTGCAAACATCTCTTACCAAGTGATGCTGACAAAATATAATTGAATATAATATATTATTTATATATAATATAAAATATATTTATATTTTATATTTAAAATATATTTATATTTTATATTTAATATAAAATATATTATTTATATATAATACATAATGTATTTATATTATATAAAAATATGTAATATAATTGAATTCCATCTTTTTGACTTTTTTATGATCCCCTGCTTAATGAGCATTTCCAACTTCCAACTTTGCTGTGATTTTTAGGTTCTGATTCTAGTTCTAGTATGTGACAAGCAAAATCACAGAGAATGCACTAAATTGGATTTGTAACTGCCCAGCTATCTTGGTGGCTGTCTCTTGCAATTAGTTTTAATATTGTCAGTAATGAGGTTTGGGTCTCGGAATCTGTTTTACACTCTTGATTTTCCAGACCAGTGACGGTGGGGTCTTTCATGTTGACTGATGTGCCCTCCCTGCCCCTTGTGTATTTACCCCATCTCCAGGATGTGAAAAACCTTGGCCAATAAGGCACCCTACTCCTAAGCCAAGGTGTTTAGGGGAAGTCAATAGGAGAGAACATTTCAGGAGATGAAACAAGCGGGTTGAAGCCAGAAAGTGCGTGACTTTACAGTAGATTGGCTTGCATGTGACCTTGAGCAACATAACCAGGCCTCAGCAAGCCTCAATTTCCACTTCTGCAGAAAGGGGTAGAATAGGACCCATCTCTTGGGGCTGCTGGGAGGATGAAATGGATCACATGGGGCACACAGTCAGCAATTAGTAGAGATAAGTTGCTACCATGCTCAGTATTATTTTTATTTCAGGAGCATGGAGATGTGAGTTTTTCAGGTCATCACTTAGGACAAAGATGCTGCCTTTTGCTTCTGCTGAGGCACCTGAAAGCCAGAGCCAACTGATGACTCAGGGATGTAGCCAGCAACAAATACTCGGGAGGGCAGAAACCTTTCACTCCCACCGTGACTTAGGGCATGAAAACATGACTAGAGGGGCAGAAGCCAACCATTGTGTGAATCAGGATACCAACCGGGGTGTGCAAACAACCACCAGGAAAATTGCTCTTTTTTCTGTAGCCTGCAAGCCGATGTGTCCTTGTCAGTGTCTCCTGTAATGGTTTTAAACTTCCAGAAGGCACTTCTTCTTTTTTCTGAAAGCAGACCAAATCATATATATATATAATGAATATATAAATAAATAGTCCTTTGGGTACAGTGCCCAGCAAACAAGTGCTCAGCCAATAAGACTATTGCCGATGAGGTGAGATAGAAAAAAAAAAACATCTTAAGTTAATTAAGAAGGTCCTATGGACTGAATTATGTCTCCCCCAAATTCATGTATTAAAGCCTTAACCCCCAGTGTGATATATTTAGAAATGTGGCCTTAGGGAGGTAATTAGATTTAGACGAAGCCATGAGAGTAGAAGCCATCATGATGGGATTAGGGCCCCAGAAGGAGACAGAGCGAGAGTTTGCTCCCCCCGCCCCCACCATCTGAGGAAGCAGGACGAAGGCGGCCATCTAGAAGCCAGGAAGACAGCTCTCACGGCAACCCACCCTTGCCCGCGCTTTGATCTTGGACTTCTAGCCTCCAGAACTATGAAAAATAAGTTTCTGTTGTTTAAGCCACTCTGTCTATGGTGTTTCGTTACAGCCCCCCAAGCTAAGATAGGCGGGTTCTCTGCAGTCACTGATAACAGCCATAATCCCCGACGAGAGAGAGAAAGAGGACCTGGCGAAGAATGCAGTGTAGGAGCTGGAGCAGGGGATCCCCGCCTGGCCCTGCAACAGCCCAGCCCCAGGACGGGGGCCAAGACCCTGGGTCTTAAATAAGTCACCTAGTTGCTTCGAGAATGTGGCTGGCTGACAGCCAGTTCCATGTGGCCCGAGGACGGAACTGACCCAGGGTACAGACTGCCAGCCTTGCAGCCTCTCTCAAGTGGTGGTTTATCCACACCGTGGAGAGACTTTGTGTCTTCATCTCATACAAGACAGATAATAGTAATGTAACATTTGTGGGGGCCCGCCGCCTTCTAGGTAGTATGTGTGTACTGCACATTATCTCATTTAATTCTCACAGCAAATTTTATTTTTAGAGTGAGGAAAATCGGAGGGAGAGAGAGACTAAATGGCTTATTGAAAATCCCACAGCTGGCAAATGTGGAGTTAGACACAAAATGCAGGCTGATCAGATACCAGAGCTGCAGTTTTCATGGTTTGTTATGTTAATTTTCAAGTGCCGAGATTGGTAGCCGCTGTAAAGTTTTTGTTCACTAAATTATAGTGGTTATTTTTATCTCAGTTGAATTAGTATCAATTGTCTTTGTCATTGTTCTTTAAGACAGACCTGGGATGCAAGTCTAGGTTTCCTTACAGGTGGCCATGGATTGGCTGTGTGGGTCCAATCAAGACCAAAGTGTTTTCTGGGAAAACAGGTGCTTCTGCTTTTTCCCAGATTGAAACTAACCCTTGCAAAAGGCAATAGAGCCGTCAATTAAGCCTTCTGGTTCTGGAATAGAAAGGCTACGAGTTACCAATTATGTCATCTGGTCAAGTCCCTTCAGCTCTCTATGCCTGTTTCTCATCTACAAAGCAGGCTTATGTGATGGTTAATTTTGTATATTGATTTGGCTGGGCGAAGGGGATGCCCGCATCACTGGTAAACATTATTTCTGGTCATGTCTGCGAAGGTGTCTTTGGAAGGGAGGAGCCGCCCTCCCCAGCGCAGGTGGGCGTCATCCAATACACGGAGAGCCTGAATAGAATGAACAGGTGAAGGAAGGGCGAATTCACTCTCTGCTCCGAGTGGAGACATCCATTTTCTCCTGCCCTCGGACGCTGACACTCCAGGTTCTTGGACCTTCTCCCTCAGACAGACTTCCACTGGCCCCGCAGGTCTTAGGCCTTTGGACTGAATGATACCGACAGCTTTTTGGGTCTCCAGCTTGCAAATGGCAGATCACGGGACCTCTCAGCTTCATCACCATGTGAGCTAATTCCTATGATAAATCTCGATCTCTCCCTGTCTCTTTCTTTCTCCCTCTTTCTCATATTGATTTTGTTTCTCTGGAGAACCCTGACTAACGCATAAAACTTAATAATGATTCCCTTCTAGGAACATGGTTGAAGGAATTAAATAAGAAAATTAAATAAGACAATTCCTGTAAAACATCCAGAATGGTGCCCGGCATATTAAGTGCTCAGTATGTAGTAGTTAATGTTTTTTTATCATCATTCAGGAAAGTTCATGGACCTCTTTGTTTGACCCTGTTGCACACATGAGAAAAATTTAGGCTTAAAGCCATCCAAGTTTGCCTTTCTCTTCTAGAATAGTAGAAAATCTGAAACACAACGTGTATGGCCTCACATTATGTGGCACGTCTCCCTGAGTTGAGGCAGGATGGTGTCCAGGGAAAGCCAAAGCAGGAGCTCTGCTCTCTTGCCCAGAGGGTCATTTTCTTTCTTTCTTTCTTTCTTTTTTTTTTTTTTAAGATTTTATTTATTTATTTGACAGAGAGAGATCACAAGTAGGCAGAGAGAGAGGGGGAAGCAGGCTCCCCGCTGAGCAGAGAGCCCGTTGCGGGGCTAGATCCCAGGACCCCGAGATCACGACCCGAGCCAAAGGTAGAGGCTTTAACCCACTGAGCCACCCAGGCACCCCGTGTGTCATTTTCACCTTAAAAGTCTGATTAAAGGCTGTAGCTTCCCCAGCCAATCTATACTCCCTGTTGGGCCGGGATTGAATCACATTCTCATTGTATTTGGGAGTAATTGACTCCAAACACTGCATGAAAGTCTCCTATATGTAGGTACGTACAGGCATATACACATAGATGGGTACCTCAGTGAACAGAGATGTGCATCAAAGATTTGGAAACTGGAGACGTCTGTGAATTGAACCAGACGAGTAAGAGCTCAAAACCCATAGAGTATGAGGCCTGAGCTGCCATCATCTGGAGTGCCAGGCTTTGCATCCTTAGCTTTTGTAACTCAAAGCATAAGTCTCTTTGTTAGTGATTCATTACTCAGTCACTGTTTATTGGGGATTTGCCGTGTGGCAGACACCAGGCTAAATCCTGCATATACATCACAGTTTCCTCTAACTGCACTATGAGTAAGTGCTGTTCTCTCCCATGGGGAGACCAGGAAATGGATGCCCTCCTGGAGACTAAGTAATTTACACTAGATAGTCCCACAAAAGTGTGGCAGAGCCTGGAATTGAACCCATGGGTTGTTGGGTGCTATATCTATGAAACATGAATTAGAGTCTTCTCAGAAAGTTTTCAAATTCAAGATTTTTAAAGTTTACTTTATTCTCGAGTGATATTTATTATTATACGCAGAGACTCTTTTCCCCAATATGGCAACACGCCTGTGTTTATTGCGAAAGTTAACGAATTGACTGGAGTCACCTGACAAAAATTTGCTGTATAGACAAGCCTTGCCCAAACACAGCTTTTGTTTCCAGAGAGGGCTACCCACCGTGCCAATATCTAAGAAGATGTCATTTCTCTACACGGACCCACTAATGGGAGAGCTGAGCAATCACCTGGAAAATGCAATCGATGCCAGCAGACAATAAGAATAATTTAAACCAATAAACTGCTTCCCCTCAACTGCAAGGTTTGGTGTAAGGTTTTCTTTTTCCATCTTTTTGTTTTGTTTTCCATTGGCTGAGGTTTCCAAATAATTGTTCCATCTGTCCACTTCACTTTGCCTGAGTAATCACAGCCCGAGGGGAGTTAGAAGTCAAACGTCAGACATGCAGGGAAAACTAATGTGTGGGAGGCTGTGGGAAGAGAAGTCATTGTCTGTTCTCCTTCCCTGCAGCTGGGCCAGGGATCTGGAAGTAAATTAAAGCACCAGTTGCCCCAAGGAGGAAGCTACAGTTTAGGAATAAGGGTAGGGGAGCCATTGGGAGACCCCATTGTAGGCAGTGTTGGTGCCAAGATCAAATGTGCTTAGGGATTAAGGAGATAGATCATAGCCAAGCCAGAGATGAAAAGCATGGAGACAGGAAATAAAAACCAGAACACTTGCAACAGCTTTTTTACTGTGCCATTTACTCTGTGCTGTCCTTGGCTGGACCTTGTATGTGCTTTATTATTTTTACCCTCCCAATAGCTCTGTTTCATAGATAAGGAAACTGAGGCTCAGCGAGGTCACATAACTTGCCCAAGACCACACAGCTAGTAAATAGCAGAGCCAGGATTTGAAGTAAATCTATCTTAATCCAGAGCCCTTGCTGTTAGCCTCTGCTGCTGGCTCTTCTTAAACCAGAGTGCTCACCAAAGGGAAAAGCAGAATAAAATGAGCCCAGATTATAAAAGCCTCATTACTATTTACTCCACATCAAGATATTTTACATGCAGTGGAAGTGAAAACAAATTAGATCTTCCATTTACAGGGGCACAGAGGGGTTAAGGAACTCACTGAGCCACAAAGCCAGTAGGTAGTTTCGTGGAGGATTTGAACTTGGGTCTGCTGAACCTGCTCACAGACCGTGCTGTGCGGCATTGGGCAGTCTCCTTTCTTTCCTACTGTCAACTTCCAGGTAAGGTGAATCAGCTCCGTCTCTTATAAGTTATGTTCCAAACCATAAAAGTAGACTTGTAACAATGTTATATTAAAAAAGGTTAAACAGATTTCTAAAATATAAGGCTTCTTCCAGCATCTAACCTGCTAATGATGCCCACTGTAAATATCGAAGGAAGGGACATGGTAAGAACGCCCCCAACTTATTTGACTGTGAAACAGTTTTTCTCAGCTAAAGGTTGGGCAGGGCTGTCTACCACAGTTAAGGCTTTACTGCTTTATGCTTGCCTCTGTGTAGCAGAATGGAGGGTTTTAAAACACCAGCCCTCATCCCGTTGGCCGCCGAATACCTAGATCTTTTGTCTCCCGAACTGCCCAGTGGGGAAGTGATGAGATCTCTCTTAGTCACCCTTACTGCCTCTTCAGGACCCCCACCCTAAAGTTCTGTCTTCGATGCCCTTAATGAACCATCCCTTCCCAGGTGCTTTCATTCACACAGAGATCATTCTAGTCTGACAACACATGAATAGAAAATAATGGATTCATTTCTTAACCCATCCTATTAAAGGCTTCTTGACAAGGGAAGGTGAGTGCAAAGAAAGGCCTCTTAGTGGAATTTTAAGCATGACGATCAGCTTGTCTTGGGGATTGGGTTGCAGGTTCCTCCTGGTGCTAAAGTGTGGGCCACCGCCGGCCCTGACTGAAGAGAAAGCTAACACTTGGATGAATGTTTCAGGGTATGAAGTCAGAGGCCCAAAACCATGTGACTGGGATGTTCTGGTGGGTTTCGTGAGACCAGGGAGCAACCCTAGAATGAATTTTCAGGTTGATGTATATGGAAAACTTGAGTTGAGGCAGCTACGGTGCCATTTAAAATCAGGGAAATAAATCTACAGTATTTGATTTTGGAAATGTGTTTCCTTTATATTCTCCCCAATTCTGTAATAGTTAAAAAAAAAAAATCAGCATTTGAAAATCTTAAAATGAAGTAAAGGTATGATTTGAGCCAAAGGGAAGGAGAAGGCACTGCAACCGATACGTATCCTCGTGGGTCATTCCACTGGTGCCATGTTTTGGCTCTCTAACTGCAAGTTTTCACTGGCCCAGATCCTATCGCATGTTGGTATTGGAAGGACTCACTCCTTCACGCTTCCTTCCATGCACCCATTCACTAGTTACCAAGTGCTGGCTACGAACCCGGCATTGGGCTTGGTGCTAGGTACACAGCGCCGATGGACAGACATAGACCCTTCTCTCAGGACCACACTCCAAGGGGGGGGGAAATGGATGTCAATAAAATTCATGCATCCTATTGAATAAGTTAGCTTTGTCCCAGAGTCAGGAGTCATAGCAATGGCAGGTGGTGGTATGTAATGGCTATTTTAATATCTATTGGCATCAAAGCATAACATCTACAAAATACCTCCCACTCTCCTCCCCTCATCGCAGTTAATGATAACTCCATTCTTCCAGTCACTTAGGCCAAAGATATCTTGGTGTCCCCCTTTGTCACTCTCTTTGCATACCAGCACGTAGCACTGCTCACAACCTGCCGTGCTCCCATTCTGGTCTATTTCTCCCTTGGATTATTGTACTAGCCTCCTACCTGGCTGTGTTTCTGTTTTCACTCTTGTTTTCTATACAGTAGCCAAAGTGACTTTTTTGCTTAAAACTCTTCATTGACTTCTCATTTCATTCAGAGTTTAAGTTCAAGTCCTTACAATGTTCTTAGCGTTTCAGCCCTATCTGATCTGCCCGCCAGCATGGCCTCTCTGAACTTGTTGCCTCCTGCTCCCTCTGTGGTCCGACAGTGTTTCCTTAGCGTGCCCCCAACACACAGAGCACTTACCAGTCATTGGGATTTTGTACAGGCTCTTCCTTCTCCCTGGAATGACCTCTCCTTGCTGTCTGTCTCACTCACTTAGTAGAGGTCTCTGTTCAGATGTCACTTTGTTAGAGGGGACTTTGCTGACCTTATGTAAACTAGTTTCCCCTGTGGATTTTATCCTCCTTAAGCAGCTTCTTTTTTGCTTTACAGAACTTATCACAACTTAACCAATTATACATTTATTTTGTTGTGTATCTTCCCATCTCCTAGAATGTCAGTTTCATGAGAAAAGCTACCTTGTTTCTCATATCCCCACAGCCTTGAACATAGCTGGTCCTCAATAAATATTTGTTGAACACTTTATTAGGTGAATAAATGATGCCATAAGAAATAGCGTTCTACCAGCCCTAGAGCTTGGAGAAATGGCCCAATTCCGGTGATATTCTGCTCACTTCGTCTTTCCTGCGGTTGTAATTGTCCTTCCTATGATCTATGATTGATACATCTTCTTTTGCACAGAGCTAGAGGAGACAGAAAGTGGGGTATGCCTTGCAGGGTGACCTCTCCCTTAGCAGCTCCTCTCCCTGGTGATGGTCCTGAATCTAATTCACTGGGGTTGTTTTAGCGAGTGAACAGTGTCGTCTGTTGTTGTGGGGCTCTCCCCGCACCTAGTTGGTTCAGGAGACACTTTCTAGCAGCCTGCGCTCCTACCAGAAAAGAGGTCAGGACCTGTGTGACCTGAAAGAACAAGCATGAGGGGAGAAATTCAGGTCATCAAAAAGTAAACTGTGTTTCTTTTCTTTATTTTTTTAAATTTTATTTAAATTAATTAACATATAATGTATTATTAGTTTCAGAGGTAGAGGTCAGTGATTCATCAGTTGCATATAATACCCACTGTTCATTACATCATGTGCCCTCCTTAATGCCCATCACCCCGTTATCACAGCCCCTCAGCCCCCCTGCAACAACCCTCAGTTTGTTCCTTATAGTTAAGAGTCTTTTATGAGGGGCGCCTGGGTGGCTCAGTCGTTAAGTGTCTGCCTTCGGCTCAGGTCATGATCCTGGGGTCCTGGGATCGAGCCCCGCATCAGGCTCCCTGCTCGGCGGGGAGCCTGCTTCTCCCTCTCCAGCTCCCCCTGCTTGTGTTCCCTCTCTCGCTGTGTCTCTCTCTGTCAGATAAATAAATAAAATCTTTAAAAAAAAAAAAAGAGTCTTTTATGATTCGGGGTGCCTGAGTGGCTCAGTCAGTTAAGCGGCTGCCTTCGGCTCAGGTCATGATCCCAGGATCCTGGGATCGAGCCCCACATCGGGCTCCCTGCTCAGCAGAGAACCTGCTTCCCCCTCTCCCTCTGCCTGCCACTCTGCCTACTTGTGCTTTCTCTCTTTTTGTCAAATAAATAAATAAAATCTTAAAAAAAAAAAAGGCTTATGATTTGTCTCCCTCTCTGATTTCATCTTATTTTATTTTTCCCTCCCTTCCCCTATATCCTCTGTTTTGTTTCTTAAATTTCACATATGAAGGAGAACATATGATCATTGTCTTTCTTTGACTGACTTATTTCGCTTAGCATAATATCCTCTAGTCTCATCCACATCATTGCAAATGGTAAGATTTCATTTTTTGATGGCTGAGTAATATTCCATTATGTTTAATGGAATATTATATTATATTATATTATATTATGTATATAATCTTCTCTATCCAGATGTCGATGGACATCTGGGCTCTTTCCATAGTTTGGCTATTGTGAATATTGCTGCTATAAACATTGGGGTGCAGGTGCCCCTTCAGATCACCCTGTTTGTATCCTTTGGATAAATACCTAGTAGTGCAATTGCTGGATCATAGGGTAGCTCTATTTTTAACTTTTTGAGGAAACTTCATACTGTTTTCTAGAGTGGCTATATCAGCTTGTATTCCCACCAGCAGTGTAAGAGGGTTCCCCTTTCTCCGCATCCTCGCGAACATTTGTTGTTTCCTGACTTGGTAACATTAGCCATTCTGACTGGCGTGAGGTGGTAACCCATTGTGGTTTTGATCTGTGTTTCCCTGATGCCGAGTGACGCTGAGCATTTTTTCGTGTGTCTGTTGGCCATTTATTTGTATATGTTCTTTGGAGAAATGTCTGTTCATGTCTTCTGTCCATTTCTTGATTGGCTTATTTGTTATTTGGGTGTTGAGTTTGAGAAGTTCCTTAAAGATTTTGGATCCTAACCGGTTATCTGATAAGACATTTGCAAATATCTTCTCCCATTCTGCAGGTTGTCTTTTGATTTTGTCTACTGTTTCCTTTGCTCTGCAAAAGTTTTTATCTTGATGAAGTCCCAATAGTTGATTTCTGTGTTCCTTTCTTATTCCCTTCTCTCTGCTGCCTTCTGTACTTGGCATGTGTGTAGTTTTAAGAAAAATCCGAATTTACTAATTTACCTTTACTAATGAATCCTTCATTTACCAAAAGAACCCTGAGATGCCTTTTAACCAGCAAGCTTCCACCATACACATAGGATAGAATTTGGGTCACAGAAATACCGCCTGCTTTTCACAACATCGGCACCTAACTGGAGGAGAAAGGAGATGGGAAGCCTGAGTTTAGTCTCATCAGACCTGATTTCCAATAGTAGCTTTGTCACCCTTAGCCATATGACCTTGGGCAAGCCCCTTCACCAGTCTATGCTTAAATTTTTTTTACTTACAATCACTTAACCCATAGGGCTGTTGTGGGGACCATGTGATCTGTGCTTCTTTTGGGCCAAGCACGAAGCAGAGCCTCAACAGTAGTAGCTGTAGGGCTGGAGAACGTGTAAAGTGTAAGGGGAGTTCAACAGTCATGTTTTTCCATCTCTGTACGCATGTTCCTGGTACATGTGCATATCTCAATGGGTATATACGTCAGGTGCAATTGTCGCTTCCGTTTATAAGAAGCCAGTATTGGGCATGCTTACCTCCTGTGCTCTGGGTGGCTGCCAGGAGCTGCCCTAGGATCCTGGAACACATTCAGATGTCCATCCCCTGCAGTATTTTCTATGGCCGCAGATTGCGAGTTTTCGCTTTCTCTTTCCGTTTGCTGTCAGAGCATTACTGTAGCTTCTCACTTGGCAGATTCTAATTGCATCTGATTTTTTTCCATAGCAAGGAAAGAATGTTGAGAAGCTGGGAGGAGTGAAGGACAAGGATAATAAGTAAGGCTGTAACTGCTTAGCTGACTGGATTTCCCTCCTTCGCATTTTGATGTGGCACTGTTTGATTTCACTGTTTGCAAATGGGCTTATTGCTTCCCATCTTGCCAACTTTTTGATCATTTTCTTCTTTCAGCAAGAAAAAAAAAAAACAACCAAAAGTTCATTTGCCATAGAATTTAATTGAATTTATGGCAGCTGTCACAAAATAAAATAAAAACCTCACAAATAAGAATAGAGAATCCTAGGATTCAGTTACTTACCTCTGAAGTTGTAAAAAAATTCTTCAAGGCATTTATTTGCAAATCGGACTCCATTTGCATGTTTCATAAGCATAATACAAATGTATTATTTATCAAGTGGTCTAGGCGTGCGTGTTGAAATGAACGGTTGCAAATTCAGCCTTCATTTAAAAGTCCTCATTATAAATCCATCCCCCCAGCTTGTAGGAAAACTGGGCTTTTCAACTCTGCTTTTCCTGATCTATTCAAAATTCTCAAGGCTCTACACTGTGAGTGATCTTTCTTTGCTGTCCTGTGGATTTGAAGAGAATGGTGTCCAATGTATAAAATTACAAAACAATTTTCGCCGTCAAAATTTCCTGCTCCCATTGGGCCGTGTTCAATTTGTCCTTCCCATCACAGCAGTACGAGCCCAAATATGGGTTTGGAAGCCTTGAAGCAAAAGTATGATCTCATACTGAGCTGGTTTCATTTGTCAGAGACTCAAGGCTCAGGAGTTTCAGGCCTTGAAAACATGTCTAACCTTTATGTACAGGCCTGAGAAGAAATCCAGTTTAAGCTGGTACTGGTTGCCATTGGTCTCAGATCCCATGAGCCAGAGAAAACCACTCCTGCCAGACCCAGGGCAATCGATGGGTCAATAACTGGCATAGGAGAAAACAAAATTAAATGAGCAGGCATCGTTTGGCTTTTTGCTACTTGTGCTTTCTAATTCACTAACCAGTTTAAGGGAAGCAGTGCAGTAAATATGACAGCTCTTTTTTTTAATATGTTGCCCTCTTTAGGGAAATGTAATTATAGACAGGAAGTGCTGGGAATGGAAGAGTATTTGCTAAATCATCTATCAAGGCTTCTTTTTTGCAAGACATTTTTCTTTAGGATGCTAGAAGACACTTCCGTCCTTGTACAGCTGATGATGTTCCCTGTGTTATAGGGGGAGTGACACTGGTACAGTAACAAAGCACTGGCCCTATATCCTGGCTCCCTTCTGCTTGCCTCTCTTGTCATGTTTCTGAGGTCTTGTTTTTATTCTTTGGGAAGAGCTTCCAGTATGAGAGTAAAGAGCTGCTACTTCTATTCTAATTCAATTAAACAATCACCTCCTGATCTTTTAATAGGTGCCGAGAGGTGTTTTTTAAGACACAGGTCTTGCCCTTGATGAGTTCAGAGTCTATAAACTGAGGTATAAACAGAGTTATAACGTAGTGCTAACTGTGCTTTGATGCTTGACATTTCGGCTACTGGTTGAAAGGAGTGAGCCAGAAGATGAGTAAAATGGACTGTCTTGAACTGATTTACCTCTTGAAATCTAAAAATGACTCTTGGGTTTTACTGTGAAAGAAATAAAAATTATTGTGCAATTATGCAGAGAGAACATCCTCTTTCCCATTTGTGTATGGAGGATTAGATTCAGCTGTAACTGAATAAAGAGTAGCTCCCACAAATCAAGTTTTTGCTTTGTTTCATTTTGTTTGCTGCCATGACAAGTGAGAGACAGACAGTTGCTGTGTTGGTTCAGTGGCTTGAAGATACCAGGGTCAAGGTCTCTTTGATTCTCTGTCTTTGGGCTGCCAGAAGGCTACAATAGCTCCTGTCATCACACACTGTTTCAGAAAGGAAAAAGTGAAGCCCTGGTAAATGGGAGAAAAGCAGCAGGCGTATCATGAAACCAAAAATCTTTCCACATACTCCTAGCAGAAGCAGTCAAAAGTTATATGGGCAACCTTAGGTGCAAGGGAGTCTGAGATTACAAGTATTTTTGTTTGTTTTTGTTGTTTAAACAGGAGAATCTGTTAATACATAGAAAGAACAGATAGATATGACATAGGCAAGTTCCTGGCACGCCACTTTGCCATAAGTACAAAGTAAAGATGCAGAGTGGAAGAGGTAATGATAAACTATTCGAGGAGGTAGAGTCTGCTGCTCGTAGTGGGTTTTGGTGTAGAAACAATAATCTTGTTGGAAGCCAGAACTATATCATAAACGGTTTTGCTGGTGCATGTAATTTCAAAGTTAGTTTCAGACGAGTAAGATTCTGACCACCTGCCTAGTGTGATAGACTAAGAATCAAAATACTAATTGTCTCTAGAAATAGTCTTCTATGGTGACTTAAATTTATGCTCTAAGGAATTCTGTAAGAATTTTTTAAAGAATCTCTTACAGTGCTTTTGGTTATAAGTTATAAAGTAGTAACTCATGAAAAATTGATTTCACTGGTTAATGCTGCCTTTTTCAGAAAACACGGTCTGAGGTAGTGGTATGCAGGATAGATGCAGCTGAGGTCACGAGGATGATAGGATGCCACAGCGGGAAGCCAGGAACTTCTTAAGACCAAAGAGTATTTTGATTGGCTGGCAAAATAATTCTGAAGAGCAAAGGGTTACGGAATGTAAACATAGCCTGTTTTAATTCTCTTCTTTTTTTCCACTAATGGCTGGCTGTATAGAATAAAATATCCATTGGTTAAAAAAAAAAAAATGAAGAGAACAGATAAACCTGGTCCAAATATCAGTTTAGTGCTCATTGCAGATCTACTGAAGGAAGATCCTCACACCTGGAGAAACCCTATAAAAAGTGTTGCTCTAGTTTATTGGACTTCTGATTCTGACCAAGATGGAATAATAGGGACCATATGTACACTCATTTCTGTGACAAATAACCAAAGAATAAGACAAGTGAAGCAATGGCTTTGAGTCAATTTAGATATCAATGAAGATAATGAAGGACAGTGGTCTCTCAGGGGAAAAAAAAAAAATCAGCCCTCTAATGTCTTCAGCTTACTGCCTCGAGGGATTTCTCAGCCTATGGCATAGAGAAGAGGACCCCAGGCAGATCCCAGAATACTCTGTGACTTGAGCAGATGGAGCAGAGAGTCAGAGAGACCAGGGAAACTATAGTTTATAGGACAAGGAACAGAAGAGAAGAGATATACACAAAAAGGGAACTCCAGGAATGTTGAGAGGCTCCACATCAAGTACTCAGCAGAGTACTGATCAGTGTACACATGTGAAGAAACTATAGGAGCCACCCAAGAGGATTAGATTGAATAGTATCCCAGTGCCCACGCAGGACCAGGAATTAGTGCCTGTTCCCAACTGCCAAACTGCAGCTTCATAATTAATGTGATACTGTGCAAAGTACTCAGAAAGGTGTGGCCTCAGTAATGAGAATAATTAGCCTGAAACTAAATTGAGCTGTGGTGCTGCTTAATAAATCTAGGAGAAAGACAAAAAATATATAGGAAAACAAAAATACACAAATACAACACACAACAAGGTAAGATTCACAGTGTCTGTCAAAATAAAAAATTACCAGGCCTGCAAAGGAGAAGGAGAATACAACCCATAATGAGGAGGAGAGTTAATTGAAACTAATCCAGAATTGACACAGATGTTAGAATTAGCAGACGAGGACTTTAAGACAGTCATTATAATTCTGTTACATGCATTCACAAATTAAGGTGAAACAATCAAGAAATAAAAGTCTGCTCAAAGCCAGAGATAAAGGGAAAATTTAAAAGCAGCCAGAAGGAAAAAGACATATACAAAAGAATAAAGATAAAATTAACATCAGATATCTTGTCAATAACAACGAAGCATCATCTTTAAAGTACTGAAGAACAAACCTTTGTCAACTTAGAATTCTATACCCAGTGAAAATATACTTTAAAAACATTTTCAAACATACAAAAGCTGAAGAAATTCATATTCGAAATATCAAAGGAAGTTTTTAGGCAGAAGGAGAATGATACCAGGTGGAAATAAAGAAGTACAGAAAGACATTAAGGGTGCCAGAAGTTGTAACCATATGGTAAAAATGAAAGCTTTTTTATTATTATTTAAATCACTATAAAAGATAACTGACTATTTGAACAAAATAATAAAGTGTGAGGTTTGTAACATGGAAGTAGACTGTGGAAGAACAATATCATGGAATTTGGGAAAGGAGAAATGGAAATATCCTATTTAAGGTTTTGCACCATGTGTGAAGTGGTATCATATCACTAAAAGGCAGACTGATAATTTAGGTATACTATAAAACCTATAGCAAGAAGGCTTTAGAATAACAGAACTATGAAGTATAGCTCAATATTAAAAAAAATTAGATGAAATGACATCATGAAAATATCCAATAAAGCAAAAGGCAATAAAAGTGGAGAAAGAAAACAAAACCCAGAAGAAAACAAATAGGAAACGAGATAATAGATTCAAACCTATTTCAGTAAGCACAATAATTGTGAATGTTATAATCACTGCAATTGAAAGGCAGAGATTTTCAGATCGAATAAAGAAAATCCAAGTATACACTGCCTACAGGAAACACACTTCAGCACTAAAGACACAAATAGGTTGACAGGAGTGGATGCATTGGGTAAGAAGTAACAACTGTCATCTTACTTTCTCAGTATCTAACATAAAAATATTTGCATCAATCTTGAGGATGTTTGGCACCTCCATTTCCTTTGTTTTGTAAAGTAATGAGGTTTCTCTATATTTAAGAGCCTCTTACACTTTGCCGCCCTTTCTGTTTTTATCTTACTTTATTTTTCCTTCCCTTCCCCTGTGTTCTTCTGTTTTGTTTTTTAAATTCTACATATGAGTGAAACCATATGATATTTGTCTTTCACTGACTGACTTGTTTCGCTTTTAATTATAGAGAACAAACTGAGGGTTGCTGGAGAGGAGGTGGGTGAGAGGATGAGCTAAATGCATGATGGGTATTGAGGAGGGCATTTGTTGGGATGAGCATTGTGTATTATAAGTGATGAATCACTAAATTCTACTCCTGAAACCAATATTACACTATACGTTAACTAACTTGAATTAAAAAAAAAAAAAGAGTGAAGTGTGCAGTGAGGCATCTTCCAGCATTATTACTTGTTTGAGAGTGTAAAACTCCTTTTCTTTGTTCAGCAAATGAATTCTGAGGACGCAGGATCAAGAAAGTGATAAAGAATGAGTACCTGCGCTGTGTCAGACAGCCCAAGATTTCCTCACTCGTGTATCAGATCACCTCCATGAGTCCTTGTTGACCTATTAATCGGTCAAAGTAGTCATTTTCTTCCACTTCCTTTCTCTTTCTTCCATCGTCAGATGGACTGTTGAAACAGTTTAGCCAGTTAACAATTTGCTTGACTGTCATTTGGATTCATCCAGTGAATTAAATACAGCGGGCTCAGTCCAATGATGATTTTACTGTAATCTCTCTAATGGTTGATTCATTTTGGTGCAAAGAAAGGGAAACATTTGATTGAAAATGTGACCTATTTATTTTTGCTGCTTGCTCCTATTTTTCATGAGCTTGCTGTCAGTTTGGGGACATAGAAGTAACCAGTCTTTACTAAACACAGCAGCACTTGCTAAAACTGAGCAATATACAAGGCACTGAGGTAGGGAGTGAAAAAAAAATGAAAGTCTCTCTTTTATTACTTTAAGTGTGGAAAGCCCTTGTTTGTCACACTCTCTGGTGCAGCTGTGTCTCTTCTCTTTGAAATCTGGCATCTTCAATAGAAAGATTTTTAAACCAAGTTGGAGCTGGTATTTTATCAAGATATTCATTCATCCTGAGTGCCTGCCTTAAGTTCTCATGCTATCATAACAACACACTCAGAGAGGCTTGCGTAATTGTAAGCTCTTTCTAAGTAGCTGAATGCACATCTACAGCTTATATTATAGCCAATTTCAAAACCCATTCTTCTCAGAAAAAATTTCTCTGTGCAAGGATCACCTCTCTCTCTCTCTCTCTCTCTCTCTCTCTCTCTCTCTCTCTCTGCAGAGAGGAACACACTGCTGATGCCAAGTCCCTGAAAACAACTCTTTACAGGGGCCTCCCGATCAATAAGGAGCTTTATTTGCTGTGTGTCACACCCTCTGTTCATTGTATTCACACAGCCAAGTTGGCACAGAAGAGGTAGCACAAAGGCTAGCCTCAACTCTGAAGGGCTCTGCTGGGGCAGGACAAGGAGAAGAGCCTGCGCTGGGCATAGAAGCCCTGGGATCTGGTTCCAGAGCTGCCATCAGCCCCCTGCATGTCCATGCCCCCTCTGTGCCTCAGTGTCCTCTGCTTTCAAATGAGGCAGTTGGACCAAATGATCTCCAAGGTCTGACCAGATTCAGAAATTAGCTATTACACGATCCTAGGAAGAAGACAGGCGTATGCCTTCAGTGGGTTGACCTCCTGGCCTTTCAGTAGATGAGACTCAGGACCTTCCGGAGCCATAGCTGTGGGGAGAGAGGAATGAGCATCTTCCAAGATGTTTAGCTACTGTATTTGCATCAGCTTCCTCTTAGAAAATGTTGCTTATTGACACCGTTACCATAGCAACCGGAGTGTCATTTGGCACCGGCGTTTAGGGAAGCTGTCAAGGTCCGTAATTTAAGAGAAACAAATTTTCCTTCCTTGCTATGTCAGCTTAATTCTCTCGGTCATCCACTTTAGCAATCAAATACACTTCCCTGAAAAGCATTCATTAAATCTAGACCGAAATCTTACCAAACCATCACCATGGATGATAGCTTGGAGGTAAAAGGAAACCTGGTATAAGAATTAGAATTGTCACCTTAGAGTCCTAAGTCCACAGATAAAATAACTCTACCATTTTGGGAGTTCTTTCTCATTTTGGGGCTTTGCTACCTAATCTGCCAAATGGTTAAGATGGGCAATGTATTCTCTAAGGTGTCTTTCAGCTCAAATATTCTAGCCAGAGGTTTGCAAATTGGTGGCGCAAAGACCATATTCGGCCTGCAGATGTGATGTGTTTGCCCTATGTTTTATGAGCCGCATAGTGTTCTAATTTGAATTGATTGACACCATTTAAAAATTTGGAGTTTTCACATAATAATCCTGATTTCTGGCTTCTCTTGAAAAAAGCCAATTAGATAAAATTAGGCCGGAATCCTCCATGGCAGTTTTCAGCTGGATCTGAGTAGCTGCTGCTCCCTCTAGGCAAGGCCTATGTCCTCCAGGTCCACCATCCTACCCTTCCAGAGCTGAGCACTGACTCACGTCAAGTGTCCGTTCCTCTGAGGATCCTCCTCCTGGCCAGCTTTTCTCGTGTACATCCTAACCCATTTGGCATTTGAGTTTTCACCTGCTGTTTGGCCCTTTTAGGACAGAGATGGCACGGCCCAAACTCTTTTGAGATCATTGATGGCATCATTTGGCCATGGTCTTGGTGGAAGATAGAAACTGGGTCCAATCAAAGACTGCCCTGGACAAGAAAACTGACAAAAGCTTTGGCTGCCTTGATTTCTCAAACTAATCAGTTGAGCTCTAATCAATGGAACTCACAGTCCCAGGCAACCTATCTCAGGGTGATGGTCAACACGGGTAGTGAATTGGTCACATGATTCCTCTGTGACTCATAGCAAGTTGGTAATTTTCTATAACTTGAGTTTTCAAATGTGAAATAAGTTGGTTTCACACATAGGCAAGTTTCCTTCTAAAGCTGAAATTCCCTGAAGCAATGAGAATCCCTATACATAGGCTCATCTCAGTCTGTTTAGATGTGGTTGTGGGTGTGTGTGTGCTTACTTTACAGGCTTTGTGATGAGTACAGTGCCTACACCCAGAGTCATAACTAGTGATATAGGAACTATAGGAACTGTGCCGGGACAAAAGTCAGGAAGACCCTCATCAGTAGCTGATATTCCCTAAGAACTGAGGCCATCACAGTTTCACCAGCAGGACTGGCGGTTTAGAGAGGGCCAGTGAGAGCTCCCAGGAAGAGTAAGAACTTGTCAGAGAATGCCTGATGCTGAAATCCAAAGCCCCCGGTACAAGAAGTGATCAGCAATAGCCTCTAACAAATGCTGCCAAATGCCTTCTTTTCTCTCTCCCAGCTGCTAATTTTATTGGGACATTTTAGCCCTGTGTAGCCTTCAAGGAGACATAGGGGTTTCGATAACTGACATGGGAAACTGGATTCCAGCTCAGCCCTCCAAATGTGACTATAGTTTAAGTTGTGCAGGGTCTCGGGGTCTCAGAGCCCTAACTGTTAAATGGGCAGGCTGAGCTCAGCGCATGGGGAGACTGGGATTCAGACAGACTGGGTGGAAATCCCAGCTCTACTGTGTCCTAGGTATGACCTTGGATGAGTTACCAACACTTCCTGGGTCTCTGTTTCTTCACCTGTAAAATGGGTAAAAATGGGATCATCTATGCAAAGTGCTTAGCACCATGCCTGCCTTGTAACAACTAACTGAAAATTTCTGGGTGAATATTCTTCTTTTTTACTATTGAACAGTTTACGATCTTTGTTAATAATAATGTCATTTATTAAGTTGCTTGATTGGGTTAAGCACTTTTTTTAAAAGTGCTTTATTTGACAGAGAGAGAGCGAGCAGGGGGAGGGGAAGAGGGAGAGGGAGAGAGACATTCTCAAGCAGATTTTATTTATTTTATTTATTTGAGAGAGAGAAAATGAGTGGGGAGGGCAGAGAAGCAGAGTCCCCACTGAGCAAGGAGCCCGACGACGGGCTCAATCCCAGGACCCTGAGATCATGACCTGAGCTGAAGACAGATACTTAACCAACGTAGGCACCCCAGCACCCCAGATGTGTGCTCTTAATAGTGACCTTATGCAGTCTCTTTCAAATGTGAGGTCACCCCCAGTGAGAAAAGCACATGGGGCCCAGCCCTTCTCTCACGTGGCTGAGGGAGTGAGGGTTTCAGTTCAGGGAAATTCCGTCACTGACACTGGGGATGGCTACTGAGTTTTGTGTGCATTTTGAAAAAGTCAGTTTGGTTTTGATACTTGGTTTTTTTTTTCCTAATCATATAATCATTCTTAAATTGATAGCCTCTCCCACAATTTGACGATGAAATATTCCTCTTAATTTTAAAACCTAGTCAAACTGATGGGAACAGCCAGGTTGTCGAGAAGGCAAACTGGCACCACAGCAATTCAGAAGTCCTCTGAAAAGGACTTTTCTGACTTGAATACATATATTAATAAATATATTAGTAGATATATTAGCATATGCATTCGAATTGGGTACATAAATTTGTAGAAGCCGGAAGCCAGAAAAGCCAGAGAATTTAACCCCTCCCCCACAAAGGTTCAGTTCACATTTGAGACACAAATCCCCATGGAACAAAGTAGGTCACATTTGTCAGCACTGACTCCACAGTGCTGTCAGCCCCCCGCCCCCATCCCCAACCTGTTTTTGCTTTCCTCTCCTCTGCAGTCAGCTTGGACTTTGGCAAGCAGTCAAGAAGTGAACAAGAGAGATGCAAGTTCTGAGCGTCTGACCCCTTACTGGCCGTTCAGCCGGGCGAGCTGGGAAACCAGTTTAAAAAAAAAAAAAAAAAAGTTGTCTTTCTTTTCTTCTCTCCCCTCTAACGAACTGCCTCTTTTCTCCTCCCCACCACGACAGAAGGAAAACAATCAAAAGCATTAGTATTCCCATGAAAAGGAGCAGTCACACAGGGTGTGACTGCAGGCCCGCGCTAGGACGCTGCCAAGGGCCCAGAAGGGACGAACTCTGATTGCTCCATAGTCCTGGTGGCGGCGTGGTCAGATGGAGGGGACAGAGCTGTGATTCACAGCAGGACTCACTGCTCGCAGACGGGCCCTTCTCCCCACGCTCCTTAGGGTCTCCTCTCCAACGGGATGATACCCGGTGGGCAAGCCTCCTTTTACAAATGCACAGCTTCCACGATGTGTCTCCCTCCCTGTAGGCCTGTTAAGGACAAGAGGGAACTCTTACCTAAGCTGAAGTGTCTCCTTGTGTTGCTTGCAGGAATTGGGGCGCTCACCCAGGACACACTATGGTGCTTCAGCCAAGTGAAAGGCACCATCGAGATTGGAGCTACAGAAGGTAGGAGAAGTTTCCTCCCCTCTTTTTCTTGCCTCCTTGGGGGTTTGTGCTGGTTTCAGATTTGAAAACATTCATCTTTGCGCCGTGAATGTAAGGTCCCACACATCCCAGAATAGCCTTCTGCGCTAGAAATAGATTTAATGATTTCTTTCTATCCTTTTATTCTTTTGACGCTTATTTTGTTCCCACAAATGAGGCAGCACTGAAGTGAACTTTCAGCGAAATAGGTTTGCACAGAGAGAAAGGCTATACTCGGGCAAGTCGTGTTTCGGGACCGTCTGTCAGCTCTGGAGGACTGTGAGGCCAAACATGGCTGTATGGTCAGAGGTTAATCTCTTCGTTCCGCTCTCTGTTGAACATCACTTGCTTCTCTGTACAGGAAGCACACAGGGAGAGTGAAGAATTCAAGTCCAGTCTTATGAACTGTCTACACTGAGTCCCAGGATCAGCATATCACTGCCTTCCTGGCTCTCAGGAGATTTTCCTATTGTAGGCCCTTTACTTGGGATAATGCATCCATTTCCCTCCTCCTGAAGAACTTGTTTCTCATTCTCTTCACTCTCTTCCCTCATAAGCCCGAGCTTGGCGACTTCCATGACTCTCCCAAAGGATGTCTGCATTTGAAAATAGCTGAATGATAGGCAACTGGAAGGAACTAGAATGCCCCTATTAGGTGTCCTTGGAGGGCTCGCTCTTCTAGTGGAATGCAGTGGGGGCGCCTGAAACAGACTGTGTTGTGTCGGCAGTAGGTACGGTTAACCAGATGTGCTGTAAGACGGGTCTGAAGTTAAGAGAAGTGAATGAGGGAGTGAAGAGTTGACAGGGTTGAACTTTAATATGGAAACTAACATGCCTAAATGCACATGCAATTTTGGGTCCTTCCGTAGCATTTTAATTCTGAGTAAAAATTATTTGAGTAAAAATTATTTTGAGTAATTTGGAGGAGGTGTTTTATCTGGGATTTTGCTATACTTTATTTTTAGAAACCCACTGTGATGGTGGATACCTCCAAGCCAAATGATTTCTGTTAAGAGGGTGAGAGAAGGCACAGTAAAAGAAGTTAATAACTAAATCTATAAAATTACACTACTCTATGACATCTATTTCTTAGGTGCACTATAAACTGGAGCTTTACAAACACTTCTCATAAAGCCCCTGGGAAGCAGACAAAACAGGCTTTGTTAGGCCCATTTTATGCTCATCGAATCCAAAATATTTCTGAGCACTTCTATGTGGCAGCATTGTCCTAGGTTTTGGGGATGAAAAAGGCAAGGGGAAAAAACGACTTATGCCCTCATTTCATGAATTGCAAGAGATCTGAAGCTCAAGTTAACTGATTGTTTTAAAACTTGGCCATAATTCAAAATCTTTGTGCTTTTTAAACAATAGAAACTTCCAGGTCCCCCAAGAGCTACTGAGTTGGAAGTTCAAGGACCATGTGTTTTAATGAGCTCACCCAGATGATTCTGATGCAGTAGGCTGGCTTTGGGGACCACCAACCTGGCTGACCTGTTCCCGGTTATCGATTATTCTCAGCCTCTGGACCTAAATCTTGTGTTTGTGACTGGCTCCCCACCAATTACAATAATCTGCGTTGCTACTCAGGCTATAGCTTTTATCTTGAGTACTCACTGTGTGGTGAGGACCCTGCTAAGTGCTTGGGAGAAGTTCATAAGGTAATGTAGGTACAGCACTCACCGCAGTGCCTGACAGTTTGAAAGTACTCTATATTTGTAAACTGTGATAAATATCATTATAATTAGACCTTCATTCTAATTCAGTCCTCGTGGAAACCTTATGAGAGGTAGATATTTTTATTCCTGCTTTACCTGTGATAATACTGAAGCTAAACAAACACACACAAGACCAAGTTCTTTGCCAAAGGCTCTAGAGCTAATAAATGGCTGAGTGAGGTTTCAACCCAGTCTGTAGGATTGGGAAACCTCAGCTCTTTAACATTGTTCTGAAGACAGGTTCTTACTTAGTAGTTTGGAGGAAGGCCCAGGAATCTGCATGTTGCATGCAAGCTCTTAGATGATCATCATGGATGCAGGTGAACCACAGATGTGCTCACATGGTTGCTGCCCATAATGAATAAGTAGCGTACTTAAACTAGCTATTCATTGAGTTAGAATGATCCTCACTACCAACTTTTGTCTGGGAAAACCACTTCAAATGGTGAAGAAAGTATTTTTTAAGAAGAGAATCAGGCTGGCTACTAACACACATATATGATACATATATATTATATATATACCACATCTTCTTTATCCATTCATCTGTTGATGGACATCTGGGCTCTTTCCACAGTTTGGCTATTGTGGACATTGCTGCTATAAACACTGGGATGCAGGTGCCCCTTTGGATCACTACATTTATATCTTTGGGGTAAATACCCAGTAGTGCAACTGCAGAGTTGTAGGGTAGTTCTGTTTTCAATTTTATGAGGAACTTCCATACTGTTTTCCAGAGCGGCAGCACCAGCTTGCATTCCCACAAGCAGTGTGAGAGGGTTTCCCTTTCTCCACATCCATGCCAACATCTGTCGTTTTGTTTTGTTTTTTTAATTTTTATTTACTTACTTTATTTATTTACACAGAGAGAGAGAGTGTGCGCACTAGCAGGGGGAGGGGCAGAGGGAGAGGGAGAAGCAGGCTTCCCGCTGAGCAGGGACCCCGATGTGGAACTCGATCCCAGAACTCTGGGATCGTGACCTGAGCGGAAGGTAGACGCTTAACCGATTGAGCCACCCAGGTGCCCTGTCATTTCTTGACTTGCTAATTTTAGCCATTCAGACTGGTGTGAAGGGGTATCTCATTGTGGTTTTGATTTGTATTTCCCTGATGCCCAGTGATGTTGAGCATTTTTTCATGGCTGTTGGCCATCTATATGTCTTCTTTGGAGAAATGTCTGTTCGTATTTTTTGCCCATTTCTTGATTGGATTATTTGTTCTTTCAGTGTTGAGTTTGATAAATCCTTCTAGCTGGTATCCTTGGCAAAGTCACTTAATGTCTCTGTGCTTAAGTTTCTTTGTATGCAAAATGGACTTAATACAGACATCATTAGGATGGCAGTGAGTGCTAGCTGAATAAAGTTATGTGTGCATATTTACATATATATGTCATGTGTATTTTTCTATATAATTCTATATGTATATAGTATAAATATACATATAATACATACAGTGTCTAGATTGCTATAAGATGCTCGGATTGCATTGCCTGCTAATACTGTATTATAAAAGCAGGGCTGAGGCTAGGTGAAGTGACAGAAATAAAAATAAATATTTTAATGCAACCTTTTTGAAAACCGAAATTAATACAAAAAATCCATGATAAATAAAATATCAAAATATTCCATAAAGACAGGATCAGTATTACTGATTTATTTTTCCTTTACTTCAGGTTCTAATATGGCTCAGCATGAGCACTGTTATTGCTAATTTAATTAAACATGTATCTTGGGTACCTGCTAATAGGCTAGAATTTTTCATATTCCAAATTATTCAGTAGGATAGTGGATAAATAATACTATGAGCCCAACACTAAACATTGAGTGAGGTCTTATTAGATCCATAGCACTGCCCTAGACAATGTAAGGGTAATAAAGATAAATAAAAAATAGTTCAAATTCTCAAAGAATGCACCATTTACAGGGGAGAGAGGATTGGTACATAAGAATAAGGTGTTACATCAGTAAAAATAATACAAGGCAAAGTGAGCTAAAGAAGTGCTTTGACTCAAGACTAACGTGCTTTGAGTACAAAAGAGGTAGAAATCTCATATTTTTGGGATACAAAGATAGACTTAATGGGAAGAAATCATTCAAGATAGAACCTAAACAATTTTTAAAAATACAACATTTATTCTTTCCCTTTTCTTTTCTTTTTTTTATTCTTTCCCTTTTCTATGACTAAAATGTATGTTCTCAGTCTAGAGAATTTTAAATAAAACTAAAAAAATTTTAAATTTCATTCATAATCTCACAATCCACAGAGCAATACTGCTAAAGTTTGTGGTGTATTTTTTTCTAGCCTCTGGACTATGTACATTCATCAATTAATTCAGTCAACAAACAAGTGCCATGTGCCAGAAATTGCAAAAGGGACTGGTTAGTTTATAATGAACAAAATCTATATCTATCTATCTATCTATCTATCTATATATATATATTTTTTTTTTTTACCTAAAGAGTCATAATGGAAATGCTATTTTATTAATGGATATTTTCACTTAACAATATATGCTGACCATATTTCGTATTATGAATAGTAGATATGCCCTAATTTATTTTCCTCAATTTTCATTCAGTGTTTATAATAACACTGCTGTGAACATGCTTAATAGCTACCCTATATTTATGCAGGAAAACCTACCTGGTAGCCTGATGAATAGCCTATGTTTTACAATAAAATACTTGGTTAAAAATTTGGCCTTGCTTCTTCTTGTCAAAGGGCAAGTTACCTCAAATTTTTCATTATTCCATTTCCTAATATGGAAAATTGAGATAAAAAACACCTACCTGAGGAACAGTTATAAGAATATAATTAGATATTTTAAGCCACACAGCACATAGAAAATGTTCTGTAATTATGATTAGTTACTGTGATTATATCATTGGGCCATACCTCCATTTTCTATGTACTGTGTTTAAAATACCTAATTATTTTATGATGTACAAGTAAAAAGAATATTTTATGAGAGACTTAGCCAATAAAAAAGTATAAAACTAGAAGATCATCTGAGGTTTTGATGAACCCTAGGAAAGATGTAAACAGGGTGGCTTGAGAGAGTTCCTGGAGGAAATCACTTCAGTGCAGGGTGCCAGGGTAAGTCTCGTTGAGGAGGTGGCATCTGAGCTGAGGTCTGAAGGAAGGGAATGTGCCAGTGTTCAGAGAACCAAGCCTTGGTCACTGTAGGAAGTAATAAAACAAGTACTCATATAGGCCCAGCACCTTCGAAAAGACAATGTTTTTGAAACACAAAGGAGTGCTCACTCAGTATGACGGAAGCTGGGTGGGAGAAAACTGTGGTCTTGGGCTACCTACCAGAGAGGGAAGACAGGGCTAGATCAGACAGGACCTTTTAGGATACCTCACGGAGTCTGGATTTTATTTTGTGAATGGGATTCCTTGCCCTTGAAGGAGTTTAAGGACTAAATTGATACAATTTTAATAAATTCTTAGAATACTATTGAGAGACAACATGGCTTTATTAGAGAAGAGAAGGTACGGACAATGAGAAGAGATTCCAGACGTATTTTGGAGATCATGGACTGAATTTTTCGGGAGGGATATCATAAGGAATTAAGATGGCTCCCAGGTTTTGGCCTTGAGCGACTGGGTGGTGTGTGGGCACCCATTGCGGAGCCTGGGAAACCTGGAAAGGAAACAAGTTTGGGGTGTGGAGGAGGAAAGACATTCCCTCCCCCGCTCTGAGGTTCAATAGCTGGGTCTGTGAGATAGACTGACAATAGCCAGATTAATAGAAAGGGTACACAAAATTATTAATTGTTAATGTTATGTACATGGAGACATCACAGGAAAAACATTATGAATATGCAGAAAGGCACTGAGATGTGAGCGTTGATAGGTCATCTGAATAGGGGAAGGAAGGAGAGAGGTACCCCTCTTAGAGGAAAGAAAATGACTTTTAGGAAATAGGAATGCGCCCTTCAAACAACAGATGGCAGGTGCGATAGTTTGTGACCCAGTTTGTCCGTGGGTGGTGTCTGCTCTAGTCTGTCCTAGAATAAGAGTCCGTCTTCCCTGGTTGATGAAACTCCCACAGAGAGGATTTGTGACAGCCGTGTTCCTTCTGGAGACTCTGTCTTTAGGCAAATAAGGGGAATTCTGTGCAAGTGCTCCCTACATATACTATTTTTTAAGTGCCTTTAGCTCAAAATAGTCAATATACCAAAGCAGCATATTTTGGACCAGCATGTCCTGACCTCCCCGAGGGAGAAAAATTATGAGCTGCATTTCACACATATTCAGCATGAAATGTTTGTAAGACACTCCGTTGTAGATGCCACGAAGAAAGTTGTCTCCATGAGTGTGGCTCTTCAGAGAGAGAATGGGAGTTGGAGGCAAGACCGAAATGAGGGAGGCATCAGCACATCAGTGGTCTTTGGAACCACTGTCCTGGATGGCCTCACATACGTCACGCACTCCACAAACCATCGTTAGTGGCCTAAAGCTTCCACTATTTTGCCATGGTTAGGAAGACTTCTAAGCCTTGTTCACTTAGTGGAGTCCTTGGAAGACACACGTTGAAAGGTTCACCACGTGTCATTCCTGTATCTGATTTGTACAGCGCGCACATTTCATGTCCGATTTCATCATGTGGCATTTTCTGCGGTGTCGTCACAGGAGCACTTTCCATGGTGGAAATTGCCCACTCTGGACTTGAGACGGTGTCTTCAGATTTGGCTCATGAGTCTGTGCGTGGGAAGAGATCAGAATTATCTGATGGGATTCCTGTGGCCATCTTCTTTCTGATGCTACAATTCTAGGGTATTTTGTTTGTTCCTCAACCTGCAGTTCTTTAATATCTGTCCATACAGGTCATTCCATCTTATTTATGGGCGATAACGATGGTATTTATTCTGATTTGCTCCACGGGCATAACCTTGTTACCTTCCCCTCCCTCCGAAAAGATGGGGCTCACGTAGAGGAATGGATGAGGCATTCTATCGATTCCATCTTCTAATGAGAGAAAAATATCGATCTGACTGCTCCCGTGAGGTGCGTTCCATACACCCTCAACTAAAAGCTGATGCTTGTGAGTGGCTTCCTTGCAAAGGGAAAGTCTGATCTTTGCCCTGAGAAATGCAGGGAAACCACAATGCCAATAAATACGAGGTTCCTGCACACCCCAGCTCTGCTCCAGGCACTGAAGGGAATGAAAATCTCTCCTCCTTGTGTCAGAAGGAAGCTTGGATCTCCTCTATGCATCTGTAGGCCACAAAGGGATTTCCTAAGTAACTTTATTTTGTGCAGGGCTCCAATCCACTAGAAGCAAAATTGGTCTGATTATGAACAAGTTACCACAAGATGAAAGCATTTTTCTTAGCTGCGATGGTAGCTGTCTTGGTGCAGAGAACTGCAGGCTTGTGCTCTGAAGGCAGCCACAGGAGAAGTGGACTCCCAGGAAGCTTGCAAGGCTCTGTGGGGGAGGGAGAGCAAGTTCTCCACACAGGACCCAAGTCAAACATCCTGTTCTCTTTGTAAGCATTAGGTAATTAAACATGCTCCAGGCCAAGAAAGAGAAAAGGTTTTGTGGCTGTTCATTTCACCCATGCCCAAATGCCAATCACGTGAAATGTGTTTAAAAAGCAAATATTTATAGAGCACCTACTATGTGTCAGGCCTTGGGCTGAGTGAACAAGACACTGTTGCTCTCCCCCACCCCTCTTAAGCAGTTGATACTCTCCTGAAGGGATATCGACAAGTGGTTGTCGGTTACAATCCAGTGTGAGTACGGAAAGCGCTAGAAAAAGAGTGAGGTCACACAACGCACCCCACACTGGGGTAGAGGAAAGAGCAGGAAAGGCTCACTGGAGTGCCTGGCAGCCAATCTGAGACTTAAGGAAAGAATAGGAATTAGTCAGGCTTTTTTAGGCATACAGACTCTAGTTTAGGTAGGGCTCATCTAGTCCTTTGGAATAATTACTCGTCTTTTCTGGGCTATCTTGGGATGATGTTGAGAGGCTTTGTTAATAAGATCTTTGAAAATACCATACAAGGCCTGGCCATGGTAAAGTAATAAAAAAGATAATTCTATTTAATCAGACTTCACTAAGCCAGATTTTATAATAATAACTTCCAGTATATTATCCCATTTCAACTTTGTCACAACAATAAGATACCAAGCAACTTACCCTCATTTTACAGTGGAGGTAATTGAGGCTCAGAAAGTTTAACCACTTTTCCCGGTAACACACCTGTCTGACCTCAGGTAGTGTTCTAACACTCCTGGAAAAGTAGCCTGGCACCGAGTAGGGGCTCAGTGAATATTTATTGAGTGAATATAGCCTTCGGTAAGTAATAAATGTCACCAAATGAAAAAAATCAGTATTACCATTAACACAACAATAATGAATGCTTTCAGGAGAATAAAATGGCTCATTCAAAACGATACAGTACAAATATGCACAGCGCTTTCCCGCTTTTAACATGTATGGGTCATTTATTTCTTATAACCCCCAGGGGAGATAACTAGAGTAGGTCTTATAGTCCCACATTAGAGAGATAAAAGAGATAGTATAGATATTACAGATAGTAGATAGGTTATTCCTCAGAGAGATGAGGAGATTAAGGCAGATAGAGATAAATTTTAAATTGCCCAAGGTCTCATCGAGACCAGAAAGTGAACTTTTGAATCACACACAGGCGATTTTTCTGCTTCTCATCTTCCACTACACAATATGGATTGATGGCTTTGGGTGAGGGGGACTCTGTTCTAAAAGCACTGACTGAATTTAAAACATGGTTGATTGTCTTCAAAATGCAGGGCACTGGTTACAAGGCACTGCAATGGAAATCCATCACTCAAGATGCTTTCAGCTGCAACAGAAAATTCATTTCAAACTACCTAGAATAGTAAAAGAATTATTTTCCCTTCCTTAGTTCCACAAATATCAACAAATAGATATTTCCCTACTGTGTGCTAAATATTTAAGGCCCTGGGGATTCAGTAGCAGGAGAGATAGACAATATATTAATAAGTAGAATATAAAATATAAGGATGTAAGCACAATAGAGGAAAATCAGTAGGGATGCAGGAGTGTGGGTATTCTCTTTTAAATAGGAGGGTCAAGCCTTGGTGCAAAAAATAACATTTGTCTAGCCATGTGAAAAAGGCAAAAGATCAAGTCATGTGGACATCTGGGGTGGAGAGTTTCAGGTAGAGGTAACAGCCAATGCAAATGCTCTGAGGCAAGAGTTTCTCTGGTAAGTTCAAGGACTAGACAAGAGGCTAGTAGTGGCTGAAGTTGAGTGAGCAAAGGGGGAAGCCGTGAGAGATGGAAACAGAGGGGATGGCAGATGAACGCAAGCAGGGGCCTTCCAGACCACTGGAAAGGCCTGCTCTTCTGCCTAAATGGGGCAGAGACCCTGGTTATACTACGCTCTTTATAGCAGCAGGTCAGTATCAAATGGTTAGGGGCCAAGGTCAAAAGCAAAGAGCCCATCCAGTTCAGTGGTTATGGTGGTAATCCAATTTTTAATGTAAGTCCTGAGGCAGGGAACCCCCTAAACTCGTTAGTTCCCTGGCCGAAGTACAGCATGGGGCACTCATGCCGTCTTCCTGCCCGGCTGCCCTTGGAACATCAGCTTTGTCCCAAAACAATTCCTGCCATTGTGGGTGTCACACTCAGATAGACACGATAGTATCTAATGAAAGGTTGTTTGGCTTCAACAAAACAAAACAGCAAGGACTTTCCCCCCAGATGTCCCTAGAAAATTTCTCTAGATGCCCCTTGGCCTCAGTGGGAGTCACATGCCTTCTAAACCAACACTGCCACGGAGAATGAGATCAGCTAAGTGGCTTCACAGATCAGGCTTGCATGTGAGCATAGTCTAGGACTGCCATCTCTGAGTGGAGGACACCACAATAGAATCTGGGAGCAGCAGGGAAGGGGGTGCAATTCCAGGTGGTCCCAACATGGTAGCCTCTATGGGAAGAAGAGGCAAGAGGTGGCTTCACCAATTCTCTGGCTATCACTGGGCAAAGAGTGGAGGTTCATTGGCTTGTTCTTTGTAGAACATTTGGTTCAAGCAAACCCAAATGCCAAGCTTCCCTAGATTGCCTTAAAGCTGGGGTCTGGGGTGTGTGAGAAGATGATTTGCCTTTTGTTTTCTTTTTATATTACTAATTAAGCAGGCTCAGAATCATTCCACTTAGTGCCTAAGTTATTTGTTAATGGAATTTAAAAGCTGAGACTAAATAATTAAGCACATGGACACTGCGGGATGGTTCCTGGTCTTGTGCTCAAGGTTTCAAATAAGTGTCAAGCCTTTTTCTTTAGCATGCTTATTTTTAATTTATTATGTAGTGCCTTTTTTTTTTTTTAGAAGAGTATAGCTACCTTTATAATACTATGGTTAGGGGTAGGAAAATGGAAAAATTGAATTTCAGGGGTGCCCGTGTGGCTCAGTCAGTTGAGCGTCCGACTCTTGGTTTCAACACAGGTTATGATCTCAGGATTGTGAGATCGAACCTTGTGTCAGGCTCCTCTCTCAGTGGATAGTCTGCCTGAGATTCTTTCTCTCCCTCTCTCTCTGCCCCTCCCTCTGCTCTCTAAAATAAATAAATAAATCTTAAAAAAAAAAAAGAAAATTGGATCTCATCCAACCATTTATTCAGTAAATATGTGTTGGGCACCAGGTGTTGGAAACACAACAGAACTCAAAACCGCCAACATCTCCAGTGTTTTGACATTCACATTCTAGTGGTGAGACGGACAAGTAAACAAACTGACAAAGACATAAGATAATTTCAGATGGTGATGGGTGTTATAAAGAATATAAAACATGGTAACGTGATAGTGGCCATGTGAGGGGGTGGGGGTGCTCCACGGAACAGTCGTTCTGTGGAGGCTCTTCTAAGGAGGCAGCGTTTGAGTTAAGACCCAAATAATGAGTAGAAGTCAGCTTCAAAAGACTTGTTGGGATAGCATTTAAATACAGGGAAATTAAAAAGAGAACTACTCTATGACCCAGCAATTGCACTACTGGGTATTTACCCCAAAGATACAGATGTAGTGAAAAGAAGGGACACATGCACCCCAATGTTCATAGCAGCAATGTCCACAATAGCCAAACTGGGGAAGGACCTGAAATGCCCTTCAACAGATGAATGGATAAAGATGTGGTCCATATATACAATCGAATATTACTCAGCCATCAGAAAGGATGAATACCCAACTTTTGTATCAACATGGATGGAACTGGAGAGGATTATGCTGAGTGAACTAAGTCAAGCAGAGAAAGTCAATTATATGGTTTCACTTATTTGTGGAACGTAAGGAATAGCATGGAGGACATTAGGAGAAGGAAGGGAAAAATGAAGAGGGGAGAAAATCAGAGAGGGAGGTGAACCATGAGAGACTGTGGACTCCAGGAAACAAACTGAGGGTGGGGGGATGGGTTAGCCGAGTGATGAGTATTAAGGAAGGCACGTATTGCACAGAGCACTGGGTGTTACATGCAAACAATGAATTATGGAACATTACATCAAAAACTAATGATGTACTGTATGGTGACTAACATAACATAAATAAATAAATAAATAAATAAACCCAGGGGACAGTGAGTGCAAAGGCCCTGAGGCACAAGCAATCTTGGTGTGACCAGAAGGTAGCCCAGGATGACTGGGAGAAGGGTGAGGTTGCAGAGGGAAGCAGAGGCAGGTTCCAGTGAGGCCTTGTAAGCCTTCGTAAGTAATGGGAATTTTATTCTGGGTACAATAGGAAGCCACCAGAGGATCTTAAGCATGGGCATACACTGATGTTTGAAGTTGTACTAGTAAAATGGAGGACTGGTCATTTGACCTTCCACATAAGCCGAGAACATTTCACCTTAAGGGAGAACTTCAGTAACACGACCTTCTATAGAGTGGTACTATGAAAATTCAACCTCACCTTTAAACTCAAACTTTTTTTTTTATTGTTTATTTTGTTAGTGCTTCCAACCTGGAGGTCTTCAGACCTTACCTGTCAGAGTGGAAAACTGCCTGTGGTCTGTGGCTCACTGTGGTGAGCACAACTTTGCTCAGAACCATCATAGGAACCTGTAAAATGTTGGTTCTAGTGCCCAGAAATTGATTTTCAAGGCATTGTTGAGATCACTTAAATTTGGGAGCTCACAGAACTGGCCGTCTTCTCTCACTCTGTAGCTTGGGGAACGTGGGATCTTTTTAAAACAAATGTTACTCTTTACTATGCGTGGCATTTCCATAATTGTGTCAGGCGTTTTTTTTAAAGAATCATTACAAACTATTGTTTCAGGAATGCTTCTCCTGATTACAATTTAAGGCAACCTTTCCCCAAATTCTGGCACAAGTCATTTCTCAGTGTGTGCTTCTTCCTCTATGCCATCCATCACACCTACCAGGCAATTTCCATGCTGACGGGTCTGTACAAATGATATCCAAACAGTAATGACTTCCAAATATTGATATTAAGTGCCTATTTCCCAAGGAAAACTGGTGTTAATTTTCTACAACTTCCCATTCACACATGCCTCAGAATTTTACATTCTTGCTCTTTATTAGTCCATGATTCGTGTAAAGTGCAGCTTCTCATCAGACATACCTGAGAGCAAATGTATTTTAATACATAAGTTACAGCTTGAAGATAAGCTGTCTTTTAAAAAGATTGTTCCTTACCACAACTTAAATTCATGAAACTAAAACTAAAAAAAATAATTCATAAACTTTATCTAAAAAAACTCCCAAACCAGCCAAAACCCCCGGGTAATATTTTTAAAATACTTGCATTTCTTTTCACGGAAAGTCATACTTTTTGTGTCCCTAATAGAAAGCTGAGGGCATCATGAAGAATGAACTTACCATAGTGAAAAGCATGAGTATAGCATAATGGATACACTTGTCAAATCACTAAGTTGTACACCTGAAACTAATGTAACATTGTGTGTCAACTCTACTAAAATAAATAAATAAATAAATAAATGAATAAATACACACACACACACACACACACACACACACACACACCCACACACCCTGAACAGACTGGGTTTGAGTCCCCATTCCACAACTTTCTATATCACTTCGAATAGGTTACATAGCCTTAGTTTCATTTAACTTTACTTTTCTCCTATGTAAAATTGGGAATATAATAGCTTCTCCTTTGTAGGTTTTTGTGAGAACAAATCAAATAATCCAGGTAAAGGCTGGAATAGGCCCAGAGTAAATGCTAGGTAAATGTTAGCTATTACGCACATGAAAGCGGATTCCAAGAAAATGTTAAAAATCTGTCACCCCAGCCACCAGACAATTATTTATTTTTAAAGTTTCATATCTGATAAATTTGATAAACTTGTTTCAAAATGAGCTTAAAATGGCCAGCAGACTCCCATGTTTACTGAAAGGATAACTTACCTATGGCTGCAAACAAAAACAAGCCTGCTCCCTGGAAAGAACAGTAAACATCTATGGAAGATTCTATGCTCGGGTTCTATCAACATAATGTCAAAGCAGTTCCAAGAGAATCATAGGTAGTTAATTGCCCCTGCATCATCCACAAACCTGAAGAATTAATTAATGCTCATTACTCCTAATAAAAGTGTCATTTGTCCACATGTTCTTAATGAGCAAGGATGTAACTGTGTGATTTAAACGTGTAGATTCAAGCATAGTGGACTTTGAAGGAAGCCGGAAGGTCATTTTTCACCTCCCCATTTTACAGAGGGAAGAAATGGGCCGCAGAAAAGAAGAGGGATGCAACCAAAGCCGCAAGTGCCCTCAGCCACCTAACCACCTCATGTCTCCACAGCTCAGGCTCCTGTGTGACGTTAGGGGGTTAGATTAGCTCTCTGATAGTTCTTCCAGTAAAAAAAAAAAATACCATGAACCTGAGGCATCTGGTTGGCTTAGTCAGTTGAGTGTCCGACTCTTGATTTCGACTCAAGTCATGATCTCAGGGTCATGAGATCGAGCCCCGTGTCGGGCTCTGCACTCAGCGTGGAGTCTGCTTGTCCCTCTCCTTCTGCCCTTCTCCCTCATGCTCTCTCTCTCTGTCTAAAAAAGAAAGAAATTAATTTAAAAAAAAATACCGTCAACCTGTGCTCCCTGACCTCTGGTGACCAAGTGCCTGTTAGATAGATTATTCGGACTCCATTTTCTCAGCCACTTGTTTTTCACATGTAGACACTGAGCTCCATGCTCCTTGCCCATAGAGAGGCCAGGGAGGGAGGCAGCAGCCCCTCCGAAGGCTTCTGTGGGGCCTTCTGGCCGAGATGCACCAAGTCTCTTCTCAATGCTCAGGATTTGCCTTCAGATGAAGTCACTCCCCCTGGCCTCCTCTGAAACCTTTCACATCAATGACTGACATGTCCTGAGTTCTCATGGGCAGGCAGCTTGAGAAACGGGGGGAAAAAAGTCATGACTGGAAATGGCTTTCCAAAATTCCAAGAAAGTCATTAGAACAAGGATCATATCTATCTTGTCTGCCTAACTCAGTGCCTGGCACTTACAAAAATCTGAATCAAAATTGCAGCCAGCACTGAGCATATACAGTATTCCAGGCCTTAGGCTCATGGGGCATCAGGGACTTCCTAAGATCTCACTTCTTAGTGGAGGCAGCATGACCCAGTGGAGAAAAGTACAGGCTCCAGAAATGCTAACCCAGATTTGCACCCCAGCTATATAACTCTGAGTATGGCATTTCATCTGTCTGTGACTCAGTGGCCTCATTTGTAACATTATTGCTGAAGCTACTTCAAGGGCTTTTGTGAGGATTAAATTAACTAACACATATGAAGTATTTTACGACACGGCATGGATATAGTCAGTATTCAGTAAATGCTTGCTCTCTCATTATTAGTATTGGGACCAATTTAATCTTTATATCAATGTTGTAAAGGAGGTATTCTAATACACAGATTCTGGCCTACAGAAATTGAAATTCAAAGAGCTTAAATGATTCAGAGATTCCTTCACAGGTTTTGTTAGTAGTAACTGAAAGAATTCTGATTTAAGGGTAGAAGATAAACACTCCAGTGAATTAGTAATGGTCATCTGTGGTGGTTCAGAGTGGGCTCTGGAGTCCAGAAGTTGGATTTGAATCTTGGGGAGCCGCTTATCCTGAGTCTTGATGTACTAAGAATAACAGATCCTATATAATAAGGCTATTGCAAGACTTCAGTGAGATAATGCTTGTTAATACATAGGGACCTGCACTTAGCAGGAACCCATAAACATTCTATCACTTTTTTTGTTGTTAGTAGCAATGGCTGTAGTCAACTTTGGTTACTTTCTCCAAGAGCCCGCCCAGATACCTTAGAGTCATCCTTGACCCTGCCTTCCTAGCTTCCCTTAATACACATGCTCATCTACCCTAAAGCGTATGTCATTCTTCCTCCTAAATGTTTCAAATGATCTCTCAAATTCCTTGACCTCCCTCTAACCACATTGCGGCTCTCCTCCTTTGGATGCCATCTTCTGTTCTCTGGATGTAGAAGAAACCTCTTTGGTTTTCTCCCATTTTCCTTCTTGTCTTGACCACCTCCTTTCTCTTTATCACACTGGAGCCACAGTAGTGGCTCTTGCCCTAGCCAGCCTCCCCTAACCCGTCTCTAAGCTTGGTTGCCCTTCTAGGAGGTCCAGGCTGTTACCCTCCATAGCATCTGCCAAATGCATTATAGTTTCCTTACTCCTTATATGTTTTCTCCACTAGCTTATAACCTCCACGAAGGCAGGGCAGATCTGATTGCCTATTACAGCTACAATTTGTGTAACTATCACTAGTGCCCAGCACAGTGCCTGGCGCACAGTGGTACTTAACAAATATCTATTGAACAAATGCACACATGCATGAATTAACACCAGCTTTCCAATCAGCAATGGCCATGAAGACAGGAGACTCTAAGAATATTCATTTTAGTGGCAAGAACGATGTTTCTTACTGTTGCCTTCAACTCCCTGTATGTAGACTGGGTTGATGGGATTCCTTTAAATCTAAATTGTAGGGGCACCTGGGTGGCTCAGTGGGTTAAGCCTCTACCTTCGGCTCAGCTCATGATCTCAGGGTCCTGGGATCAAGCCCCGCATTGGGCTCTCTGCTCAGCAGGGAGCCTGCTTCCCCCTCTCCCTCTGCCTGCCCCTCTGCCTACTTGTGATCTCTTTCTCTCTGTCAAATAAATAAATAAAATCTTTAAAAACAAAACAAAAACAAAACAAAAACTAAATCTAAATTATATACAATAAAACGTTACTCAGCCATCCAAAAGAACAAAATCTTGCCATTTGCAACAACAAGAATGGAACTAGTGGTATTATGCTAAGCAAAATAAGTCAGTCAGAGAAAGACAAATACCATGTGATTTCCCTCATATGTAGAACTTAGGAAACAGAACAGATGAACGTAAGGGAAGGGAAGGAAAAATAAAATAAGATGAAAACAGAGAGGGAGGCAAATCATAAGAGACTCTTACCTCCAGGAAACAAACTGAGCGTTGCTGGAGGGGCAGTGGGTGGGGGGATGGGGTAACTGGATGATGGGCATTAAGGAGGGTGCTTGAAGTAATGACTACTGGGTGTTATATTCATCAACTGATGAGTCACTAAATACTAGCCCTGAAACCGTTAATACACTATATGTTAATTAAATCAAATTTGAAAAAAACATTAAAAATACATACATACATACACACATTTATTTATTACGGAATAGAGCTGTCATTTTCCAACATGCCAGCATCAGTGGTTGCCTAAAGACCCAGGTAAACCAAATAGCAACAACATTCTATTTTCAAATTTCCAAAAGCCCTTTTACAAATATTGTCTCATGGGATTTACACAGCGGCCGTGCGAGAGAGTGAGGTGAGGCAACGAAGACACGAAGAATTGCAAAAGCACTTAGTTTGTTGACTGTTCCTCAAATGATTATTTGCCGGCACAAAGTTGCCTTGTTTACAGTTAACGTGGCCACGGCCCCAGCCCTGGTCTCTGAGGCAGTCTCGTTGTAAGGCCATGATTCTCCATGTGTGTATGTGGGGGGCAGTTCTGCCCCCTCCCCAGGGGATATTTAGCAATATCTGGAGACGTTTTCGATCGTCACCACTGACGTGGGGAGGTGCTCCCGGCATGTCGTGGCTCGAGGCCAGGGTTATTGCTAAACATCTAGAGCGCCCAGGAGAGCTCCCCCTCCCAGCGCCCGCCCCCTCCCCCCCACCTGCAGCCCCACTCCCTTCTCAGTAAAGATTTATCCAGGCCAGAACGTCACTAGTGCTGATGTTCACAAACCCAGCTGTAGAGCAAAACTCACAGACTGAAACAGAAAGGAACGGAAGTATGTAACTCTCTCCCGATGCAGGAGAAGGGTGAATGTGTAGCCTCTCAAAAGGCCTGACATTTGAATCAAAAACTCAACTACTCTGCAGGACACACAGAACTCTTGTGCACGCTGCACGTACAGCGTGGCAATCCCGTGGGGGCGTCTTCGCTGAACGAGCAAGTCTTCTCTCCTTACCTCAGGAACAACAGGTCGACCATATTCTCCCCTGTTGCCCCCTCAAGGATTTACTATTATGGCCTCTCGGAATCAAGGGAAAACTTGTGTTCAAAGTGTTTTCTACAGAAGGCATTAAACCTGATCCCTCAAACCTTCTCTCTTATCTCTAACGGGGGGCCTAAAGGTCAGAAAGCTAAGATCTTGCCACCTGGATCCATGTGCTGGGTTACCTCAGAATCCTCTAATGTTCTCATCTGTCCAGAAGGAAATGGTGCTGCCCACTCCCGGGGATGAAGGTCCAAACAGCCTCAAAAAATGCTTATTATTATCTTAGCATAATGATTCCTTTTCATTTGTTCATGGTTTAATTAAAGCCCAGAGATGTGCAAGAGGGAAGCAGACAAAGCAAATCGTTTTGAGGAAATGGAAGCACATTCTGGATTGACTTTGGAACGGGTTCTTCTTCCAAAGGCTTTGAGGCATTGTATAGACTGGATAATTGGGCAGTTCTTCGTCTGGCTCGGATAAGGGAGGTTGAAGTCTCTTATTTCCAAATGAGAGCTAATTAGCATCTAGCCCAAACGGTGAAGTTGGAATCTGCTTTATAGGCTTAAAATGTGTTGTAATTGTATTAATTTAGAATAAATAGGGTAAATTTGAGTTGTGAATAGCTATGTAGTAAAATTTCAGGGAAATATAATATTATTTCATGTTCATAAAGTAGCATTAAAAAGCATCTTTCATGGTATTATATGGACTAATAAACAGAAGTACTCATTATTCCCCCAAATAATTCTTGAGGTTCCCTACTGTCAAACTATTGCTCTAATTTTTAGTTCCTACCAGCATGTTCTTCCCACTCACACTTCCACAGATTCAAATTCTCCCTGTCCTTCAAAGCCTCTCAGATGCTGCCACATCCAGGAAGTCTTCGTGGAATCCAACCCAATGTCCCAATGACATGTGAGATTTTCCTAGTCTGCACTTTATCTGTTATGCTTTTATGGCCCTTATGTAATTGGTAATGTATTCATATTTTTCATTGACTTCTTACCTCCCCACTCACATTTACACGCTCTGCCTTACATTTTCCTCCACCCACTTGGTCCTTGGCACTGTGTCTTGGAAAAAGTAAGCCTTCAGTGCATCTTGAATCTCTAGAGGCATTGATGGGTAGGTGTGTGGATTTGGTTATGGTTTCCCCACCTAACGATGCTAGTCATTAGCAAACCCTTTCTTTCAAATAGGGCAGAAATAAATTTGACCAGCCTGATCAAATGCCCACCAATTCCTTATCAGTAGACACAGAAGTTGAGTGTCATTCTAGGTGCTCTATTCTCTACCAGACTACCAAGGAAGAGAATGTCAAGATGTGTAGCCTGGGAAACAGTCTAGCATCCAGACAGGGTTGGGGTAGGAGTGAGAAGTCTGCACTGGAAACTTAGTGCCTCCATTGGCTCGCAGTTGGCAAGTTATTTAATGTCTCTGTGCAAATTTCCTCATGTGTAAACAAATGAAATAAAAACATTGACTTTATTATAAGTTTTTCAAGAGGATTAAATGAGATGTCCTAGGCAGTGTGGTTTGCAGAGGGATAGGACCTAGTAAGGACTCAGACTGGATGGTTGATGTCATTACTGTTATTATCGTTATGAAAATCAAGTCCTATTCATATGCTTTAGAATGAAAAAATATTGCCTACTTGCTCTGATATCTCTTCATAAACAAGGAGAAGCTGTCTACTTTTTGTAGCTCCTGTGAGAATTAGTATATAAAATTTGGTGGAAAATGTGCTTGGCTTTATTATGCTTTTCAATGTATAGTCTTTTCATTGAGAGCCAAAGTCTTCTGTTGTAACCAGCTAGGTTCTGTTTTTCCCTTTGCATCTGCTTTAAATTGAGCCTATCCTCTGTCTTCAAAATCCTCTTTAGTCTTATCTGTAGCTGCCCACCTCTTCCTTGCTTTAGTCACATGCCTAGAGAGCCATGTGAGCCGCTGGTCCAGACTCCCCATCAATCATGTCAATCAGGTCTCTGCTGGCCTCTCAGGGAAGTCCAGGGGATGCAATGGTGAGCAATACAGCACAATCTGTGTCCTTGCTGATCTCAGATAAAAGCTAGCTATTAGTTTAAAAGAATTAGATTGTTAACTAATTAAAGTAGAAGACAAAACTGCTCTGAAAGAAAACGTACAGGCGGCAGCAGAGCTGGGTAAGAGAACAAGCCAAAACCCTTTCTTGGCCAAGCAAGTTGTCTTTCAGGCCTCAGCTAAAATGTCACCGCCTCACAGAAGCCCTCCCTGACTGTCTAAGCCAAGCAGTCACTCTCTACCACAACCCCCATTTTTTCTTCATTCTGCTTTCTAAAAAAGAGAGATATAATTAACATATAACATTATATTAGTTGCGGGCGTGTAGTGTAATGATTCTGTGTTTGTATATACTGTGAAATGATCACCACAGTGTCATTAGCGTTCATCACCATACATAGTTAAATGTTTTTTTCTTATGATGAGAACTTTTAAGGTCTCCTCTCTTCGCAACTTTAAAATATGCAGTATAGTACTAATTGTAATGACCGTGCTGTACATTACATCCCCACGACTTATTTATTTTATATCAGTAAGCTTGTACATTTGGACCCCCTTCACCCATGTTGCCCACACCTCACCCACCCCACCTCTGGCAACCACTAGTCTGTTCTCTGTATCTGAGTTGGGGAAGGGGGATTGCTTATTTTGTTTTAGATTCCATATATAAGTGATATTGTACGGTATTTGTTTCTGTCTTATTCTACTTGGCATTATATCTTCAGGGTCCATTCATGTTGTTGCAAATGGCAAGATTTCCTTCTTTGTTATGGCTGAATAATATTACATTGTGTGTGTGTGTATACATATACACACACACCACATTTTGTTTATCCACTCATCCATCAACTGACACATAAGTTGTTTCCATGTCTTGGCTACTGTAAATAATGCTGCACATAAATATGGAGATGCATCTATCTTTTTGAGTTAGTGTTTTTGTTTTCTTTGGATAAATTACTGAATCATTCCTTTTCACAATCTGAAATAACTTTGTTGATATAATGTTTACCTGTTTATTGTTCCTCTCCTTCTAGAATATAAACTCAATGAGCTAAACCTCAATGTATTATTTACTGTGTTATCTCCGACATCTAAGAGGCTAGTGTTTAATAGCTGCTGAAAAGATTATTTGAATGGATGAAGGAGCTAACCAAAAAGAGGTTCCTCTCCTTTCCAAGCTGTGAATTTCACATACTGGCTGGAGAGTATGGGGGAGGGGATGAGAAGTATGTCAGAATTCTGCCTGTTTCAGTTCAAATCAATTCAATCCAGCACAAACTTACCAAATTCCTACTATGCACCAGGCAGTGAACCTCATGCTCGGGATTCAGCAGAGAAAAGTCAAAATTCTATCTTCCTGCCACTTAGAGTCTGGCGAAGGAATCAGATACTCGACAGCAATTATCATAGTCATCGAACAGTACTTCATGCCACACAGAATTCTAAACTTTTTTTTCTTAATTTTATTTATTTACTTGACAGAGAGAGAGAGATCACAAGTGGGCAGAGAGGCAGGCAGAGAGAGAGGGGGAAGCAGGCTCCCTGCTGAGCAGAGAACTCGATGCGGGGCTTGATCCCAGGACCCTGAGATCATGACCTGAGCCGAAGGCAGAGGCTTTAACCCACTGAGCCACCCAGGTGCCCCTTGCCACACAGAATTCTAAACACTTTAATGAATTGGCTCATGTAGTCTTCACCACAACCTTATATGTTAGAAATGATACTTACCCCCGAAGAAAAGGGCAAGTATCTCATCTGTCTTGTTTACTATTGATTCCTTAGCTCCATGTACAGTGCCTGACATAGTAGATGCTCAATAAATATGTTCAGTAATGAATGGGTGCTTTAAGAGGAAAGGATGATATTTGAGAGCCTGTAGCAGGAGGATTTGGCCCAGTCTGAGGTATTAAGAAGCCTCTCCCTGAAGATGTGACATTTTATTTATGACTTAAAGAATGAAGAAGAATTTGCTTTGCTTTGGCTTCAAAGTGAAAACCTGGCCATGCCCATCCTGACCCGTCTTAAACAAGCTAATTTTTGTTTTCTTGGGGTTTACTTTCCTTCTGAGCAAAATGAAAAACCGTAATGATGAAACATCCCCCAGAGGAGGTCATAAGGACATGTGAAAAGAGAACAATCAGGGTAACTTTTCCAGAAGAAGCGGGCTTCAGTGGGGGTGAGCAACAAGCATGGCACAGTAGGCTGTTGGGAGGCCCTGAGGCAAGGGCTCCAGCTGGGGCTTAGCGACACCAAAGCGAATGCTTCTGGTTTCCCAGGAGGTGGTCTCAAGAAAAGCTTGGAGCACCCCAGTCCATAGTGCAGCACTCAACAATCTCCCAGTTAATTGCTTTTTTTCTGCACCTGGATGTCAGAACCTGGCACATGGAATCACCTGGGGAATTTCTTGTCTCTAGGCTCTGTTCTGCCAGACTCCAGGGCCCTTCTCACATGGCACCTAAAATGGGTCACCTTTATCTTTCCCTCTTCCTGGGCTCCTGGTTTCCCTTTCAGAGATCGCTCTGTGCTCATGGGTCCTCCCTCCAGGCACCTCTGCCAATGCCTTTGAGCCTCCTGTCTCCTTGTCTCCTTAGAAAGACCCTTCCTCTCTTGGTAGTCCTGCTGTTATCTGTGATGACATTTGTTATATCAGATTCTCATTCCGCTGATGGGGTTAATTACTGGTGTTTATTCGCTGTGGCTCCCAGTAAGATAATTGCCTTTTAACGGGCACTTTTTGTAAATAATGCCTAATGTCCAAGACTGGATCTCTGACATTGACTTTTTGGGGGTTCTGTAATCTCAAAGAAGCTTTTCAGACCCCTTCCTTCCATCATAACCCCTGTGATGTTGTAATGTGATAGTTTATTAGTCCTTTTTTTTTCTTCTCTCTTTTTTTCTGGAAAATGCACTCCTTTAGAGCAGGAGTCAGTAAATCGCTCCATCACTCACTAATGCCAACAAAATGTTGGACCAAAGCAGTGAGAACATGATTTGGGACAAGAGTATTTTAAACACTTTTTGTAACCCTTACCTTTCAAGCCAAAGCATGAAATGAAATACCTCACTCCAGAGGTTCTCAAACTCCGATAAGAATCACTTGGCATATGGAATATGAAGTTTCCTTGTCTGTCCTCAGGGAGTCTGAATCAGGGCGCCTAGGTAGCTCAGTTGGTTAAGTGCCTTCAGCTCAAGTCATGATCTCAGGATCCTGGGATTGAGTCCCACATCGGGCTCCCTGCTCAGCAGGCAGTCTGCTTCTCCCTCTGCCCCCTCCCTCTTCATTCTCTCTCTCTCTCTCTCAAAAATAAGTAAAAACTTAAAAAAAAGAGAGAGTCTGAATCATTAGGATTGATGGCTCTGAAATCTGCAAGTTCACTAAGTGAGGATGGTTTTGGATAATGATTATATCCTCTCAGCCTGTTTTTCCTTCTGTAAAATGAAATTTTTCAGAGAATCAAAGAGAAAAAAAGATACAAAAGCACAGTGAAACACTTGGAATGGTACAGCACAAACCAACTGCATCGAAATCATCTGACTGAGGAGATTTCACATTAGTTCTTTCTGCCCCTTGCCCATTCTACATCTGGGCGGGTGGGGTGCACAGGGCTGGCACAGAATCAGTAATTTTAAAGTGGGATTGGAAAAGACGCTTTCAATGGAGGTCAAGAGGTACTGGCTGGATTGGTGTGGCCAGTTTAGAACTTGGGTGCCAGCTTCACTGATCTTTTGTCTCTAATGAAGGAGACAGGCTTTACTGGGGGGAGGCAGGGGAGTTGTTTGATTCTTTCACTTTAATTATGGGCAGCATAATCTGTGAATGTTTTCTCGCTCAGGAAGTATTTACTAAGTGCCTGCTATTGACTCAGAAGATATATACTAAATACCTACTGTTTATTTAAGACTAAATTATGCCAAGCGGAAGCATGTTGATTCATGAATTCCATAATATCTTTGCCTGAGTAATATATTCCAGATTTAAAATGGGCTCAAATTCATTTGTGCTGTGAAAGACCTCCACAAAGAAGTCTCAAACATCTTTCGGAAGTTTTCTCCCATATGTATTGATTTATCCTTCTATCCATCCATCCATTCATTCACTCCTTCAACTAATAGTTATTGAGTACTCTGTGCCAGGCACTTGGGGCACAAAGATGAATTAGACATTGATAATTTCCCTCAGGAGGTTTACAGTTTCATTGTGTAGACAAGACGGTAAGTAAATGCAATAAGATACTGTGATTCAGGGCTGATGTTACTGCTATAGACATAGCAATTAAACTTAGGAAGCACTTATATTTTACTAGGCATTGTACTAAACCCTTCATATCAGCCATCCTCTTTGGCCCTTACCGTATCATGTGAGATTCTGTTCTTATCCCTATTAGCTACGTAATGAGACTTAAAGATGTGATGTCCTTTGCCCAAGATGACACAGTAAGTCGGTTTCAAAGACATGCCTCGACCCTGGCTGTCTAGCTGTGGTACCGCCCTCCTCATCACACCTGTTCTGTCCCTGCTCTCAGGTTCATGTCTGGCCACAGAAGGTCAGAGCAGGTGCACAGCAGCGGTAAGCACAGCATCAGTAGTAACCACTGATCACGTGGCCACAGTGCATGGGGTGCTTCGTGCACTTATTGTCTCACTCAGTCCGAGGAGGCACAAGGGAAACCCTGCCATGGTTCCCATGTTATGGGTGCAGAACGCAAAGGCTCACAGGTGTTAGAGTTTGTGTAGATCTCCCCAACCAGTAAATGGAATATACAGGGATTCAAACTTGGGTCAGATCGACCCCAAAGCCCACACTCTTTCCACTCCGCTGAATACAGGTCACACGTGCAGTACCTCTCAGGAAGACACCTCCAGATATGCTCTTGTGTCACGAGGCTAAGATGACCCATACAGCCAAACCAGACCATTTAGGCATTGTTTAAACAGCACCTTACTTGGGATGGCCCAACCTTGCCAGGTGTCTGGGTCTAAGGAACTGATGGGTTATATGACTTGTGAAGGGCTAGACATCCTGTCTCTGCCAATAATTTGTCATCTTGTCACAATGGCCCAAAAGTCAGAGAGAAAACATATTGGTGGAAGGGTCTGTTTATATATCATGGCCTGGATGAAGACCATAATTACTTTATGGCTCGAAGTTTTTGCTTCCCTGGACAGCCCAGTATGTTTCTCCAATGCTAAGTGTATCTGTAAAGAGGAGAAGCAATGGAGGATTAAAAAAATATTCTACCAGATTTCAAGGCACACGTTTTTTTAATGGAAGTAAATGAACATACAATGTTGTATTAACTTCAGGTGTACAACATATTGATTCAGCAATTCTATACATTACTTTGTGCTCACCTTGATAGTCACCATCTGTATCATATACCGTTATTACAATATTATTGACTATATTTCCTCTGCTGTTCTTTTTATCGCTGTGACTTATTTACTTTATAACTAGAAATTTGTACCTCTTAACCTGCCAAAACTATTTCCCCCATCTCCCCACCCACTTCTTCTCTGGCAACCATCAGTTTGCTCTCCGTATTCAAGAGTCTGCTTGGTTTTTTGTTTGTTTTGATTTGTTAGGTTGTTCTTTAGATTCCACATATGAGTGAAATCATATGGTATTTGTTTTTCTTTCTGACTCGTTTCACTTAGCGTAATACCCTCTAGGTCCATCCATATTGTTGCACATGACAAGATCTCATTCTTTTTTATGGCTGAATAATATTCCATTTCATATCTATCTATCTATCTATATCTTCCACATCTTGTTTATCCATTCATCTATTGATGGGCACTTGGGTTGCTTCCATATCTTGATTCTTGTAAATAATGCAGCAGTAAACAGGGATGCATATATTATTTTGAATTAGTGTTTCCATTTTCTTTAGGTAAATGCCCAGTAATGGAATTACTGAATCGTAAGGTATTTCTATTTTTATTTTTTTTGAGGAACCTCCATATTGTTTTCCACAATGGCTGCACCATTTTACATTCCTATCAACAGTGCACAAGGGTTCCTTTTTCTCCACATCTCACAGATGCTTGTTGTTTCCTGTCTTTCTGATACCAGCTATTGGGACAGATGTGAGGTGGTATGTCACTGGTTTTGACTTGCATTTCTCTGCTGATTGGTGATGTTGAGCATTTATCTCTTCGTGTGTCTGTCGGCCATCTGTATGGGTTTGTTCCTGGGCTGTCTATCCTATTCCGTTGATCTATAGGTCTCTCTTTGTGCTCTTACCATACTGTTTTGGTTACTATAGCTTTGTAGTATATCTTGAAATCTGGAATTACGATACCTCCAGCTTTGTTTTTTTCCTCAAGATTGCTTTGGCTATTTGAGGTCTTTTGGGGTTCTTTATAAATTTTAGGATTATTTGTTTTAGTTCTGTAGAAAATGCTATTGGTATTTTGATAGGGATTGCATTAAATCTGTAGATGGCTTTGGGTAGTATGGACATTTTAACTACATTAATTCTTACAATCCATGAGCACGATATGTCTTCCCATTTGTTCGTGTTGTCTTTAATTTCTTCTACCAGTCTCTTATAGTTTTCAGAGTGTAGGTCTCTCACTTACCTCCTGGGTTAAATTTATTCCTAGGTATTTAATCCTTTCTAGTGTAATTAGAGCAAGACATTTTATATTTTTATATTAAATCTTATTTTAAAATTTTATGTTAAATCTTATTTTTAAAAATCCCTCTCAGGGCAATATTGTTTTTTTTTTTAATAGACCATTACATCATTTCCTTGTGCCTCCGAATGCAGCACAAAGGACATTTACCTTTTCTCTAGCATAGACAACAGTGTCTTTGGCAGAACTTATCAATCCCAAACCGATACCTTGTTCTTGCCTTCTGTTATTAAGTTTTCCAAAATCATTATTATTTGTTGGGTCAAAACCAAACTGGTCAAACCAGTTCCCCCATCGAAATTTATGTGGTAGTTCAACCTGTCCTCAGTGAGAGGTATTCTCATTCCCTCTCTTCCTCTTGTGACATCTGAATGTTTTGGTAAAGTCATATAATTCTTATATCAACTTACTTTTTCCCTGCCATTGGGACACACCAGTCAGTGAAGGGTCAGTTTCCTTGGGCTTCGCCTCTGTTCTTGTGTTGCGGCTTTAAATTCTCACAGCAAATAACTCAGAACCAGGTTACTGCCTTGGTGTGAGGGCCGGCAGGAAAAAAAGACTAGTGGAGCACAGAATCTGTCTGTGTTAGCCCTCTGTCACCGGCTACTCACCCCAGCTTTGGGCTTCACCTAAATGATAAATGGTCCTATTGTTTGGGCTTTCGTATTAAAAAACCATAGAGCTAAATCTAGACGAAGCAAGGACAGAGACCCATTTCATTGCACTGTACTTTAATATTCCTGAGACCCATGGCATTACGGGTGGCTCTTTTAACAGCCATCTCTCTCCAGGGTGAAACACTGTGCTGCCTTTGTTTCATCTGATCTTCCAGCTAAAGAAGAGATGGTCACTTATCCTCAGTGCTCCCCTATCCTGCTGGATTTCTCTTGCAGGAGGAGAAACTGACCGCACGGGAAAAGGTAGAGGTTTCAGGCAGGGCATTTCAGCGTGTGTTTACAGGCAGTACTGACTTACTCAGCAAATCCTGCTCCGAGGAGCTGCAGCCAATGAAGAGGCTATATCCCGGCTTGCTTGGGGGCTTCTGAGTTTGAGCTGCATGCAGAAATGTAAGGCAGTGCTTCCTGGCGCTGATGGCAAAATGGGCCCCATCTCCAGTTATTCCTCGGGCTTCCCAGCTTTGCAGATCCAGGGGAGAACCTACATAAACATTTTGGTGATGTAGCCAGCTTTAAAGGCTGAGAGAATCCTTATGGATTCAGGAGACTGGTTTTTTATTTAGATTTTTATTTTTTATTTTTGTTGGAAGATGAAATGCTTCTCTCGTTACCTGCCTTACATCTTCAGACCTCCGAATACCATCCTCTCTTCCAGCTGCCACACGGAAGGTACAGACCAGAGAGGGAGAGTGTCTGGGTGGGTGGGAAAAAGTGGGCTGGTGTATGACTTCCCACAGGCTCTGCTGATACTGCTTTCTGTAGCTAGCAGATGACTGTCGTTCCTGGCAAAAGCTTGTATCTAACAGACTTAGATCTGCTTCTAAAATCAGTCTGTCTTCTGTAAGGAAAGGGAAGTATTTTCTAAAGGGCAGGAGAATATTGCAAAGGTGATCTCAAAGCTGATCTAGCGGAGTCGGAAAAAAATCAGAAATATTTTGCCAGTTTCCCTTATTCCACTTCACAAGCAAACAAGTAATTGGAACTCCTCTTAAGGAGGAACATTTTCAGTAGGTGCTGCCACATACATTTATCCAAGCTCTCTGTTTTGTCACTGTCTGTTTAATAACTTGGTGCATGCCCAAGAAAGCAATTAGCAAAATAGAATTAGCGTACTACAGGACTGTGGGGTGTCGGTTGTCGGATTGTTTTGCTCGGAGTCTGGACTTGGGTTGCAGAGCAGGAAGACACAGCTGACTTTCAGCACTTGCTGGAAATGGGGTTCTTGGGGGGTCCTAAGTTAATGCCTTCCGGCGAGGGTGAGCAGAGCCTCGTACAAACAGTCCCCAGTCGCCGGTCCTGTTGGGGACTTCCTCTGCTACCTTCTAACCTAGCATGCTCTGCATCTGTGTGTGTGTGTACTCTCTGTGTGCACGTGTGTGTGTGTGTGTGTGTGTGTGTGTGTGTGTGTTTATGCCTCGTCAACATTCGGGCAATCCGTCTTCATCTAAGCATTGCAGATTTCAACGTTTCTGGAGCCAGTAGCCGGTGGTGCATATTCTGTGTGCGATTTGCCTATTTCTTTTGATCTGCCACATCCTCGAAAAAGAGCAGTTTCAAGAAAAGCAACTGGCTGGCTGCTTTTCAGCCTGAGGGTGGCCCTCCAAGTGGTCCTGATTGAAGAGGGCTGGGGCGGTGAGACGCCGCCTCTACCCTCTGTCTAGCCACGCTCTCCGGAATGGAGCCGCTGAGCAGCCTGTTGCAAAAACCCACCCTTGTTTCTCCTCCTCGGAGTAGGAGCTGGGGGTCGGGGGCTGGGGAGAGAAAACGAGAGGAGTGTTTATTATACCGTGAAGGGATTTTCAGTCATTACCCCCAGGAAAAGCAAGTAGAAGTTTGGGATCACCCTTGAATTGAGACCAAGGATAGTATTTTTCACAGACCTTGGTATCTTAAGGATTTTTTTCCATTAGATATTTCCCTTAAAAATTTTATTGATGGCTACAGGAGATGACCCACTGAGAAATAGTTCCTCTTATAAAGAGAAACTTAATAAGTCTCTATGTATATTGGGGAGGGATAGGGGGTGGCATGGATGAAATCTCCAGGGGAACTTCCCATATACAAAAGACCTAAACTCATATAGGAAGATGCCTAGATGACTTTTCTATTTCTGATTGGTCCCCCGTCCTCTCCTCCTAGCTTAGATTTTGAGAACCCAAACACTTGGTCTATTCAGTTGCTGTTTTGTATATTAATCAAACTAAAGTTCCTACCTCATACAAACTACCACCCCCAAAACTTTCTTGAACTGTTTTTTAACCAGATTTAACTGCTGTAGTCCATCAAAATGGAAAGCCTATTTAATTCCCATCAAAACGATTTCTAATTTGCCAACTATCACCCAGGGTTTAGGGGGTGGGGGGCGAGGAGACTTGTCTTTTAATCTGTTGTGACACTAACACACAATGGGTAGGGATAATAGCATGTGGCAAACATTAACTTCTTGAGTGAGTTGCTGGAGCTAAGCGGGGAAGGCATGAGTTAAATACCAAGCAGGCAGGGCCAAGTCATTTAATTTTCTATGCTCAATTTTCCCTAAAAAATGGAAATAAAGAGACTTATTCCCAGGATGTTGAGACTTCAATGTGATCATTCTGGTTCTTTAGGAAGCTTGGTACATGATAGGTGCTTTCTGTTTTGCAGTCTCCTGTACTTTCTTAGGTAGTCAAGTTTCCCTTTTTTATTACATTATCTTAAGTAATGAATAGTTTCCTCCAACACATCACAGTGTCACTCAGAACTAGTTACACTTACTTAGAGTTTGTCTGAGGAGAAACGTATGTGAGAACAGATCTGAGTTTGAGTTTTTATATTGTTAGCTATTATGTTACCCTGTAGTCTCTTCTAGAAAAGTTATGGTTGAAAACTTCATAATTTATTTAATTGAAGAGGCAGAGAATGAATAATTGGTGTATGTCCCTGGGGAAAATCAAACAAGTAGAAATACCCAAGCCATCCCTTTAAGATTAATTCAAGAACAACTTTGAAAGCTTCAACAATTGCTGGGGCGCCTGGGTGGCTCAGTTGGTTGAGCACCCAAATCTTGATTTCGGCTCAGGTCGTCACCTCATGGGTGGTGGGATTAAGCCTCATATCTGGACTCTGCACTCAGCATGGAGTCTGCTTGAGATTCTCTCTCCCTCTTCTCTTGTCCCTCCCCCTGCTTGCATGCTCACTCTCTCTCTCTCAAATAAATAAATGAATAAAATCTTTAAAAAGGAAAAAGCTTCAACAATTGCTGGGCTTCTTAGAGGATTGGAACCATTCTACTTAAAACACAGGTTTTCTTCCCAGCTTGTCTTGACATTGTTTTCTCAACACAGGGAGATCATGGGCTTTGAATTTTAGCTCTGCCACTTGCCAGCTGGGTGATGTTGGGTAGTTACTTAACCTCTCAGAGACTTCGTTTCCTCATTTGTAAAACATGGATGATGATACACCATAGGGTGGCTGCAAAGAAAGACATTCAGAATGCCACACACAGGGTAATAATCATAGAAGTAGCAATAATAACAATAATAATAATAGTTGCCCTTCACTTGTATTGCACTTACTGTGTCCCAGACATTATTCAAGCGCATGATATAGTAACACCTTCACAGGTAGGGTAAATCGACAATGTGTGGTCCCCAAAAATAGTTGTTTTTCCTTCCTGCTCTCACTTCCAACCTTTAAGCCTATTTCTTCATCCATCACATCGAGGTTTGGTTCTTCCTATTACAGTCAAAATATTAAAAAAAAACAAAAACAAAAAACCACAATCATATTCCCTCTCTCAAAACCCCCCAAACACAAACATGCTTGCATTGAAAACCTCTCAATGGCTTCCCATGGCCTAGCAGGCCCTGCGTGTTCCAACCCCTGCCTGACTTTCCTGTCTGACTCTGAGCACACGCCATCTTGTCTGGTTTCCAGCCACACAGACTGTTCTTGGTTCCTCAGGAATCTCCCTCCCACCATAGACTTTTGGGAAACCTCCTCTCTCTAGCCTCATTCCTTGTTAATTCTGGCTTTGGACGCTCAGCTCAAGCCGAGAAGCCATCCCTGGCCCTCGGGTGATGATGGTCATAGCTCTTAGAGAACCGGGCTGCTTCAGAGCACCTGTCGTAGTCAGTCATCATGAATGGCCTGGTGAAACTGTTCTGCGAATGAATGTCTGCCTCCCTGCTAGACTGAGAGCTTCATGGGAGCAGGACCCACATGTAGTTTTGCCCTCTATTATACCCCCAGCGCTAGAACAATGCCAAGTATTTAATAGGCAGTCAACAAATTTTTATTGAATGAAGTGATGACAAAAGGCTATTGTGGAAACACATTTTTTTTTAAAGATTTTACTTATATATTTGACAGAGAGGGAGAGAGCACAAGCAGGGGGAAAGGCAGAGGGAGAGGGAGAAGCAGGCTCCCCGTGGAGCAGGGGAAGCCCGATACGGGACTCGATCCCAGGACTCCAGGATCATGACCTGAGCCGAAGGCAGTGACTGAACGAACTGAGCCACCCAGGCACCCTGGAGACACATTTTTAAAACACAGGCAAAACACGTTCTGCGCAGCATTAGCTGCTACGGGAATGCAAGCTGTTTTAACCATTGCTGGTCAGGGAGCTTTCCATAGGCACACTTGAGGGGACTGCTTTTATGACCATGCTCTACTTTACCTTGAAATTAGAAAATACGAAGGAGAAAAAGGCCGACTAAATAATGCCGGTGCACGAACAGGGCTTTGAGAGGACAGTTGGATTGCCTTCCCTTCTCTGTGGACCTCATTAGAAGGGCACGTCACTCCCTGCACCGCGGTGGGGAAGCATTCATCCAGCGAAACGATTCTGGGATTAGAGGCACAGAATCTCAATCACAAGCAAAAAGAAACCATTCCAGACAGGACAGAGATAAAAGAACCAGTGAAGTATGAGGAACCTTGCCTGATGTTTTCCAGTGGACCTAATTTGGCCCCCAACATGGGAGGGTCTTTTCTGGGCTCTTGAACAGAGGAGCAGAGGCACTCTCTCTTCCTGAAGGGACCAAGCTCACGAGCCTTGCCCGGAGCCATTTCCATTCCCTGAGAAGTCTCCCTCATGCTTCCATGCTGTAAAGCCCTGCTCATCAATTAAAAGTCAGCTCCAGTTGAGGCTTCCCAGGAAGACTTCCTCCAGAGCTCCAAAGAAGGACTTGCTATCGTGAGTCATGTAAACCATAACAGTTGTGGGAAGAAGGCTCCAGAAGGAGAAGCCGAGCAGCGCCGCAAGAATCCCTGGCCGTGTGTGCCAGGTTGGGCTGGTATCATCTCATTTGCTGCTCACGCGATCTCATCGCAGATGCTGCTCTCTCCACGTTATAGGGGAGGAAAGTGACACACACACTGGCCGCACTTAGTAAAGTCGCAGAGCTAAGACTCAAGTCCAAACTATCGGAATCAGAAATCAGTGCTCTTGACTCGCATCTGATGCATTTCCTCCCGAGTACCGGCGTGAGAACAGCCTTCGGATTAGATGGCCCCAGTCTGTCCACGTGCCTGTGTCCTGGTGGCCAGGAGCAGCTTGGGCACAGGAATTCTGCCATTTGTCTTTAGGCTCTGAATCCTGGTTAGCACAGAGCTTGAGTGGGAGTAGATGGTCAAGAAATCCTTCTTAATAAAACACTGAATGGGAGAGTGAGCAGTTTGCCTGTGTATCCATGATTCTCCTTCAGGAAGAGGAATCCAGAAGCAGAATACCTTCCAGTGACCCCCAAAAGCAAGCTAACTGGAAGTCTGCACCACGTACAGGGGAAAAAAATCGACATTTTTCTAACTCTATCATGTTATAAATAACAATAAAATGATAACTAAAACATACAATGCTCATTATTTATTGGGCATAATTCCACCATATACATGTCTGTGGACGTAGGGATGGATGTGTGTATTCCTCACCATAATCCTCTGAGGTAAGTCGTTATTATCCTCATTTTGTAAATGAGGAAACTAAGACACAGAGAAGTTAGGTAACTTGCCTAAGGTCACACAGCTGTGAAGTGCAAGGATTAGAACCCATGCAGTCTGGTTCTGAGGTACACGCTACGACAGGATCCATTCTTCTCTTTTGTACCTTTTTACGTATTTATGGAATTCTTATTTTTCATATTTTTGGAATTCTCTTCTTAGCCCCTTCCGCATATGTAGAACAAACCCACTCTTCAGGCCCACATCAAACACACTTCCACCCACAGCTTTCCCTGACTGTTCATCTTCTCACCTACATTTAAAGCCTTTCCCACATGTGCACTGTGATTCTCTTATAACATGGAAATAATATTATGCCACCTGACCAGGTTATTGTAAGGATTAAGTGAGACAGAATCTTCTGTTGCTTGACATTGTTTAGATTAAAAAAATTTTTTTTTTACATTTTTCTACACAGTAGATGTTTTGTCCCTGCTTTCATCCAAGCCCAGCCCTCCACTGGGAAGCTGGATCCCACCCCTGACCCCGACTCCAGCTCTTCACTCCTGCACTTGTCCACTGTCTGTGCGTCATCACTAAGTCTTTTCTCTCCACAAGATCACTGGTGCGGTTCACCAACAGGCCGTCAGTCACCCCACTTTAAATACTCATCTCACAATCCTGTATCCACCTCCAGCTACTGCCCGTTCGCTGCTCCTCTTCACAGAAAAGGGCCTTGAAAGAGTCATCTATACACAGTTGCCACCTCTTTTCCCATCTCTCTGCTGAAGCTGCTCTTGGGAGAGTCACCTGTGGCCCCCTCACTGATCTGTCCCATCCTCCTCAGCCAGGTTCCTCCCGAGACCGCTCCCAAGCATCCTTGGCACAGGCAGTCACTGCTTCCTTCCCAAAAGGGTTTCTTGTCTTGGCCTCAGAGCCTGGAGTTCCTCTCTGTTTCCTTCTCTGGCCATGGCTAGTCCTTCTCAGACTCCCCTGCTGGTTCCTCTTCCTCCTCCTCAACCGTCACCACACAAGCCCAGGCCTGAGGCTTCTCCTTAACCTGCTCTTTCTCCTAAGTGGCGTCCGCAGCCCCCTGGTATTAGACATTGTCTCCTCAACCTGTATCCCCAGCTCCAGCCTCTCACCCCAAACGAGACCTGAGCCTCAAACTGCCTACCCAGCATTCCCACTGGGATGCAGTAGTGGTCTCCAAACCTGACTCCTCATGGCCGCTTGTCCAACTTCGTCTGCAGCTTAAGGAACGAGAACTCTGGTTTCCTAGTTACTCCAGCCAGAAACCCTGGAGTCATTCTTCATTTCTGTTGGTGTCTCATATCCTTCTCCTAGTTAGTGAATCCTCTGGGCCTAACCTCTAAAAATATACAGAATCCAATCACATCTTATCACATCTATCACTTGAATGTTTCTTCACCAGAGAAGCCTTTCCTAGCCTTGCTAAGATCACTCTCTCCTCTTTGTCTTTATCGCACAACCGCCCCCCCCACCAATCTCTCTCTCTCTTTCTCTCTCTCTCTCTCTCTCTCTCACACACACACACACACACACACGTACACACACACACACACACACACACACTCCCCAGTTGCCTTTACCCTGCTTTAGCCCTTCTCTTACTGGTCATGTTATATATCCAGTTACTTATTTGTTGCCCTTCTTTTTGCCCTGTAGAATGTAAGCTACATGAGAGCAGAGGCTATCTCTGTTTTGTTCACTCCTTTGTCTCCAGCACCTAGAACAGTTTCTAGCACATAATAAGCACGTAATAGATACTTGTTGATTGAATGAATGGGAGTATGAATGAAGGTTTATATAACCTCTTAGTAATAAAGGAGGAGGGATGGGCTCTGAAACCAGATGAACCTGAGTTCCAATCTCACACGGAGAATTACTTGCTGGGTGACCTTCAGTTACTTACCTGATGTATTTCCTTCTCCAACAATAACATGTCAAGGTATTATTACGAAGGTGAAAAAAATTTTTTGCAATTTTGTAAAAATGCCTGTCAGTATTCAGTGAATGAGACTTAACAGTATTTCTTCTGTATCCCCCACTGCACTGACCACAGCAGCAGTCCCATAAAGGCATTCGTAGTTTCATGCTGATTGAATCATTTTTGCCTACTTACATAGTTAGCATTGGCGAGGGCTTGTAACTTGCCAGACCCTGTGCTAAATACTTTAGTCACTACTTCACATAAATCTCAGGAAAACATCACAATGTAAGTACTGCTAGTTGTCCTCATTTTACAGATGAGGTAACCACAAAATGGTATGGTAACTTACCTAAAGCCACCTGGCTAATAGGGAGTAGATGAGTTTTGCACCCAGACTGTTCGATTCTAGAGCCCAGGCTCTTATCTGCTCCATAACATACTGGATTTTACAATACAGTGCATAAATACAGCATTTTAGACATTGTTCTCAGCACATGGAAATTTAAAAGATGTAAAGGACTCATCACTATTTTAAGAAGCTACAGTCTGGTAGGGGAGAGGAAGGCATTCGTACACAACTCTTACAGGGGATTTTAACCTGATTAGGCATGAGAATCAGCTGTGGCAGATGAACGGGGCTATTTCACCATGTCCCTGTTGAATCAGATTACCTGGAAAGGGGCCCCAGGAATCCTAGTTTTAAAAGATCCCCAGGTGAATCTTCTTTTCTTTTTTTTTTTGAAGATTTTTTTATTTATTTGACAGGGAGCGAGAGAGAGAGAGCACAAGCAGGGGGAGCAGGAGGCAGAGGGTGAGGGAGAAGCAGGCTCCTTGCTGAAGCAGGGAGCCCAACATGGGGCTCAATCCTAGGACCCCCAAGACCGTGACCTGAGCAGGAGGCAGCCCACTTGACCAACTGAGCCACCCAGGCGCCCCTCCCCCGGTGAATCTTATGAACAGTCAGAGCTGGGAACCTGAGTCTTTGAGAAACAATGGTTAGAGCTGAGGAATATAAGGGAGGAGCTTTGGGAGAAAGAGAGTGATCCGTTGTGGATCCCTTTGAAATGACAGTAAGATCCTGCAGCTAAGAAGAGGTTGCCTTTGGTTAAGGTGTCTGACATCTGGCAGATAAGTGGCTGTCCTGGGAAGATTCAAGGTCAGTGTTATTCGCTTACACAATCTATGGAACTCCACTGGGCGTTTGTCTGCTTCACGGTAGCTGTGAATTTGCTTCAAGAGTTTCTATTTGGGTACCAGCTGAAATATCACGTAATATAGAGAAAGTCATTCAGTTTCTTGGGCTTTAGTTTTGTCATCGTCATAAAGGGGCATAAAAATTATGCACATATCAAGGAGTTGCTTTAGTGAGTAAACATGATAATTCATACAAAGTATACGGCGTGCTACTCAGTGCATATTAAGAGCTCAGTGAGAGCTGTTATCATTAATATGTTTGTATTAGTGGAGGCCTCAGAAGTCACCTTTGCCCTGAGTACTTTGATGCAACGCCGTGATGGAAAGAATCCTAGGCCAGCCGTCCAGAGACACGTATGTTCTGGTCTTCTTTAGCCATTGATGTCCCTTGATAAATTGCCTTATCCTGCTGTGCCTCGGAGTCAAACTGCAATATAGTAAAACGTGGTAGTGTTGGTGTGAGATTAAGTGACAGTGCTTTGTGAGTACATCCCCCCTCTTGAGCTTCCCATATTAAATCAGAAGCCGGGAATGGTATCTGATTTCTAGAAGTTCCTAATAAAATCCATAAGGAATTTAGCAGCTGATAAGAAATGTGGAGGACAGAGAATAATGTTGAATAAGAGCCAGGTGGGAGTCAGGCACTCGCCAGGCAATATTATCATGTGGAGATAATTACCACAATGATCGTGCGTGGCAGTAGGCACGTTTTGCTGCTGAAGACCCTGGAGAGGCCTGGTGAGGTGAAATATGTCGTTGGAACAGACTGGGGCTTTGGAATCAGTTAAACCAGAATTCCAAATACGACTAAAGGTATCTATCCTCTGAGTGCCTGTTTTCTCAAGGGTAAAAGGGAAGGAATTATGTTTCCTTTCAGGTTTATTTTAAGGACTAAAGACATTGAGTGAAATGTGCCTGGTAGCCACTTAGTAGATGGGCCCCATACTTACTGTGACAGTATCTTTGTTCAGGTCCTACCAGTGGTAACATCAAACTGGTCTGATGGCACATCCTGGGTTCCTCCCACACCATCATGGTCCCATCCAAAAAAAAAAAAAAAAAAAGTTCGGTTTTGTATTCTTCAGTTCTTTCAACCTTCATCACCTTTGCTGCTTGTTTGTCAGGAGCACTGGTCAGCACTGTTCTGATTTGTGTTCGCGACTTCACTGTTTGTCTTTGGTACTCGTGCCCCAAGGCAATTCCTTCCTTTTGACTCAATTTTACAAATGGAATAGAGAAATCACCAGCGGTGAAATCATCACCATCTTTAGAGAGACTGGCCCATTAGTTTTCTGAGTCATTGTTTCTTCCCTGGCAGATGGAGCTGGGAGAAAAGATGGGCTGAGATGGCCAAAGCCTTTCTCTTCCCAAGTGTCTGCAAAAGCACAATTAGTAGGCGAAGCGAACGAAAGGCAAATAAATACCTGACTTCAAAGATACACATGAAAGGCTGCTCTGCATGCTATGGTTGATCCGTGGGAATGGATGTCCCTTACCTAGAAATCGTAGGAGCAAATTGAGCGGTCAGTGAACCTCCTTGCAAGAGAAATTAGTTATATATTTGAAAATTACAAGCATGTGCGTAAAGAACATCTCCATTTTATGTCAGAGACTGGCTAGGCAGTGGGTTCACCACAGATAAACATACATATGGTTCCGGCCCTGCTGGAAGACTGAGTCATCAGGTTACTGTTAACTGTGACAAATGCTCTAGTGGCAAGGCAGAGGGAGACAAGGTCTCCTAGGGTTTTAGACTGCCCGGGAAGAGGAGGACATCTTCCCTGAAGAAGTGTCCCTTGAGCTGAGATCTGGAGAAGTAAGACTTACATCAGTGGAATGAGAGAGAATTTTCCAGGCAAAGGAGAGCGTGTTCGAGGGGCCTTGTTACCAGAGGGTCATCGGTGAATGTGAGATTCTTACGGTTGGTGTGACAGGTGTGCGGAGACCCGGCAATAGAACAGTGAAGAAGAAGGTCCTAGAGTGGTGGGTTCTGTATGCCTCCCTGATGGCTATTACAGCCTTGATCCAAAAAGCAACTGGAAATTATTGGAAGGGTATGAATTTGCAGGGGGTGGGTGGAGAAGTCCATGTTTGCAACATGAGAAGATTGGTCTGACTACCGGCAGACTAGAAGGGCTAAGTGGTGGGTGGATACATTTCGGGGAGTTGGCCGCTAAAAGCAGTCCCTGTCCTTGCATTTCAGGAGACATGTAGATGGCAGTCTGTATGCCCCAGACTCCTCAAGGTGCGTTTGTAGTCTGAATCCAGTGCAGAAACCTGTCCACTGTTTTGACATCCAGGCCCCAAAATGCGTCTTCTCAATGAGCAATGGCAGGAACATGCTATGCTTTGTTCTGAAGAGGCAGTAAACATTCCCAGCATCGAAAAATAGACCGAGTGTGCTCTGCCAGACACAACACTCATGAAGCATGATATTTAGAAGGAAGAGAAAGTCTGTGTTGGGACCAAACCACTAAAGAGGTTTTCATATCATGTCTGTTCAGCACAAAATGGCTGCTCCATCAAAGCTTCTAGATAGAATGGTACAGCTGCTCAGCTGAGTATATTCGTATAGACACAGCAAGGTGACCTTCTCAGGAGAGAACCAACCAAAAGTCAGTCTCCTGAGCAAAGGTTAGGAAGCCCTGTTCTCCCTTCATGATTAATTCATTTTTTCACGGCCCTATACCCGAGATGAGGGAATGTCAAAGCATGTGGGTGAAAGCCTCCAATGTGAAATCCTGCAGGAACTCAGCAGATAGCATATTAACCAAAAAGGCATGATATTGGGTATCGGGAAACTGTGTGTTGGAGCCCTAAAGGCAACACAGTCTAGTTAAAGAAAAAAAAGAAAAAGGCAGTGAGCAAGGAAAGCAAAGTCAGGCCCAGCCCTTAGGCCACCCATTTCCATCCCATTAGAAAGAATCCTAGAACTTCTGTTTGGGAGCAGGCCTCTGAAACCACTAGTCCAGCCTTCCTGGAATCCCTGAGCCCCTCACAGCACTCCTGACTCGGGAGAACTGGAGAGCTCACTCCCTGACAAAGCTGATCCTTTTGCTTCAGGACAATGCTGACTGTTTCTAGATCTTTAAGTTGAGCTGGAGTCTATTTCTTAGAATCTTTGCAATCGATTTCTTCTCAAATCACAAATCTGAGGCCTTTTCCTCATGACAGTTCTACTTTATGAGGATGATTTTCATACCCTGTGCAGGCTTAAGATTCCAAGTTGCTACAAATAGCGTCCTATGACTTTACCTACAGTCATGGTCATAACAAGGCGCTTTGAGGTGCTTCATCCTGTTCAGAGCGTTTCCGTGTATTAGCTCACTTAGTTGTAATAACAGCGAAGAGGAAACTTTTACTATGCCCATTTTACAGACACAGACACTGAGGCCAGAAAAGTAAATAACCTGCCCGAAGTCACCTGGTTAGTAAGCAGCAGAGAAGTAGGACCTGAACCCAGGTAGGCAGGCCCAGGAGCTTTGTTCTTCCACTCGTGATGGAGGGAAAAGCACGGGCTTTGCTCTCACTGTCTCGCCTTTGAATCCAAGTTCCAACACCTGCTGTGACCACTTGCTTCAGACGAAGCCTCCATTTCTTCGTCCATAAGATGTGGACCAGGACCCCTGCCTCCGTGCTGCTGCGGGAGTATAGAAAATAATGTCAGCACAGCAGCTGCGTAGTGTAGTACCTTGCCCTCACTGCCTTCGCCAGACAGGCTGATAGAATCAGTAAATGTGTGAGTATGTGAATGAAGACCCTCTGGGCCAGCCTTCCCTAGCAAAGCTTTCTTATTCTTTGGCCCAATTCTCAAGTGAAATACCAATTTTAGGTTGCCTTCAGGCGGTCAGCCAGAAACAGGGAGTCCCAGCATAAGCATAGAACCATAGATGGGAATGAAAACCAAACTATACTATAGTGTCATCACAGATCTTTTCTCCACTCCCCCCAATCCAGACTTGAGAGCCCTGGGCACCCTGGAAATAAAGCCAACATGCTCCAAGATAGTGGCCTTTCAGATTATGGAATGTCCTTGTTCGAAGCCCATTTCTATGAATCGCTTCCTATTTTACACAGTGAAATCTGAAGTCTTTCCGTGGCCTACAAGGCCTAGGAGATCTGCACCCCGATGATCTCTTGTTACCTCCCCCTTTGCTCAGCCCACACCAGCCACACTGGCCTGCTTGCTGTTCCTCCAGCAGACCAAGCATGTTCCCTCTCCGGGACCTTGTACTTGTCCCCTCTGCCTGGAATGTTCTTCTCCCAACCACAGGGTTCTTTTCCTCACTTTATGTATGTCTTTGCACTAATACCACCCTTCAAATAGGCCTTCCTACGTACCTGATCTATACCTTCCGAGCATTTGCCCTTTATTTTACTTCGTAGATGGCCCCACTGGCCTGCCTATTCTCTATCTGCATTTGTTTATCATCTGTTTCCTCTTGCTAGACCATTAAGTCTATGAGAGCAGGTGCTTTGAGCTTTTGCTTGCCATCGTGCCGGCCATGTAGTCGTTGGTGACACATCTTTGTTGAATAAATGGTGAATAATCATGGTTAGCAGCAGCAGTGGGTAAGTGCAGTGCCCCACGAGATTTTGCCTCTCTAGGAGGGCACTGGTTCCCAAGTGCTTGCGTACACACAGAGGTCATCTGCAGTGCTTGGTTTAAAGTGCAGATTCAGGGGCTCACACACCCCCTCAAATCTGCAATCAGTCCATCCTGAGTGGAGCCCCAGAACCACCACTTTGAAGAACTCCAGTGCCTGTTGAGGAAGGAGCCCCAAGTGCAGTCCTTCAAGAAACACTGTCCTAGGATAAGAGAAAGTAGAAAAACACAGAAGCAACACTACTGACTTTTGCGTGGTTTCCTTCCTCCCTCTCTGTCTGGTCCAAGACGTGGGAACTTCTGACGTAGCGTCAGGGGGTGATGCTGGTGGAGGCAAGGGGTTCAGTGCACTGTTCATAACCACCCTGATCTGTCAGTTGGAGGCTGAGAGGCTGCAGACTTGCTTAAGGAGGGGTCTTAGTGTGGTCTCAGACGCAAAAGGACATTGACATCCTCCTTTGCCTGTGCATAGAGCCATTTTCGGAATGACTGCTGTAGCCTGTGAGTGGGGGAGGGCACCTCTGCTCCTGGCAATCGGCATCAAACCAGACAGCCAGAGCTGGAAGAGACGCGAAGTTCTGGTCAGAGCCCCACCCACCATCTTGCAGAAAGATTAAGTGAACCGCCCAAAAGCACACAGCTAATTAGTTTAAGAGCTGGCTTTGAAACCCAGCCTGTGGCCTCACTGTGGTGTTTTGGCCTCTGCACCCCTTTTAAAAGTGGTTTCACTGTTCCTAACGGTCCTGTGAAGATCTTAGAATAATGTGCTGACCTGAGTAGAGACTCCACATAAAAGGGAGAGAAAACTGCTCAAGGATAAATCGTAGAGTCTACTTCCTGTAGCACTGTGAGCATGCGTGCTGATAAGCCCTCGGGAGAAAACCAGCTTTCAGGTACTTTTAAAAGGCTGAGTGAAGTACTTGAAATGGCACAGTTATTTACACTTTTTAAAAGGAAGCTCATTTTTCTTTGAAATTGGCCTTATTTATACACAGAATCAGTGGAAAAGACTATTATCAGATAGTAAGCCTTCAAGAATGTTCTCCCAAGTGCTATCTTCCCCACATTGGGTACCTGACAAGGTAATTTAGGGCCACGTATATATTACATATTTCCCCATGTTGTGCCTCCAAGACACCGCTAAGCAACAGGCCGACCTTGACTATCGAGAGCTCAGGGCTGGGGATCTGGGGAGGTCACATGTTGCCTGCACTGATTCTTTTCCAATTTCTGCCACATCTAAAACATGCCACTGTGCCAACTTGCATTTTGTCCTTTCCCATCGAACTGACCCAGGCTGAGCTTGCTCTACATGCTGGGAACAGCCTCCTCCAAATTCACTTAATTTACATTCATTTACAATCTTCTGTTTGGAAATTGTATTTTTGGCTCCAATTCAGATAAATCCAAACTGAGATGATCACTGGAAATGATCCTATAGGTGAGACAGAGACGGAAGCTTTAGTTACAATTCTCTATTGATCCTCAGATACTCTCTGGGCATCATACAAAATTATTTATTTGACACAGCATTGTCAGGTCATAGCATAGACCTGGGTGAATTGATTGAAGTTTGAGGCTTCCAGGGATCCCAGCCTTCATTTAAAGAAACACTTCCCCAGAAAGACCTGATTTTATAACGTGGTAGAAGGAAGGTATCTTCTACTCTGTGAATTTTAGCTTCTTAAAAGTTAGGCTCCCAAAGCTTGCAACTGAACAGGGTAAACAAATAAAAGGTATGTTCCAGGCAGCTGGAACAGTGCCTGGGGCTTAGCAGCAACTCAAAAAACATTCGCTCCATTCTGTTCTTCCCCCTACCTTTGTCTACAGACACAACGATGTTGGCTCATTTCTTGGCCCATTTATTAAGTATTTCTCGGGTGTCCACTCTATGGGATAATTCTAGACAGTATCCACAGGTAAGAACACAGCTAGATCCTTGCTGTCATAGACCTTAGGTTCTCATGGGGGCTGACAGGTAATAAGGCATTACAAGCATTAGATCATCAATAGGGTGGCAACCAAATTAGAACTAGATCTAAACAAGGAGATTCAAGTAACATTTAAATAAGGACCTTGCATATACCTAACTTCATACCAGGTCTCCTTGGCAGCCCTGAGAGCATTCACAGCTCATTCTTGGGTGCTTAGTGGCAGGTACGTGTCACGCTCCCTGTGCTGATCTCTCCTTTCCCATCTGGCGCTCTCATTCTGCACAGAATGGTGGGCAGATGCTGCCAGTAGCATGATCTTCTGTAGAGGGGAAGCCCTCTGGGAGCCGAGTCTGCAGACCGCAGGGACAGCATGAATTCATTCGGATGGTTTTCAAGTCTCTGTGAAGTACCAGGCAGAGATTGGGCTCTGGAGAAATTTCAGGAAACCAAGCAGCCACTGCCCCTGACCTCAGGGTGCTTGCCTTCTAAGAGGGGAAAAGGATGACCAGAAGTAGACATCAAAAACAAGGACCTTTCAAATAGTGATCAAGGCAGAGAAGAAAGTAACAATAGGGTGAATAGCATAGCCAGTAACTGGGGAATGGCAGGTGACCAGCTGTGGGGTCAACAGGAGCCCTCTTTGAAGCTGAACCCTGCCTAAAGAGAAAGAGCCAGCCATGCGAAGAGCCCAGCGAAGAGCATTCCAGGCAAGTGCAAAGACCTGGAGACTGGAATCAGTTTGCTATAGTCAGGGAATGGGAAGGTGGACCGTCATATCTTTTTGTGGTGGGTTTCGCAGCTTGGTTTTAAAAAAGTTCTCTCATACGTTTAGGCCCTATAACTCATTATGCCTTCCAAAGAAGCACTATATATTAGTAGTTTAAAAAGTTAGATTCTACGGATAGTTTATTTATACCTGTAAAGGAATTATGTAATGAATGAGCCCTGCAATCAGATTGCTTTTATATAATACTGGATTTTCCATCCGCTAGCTGAGTGACTTCGATCAACTTAAGTTTTCATTTGCCATAAAAGGGAGTAAGAACAGTGCCTACCTCATGGGAGTCTTTCCGTGATAAACTGAGATAATAAACATAAAGACCTAACCAGCCCATCGTAAGTGCTCAAAGCATGTTGGCCATTATGATCCCTCCATTCTTGCCCCTAGAAGTTCACTTCCTTGATCACTCTTGCCGTCTTTTTATGCCCTGCCCCACCCCCAGCCACTCATGAATACATTTCTGAGCGATCAAATGCAAAATAATTTCCCCAAATCTCCATATTTTGGTTGCCATTGATCCTTGAAGTTTTCCGTGTAACTTCGTAGAGGAAGGCCCCACAAAATCCTCACCAAATTGAGCCCCGGCCCTGGACAGTGCTCTCCCCAGGGGAGATGGTGTGCTCCGCTGTAGAAATAGTACCCCTTCATCACTCTTTTTCTCTCTTCCCTACTTTTTCATAGCATTCATCACCACTGGTCATATTAAATGTTTACTTGTTATGTTGCCTAACCTACAGGAAGGAAAGCTCTATGACAAGAAGGACTTCTTTGCCTGGTTCAGTGCACCATCCCCAACTCCCTCTAACAGTGTTCAAACAGTAGAGTTCAGTAAATCCTTGTTGACTGAATCCTGTTATCTACACATTCCTAAAAAAATACCTGGGGGTGTGTTGCTAATGGATCAAAGAGCCTTGGTTATAAGAATAGCCATATTTTTAATGCAACCTGTGTTGCCAGCTTCTCAGTGACCCAGGAGAGCAATTCACGGGGAAGAGCTGATCCCATAAATAAGAAATATTATGTTTATTTATTATTCATTTATTCATTCAACAAATATTTTTAGGTCCTGACTTCATGCCAGGCAGCGTATTAGATGCTGACGTACAGTGGCAGATAAAACAGACATGGTCCCTGACCTCAGGAAATTAGAGTCTTGTAATTAAGCATTCTAATTTTTATAAAAATCATCTCCTCCCCAGCTTCAGCAATATCATCTTTTCATATAAATCTGAAGACTAGAACCTAGCGAAAAAAAATAAAACCTTCTGGCAACAAGCCTATGAGTGGGCAGTCAGGAAGTGCTATTTCCAGCCTGACTCCTTCCTCCTCACACTGCTCCTGGGGTACTGGCGGTTGGCGGAACATTTCCACAGATGGCACACATGTGTATTTCCCCATGGCACACGACGGTTCCTCTCTCACCCTCCACACACATGTGCGTGCACGTGCACACACACTGCCCAGCAGCAAACGCTCATTTGGCACCAAACACTCATCCTGGGGATCTGGCAATAAAATTCCAAGTGGCGCAAGACCATAAAGTAGACAGGAATAAGAATTTGCCCGTCTCGCTCCCTCTTCGCAGCGCGCAATATCACACCCTCGATTTGCCAGCTGCTTGTTTGTCAGACAAACTAGATTGTTGTGAGCAGAACTAGTCCTTTAGAAAAAAGGCAGAGGCAGCTGCTGTACAAGGAAGTTTCAGAGTTAGGTAACAGAGAATCTGAGTCTATATGTATGATTATCGTTATTTCTTAAGATGTATTTATTTGTCGGAGAGAGAGAAAGAGAGAGAGCACAAGCAGGGGGAGGGGCATGCAGAGGTAGAAGCAGGCTCCCTGCTGAGCAAGGAGCCTACATGGGGCTCCATCCACAGACCCTGGGATCACGACCTGAGCTGAAGGTAGACGCTTAACTGACTGAGCCACCCAGGCATCCCTATATGT
>CM052895.1:20587049-20734220 GCA_028534135.1 Potos flavus
TACAAGTCTCTATTTTTTTTATTAAGATTTTTTTGTGTTTTTTATTTTATTTTATTTTAATTACACATAATGTATTATTTGCCCCAGGGTACATGTCTGTGAATCATCAGGCTTACACATTTCACAGCACTTACCATAGCACATACCCTCCCCAATGTCCATAACCCAGCCACCCTATCCCTACCCGCCCCTACCCCCCAGCCACCCTCAGTTTGTTTTGTGAGTGTAGGAGGCTCTTATGGTTTGTCTCCTTCCTGATCCCATCTTGTTTCATTTCCCTCCCCCACCCCCCACAACCCCCCACCCTGCCTCTCGAATTCTTCATATCAGCTCTCTCTATATTTTTAAAAGATTTTATTTATTTGTTTGAGAGAAAGGGAGAGCACAAGCACGGGGGAAGGGCAGAGGGAGTAGTAGAAGCAGACTCCCTGCTAAGCAGGGAGCCCTAAGGAAGCAAGGCTCCATCCCAGGACCCTGAGGTTAAGACCTGAACTGAAACCAAGAGTCAGACCCTTAACTGACTGAGGCCTCCAGGGGCTCCCATTTTTTTTTTTCCAAAGAAACTACAGGTTCCCTGAGGAGTCACATGTCGGCATGTTTGGATTCTCAAATTAGACTGCTTGGGTTCACCTGACTCTACCTCATACTAACTTGAGCAAAATTCCTTAACCTCTCTGACATATAGTTTACCCATCTATAAAGCTGACTTATAATAGTACCTTCCTCATGGGGTTGGTGTGCAGTTAAATGAGCTAATTCATAGAAAGTGTTTCCTAACAGATTTAAAGCACAAAATAATACTTGCTAATATTCTTTTTAATGTTTACCCTCTAATGCATCTACCGTTGACTGATCTCGACAAGAAGTAAACCATCACTAAATTGTTACAATCCAGGAGGCAGCCTTCCTAATGATAGGATTGCATGATTGTGTTCAGTGGATTTTAAGGTTGAGGTTGGTCTTCCAAATACATAAAAATAACCAACTTCTGTAGTTCAAGATACCAATATAAGAAAACTAAAATTCTTTTTTTAAACTTTTATTTTATTTTTTCAGTATTCTAAGATTCATTGTTCATGCACCACACCCAGTGCTCCATGCAATACGTGCCCTCCTCAATACCCACCACCAGGCTCACCCAACCTCCCAACCCCCTCCCCTCCAAAACTCTCTGTTTGTTTATCAGAGAAACTAAAATTCTAAGAAAATTTGTTGAACAGAAGCAACAATTTTAAAATGCTTTGCAAAGTGCTTCTGTGTTATTATAATTCCATAGTGCCAAATAACCAGATAAAAATTAAAATTTTAGCCAAAAGTGTAAACTTTTATCTTGCTAAGAGTTTTCTCAACTATTTTTCTCTTTTCCTAGTCTCTCCTATTTCAAACAGTACACTTCTTGGGGATGTGTCAATGAGTTTCTATTGCTCATGTAATTTTGTTTTTTGGATAGCAGAATGAATTGGTCAAGCAAAACCTCAAGATTAATTGGTCAGGCAAAGTCAGCTTGCTGTTTTTCCTGAACTGAAAGCCTTGAGAATCTACTAATTAGAGAGTTGTTCTAATACTAGAAGAGGAGATTCACAGACAGTGACCTGATTTTGGCTTGTCCTTCCTTCTGGGGTTAATGTTAAATTAGCGGAGTTCAGGGTTTGCTATCAAAGTTTTATCCAGTCATCATGAAATGAATTGCTTGCTCTCACACGTGTCCTCCCTATCTTCCTCCATCCCTTTCTCTCTCTCCCCTCCACTACCATTACTGATAACCAGAAGAATTATTGGGCAAAAAACCTTAACAGTGATCTAAAATTCCTCCTTATCCTACTTGATTTCTTGATTCCTAAAGTTCACTTGAGAAAGTAAGATGAAATATTGGTTAGCTCTGTGACTCTGGGAAAGTAATGGAGACCTCCAAATCTCAGATTTATGAAGTATAGATCATGAAAGGATCTACTGCTGAAGGTTGATGTGATAAATCAATGGGATAATCTAGCACATTGCCTGGCACCAATAAGAGATCAAAATACATGATGTCATTTTTATTACAAAAAGTTGCTAATAGTTCTATAAAAAGAGAGGCAGTGTAGGCAAGGGGAAAATTTACAGATTTTGAACTTTACTTCCTCTATTTCCTTTTAAGTAAAGAAAGAATAACGAAGGACTCTTCCCAAAGAAATGACAGGACAACAATGGTGTGAGAGATTACCTGTCTTCAATTCATTCATTCTCTTATATGTCCCATAAATAAGCAAAGATCACCTATTGTGTGTTGTGTGCTGTTTTATATACTGGGAAAATGGTAGTGAATGAAGCAGACAATCAAAAGAAAAAAAAATAACAGCAGCTAGTTATAAGAACCACAAAGAAAATAATATAAGGCAATATGACATAAGAATGTGATAATTAAAGATTGTGTGGCCTTGGATAGGGTGGTCAGAGAAGCTTATGACTTGAAGGATGTGAGGTCATCAGCCATACCATACAAACACCAGGGAAGATTCCCCCAGATAGGGGAAATACAAGTAAAAGGGATTTTAAGCAGCAACGAGCTTGCTATGTTAACATAAAAGAATGCAGGGCAGTGTGACCAGAACTTAGCAGGGGAGAGAGTAGTGGTACTAACAGTCATAAAGGAAGTCAGGGGTCAGACCATGTAAGTCCTCAAAGGCTATGATAAGGAGCTTGGTTTTATTTACATGTAATAGGAAGCCTTGGGTGGTTTAAAGCAGGTCAGGGACATAACAGACTTTGTTTTTTTCAAGTCTCCCTTTTGCTGCTGTGTGGAGAATGCAGGGAGGCTATCCCAGTTGACTGGATAGAGAGGAATGAGGTTGGATGAGGAGGCAGCAGAGGCATTGGAGAGTAAAGGTTGGATTTAGGATCAATTATTTCAGAGATAGAGTTGATAGGATTGCTAATGGACTGGATAAGTGGATGTGGTGTCAGTAAGAGGTCTATGAGTGGCACCCCTCTATTGAACGGGTGACTTGTGATGTAGGCTTACATATAACAGAGAATGAGGATGAAACTATATCTCCAGCCACCCACATCCCTCCCAACTCTGCTCTGGTCAGATGTCATCTCAACAAAGCGGCACACAGTCTAGCTATGGATATCTTTTCACATTCACCCCACAAATAGGCAGTTTCTGTTACCATATTCTGGACCAAGTTCTGAGTACTGGTCAAGGCGTAGGAGGCAAGATAGGCACACCACTGTTCTAGTGGAACTTAGGTTCTAATGTGAGGAAGAAGTCTATCAGTAATAAGTCAATATCATAAAATATCAGATATCCAAAACCACTATTGATAAAATAAGGACAGAAGGATGTGTTAGTAACTCTTGGGTTGCTATATTTGAATAATTATTCAGGGGGACTTCTCTGTAGGTGTTTCACAGTTCTGTTGGAAGCAGATTAACTTTGAGTCCTGTGTTCTACATCCATGAAGGGACATCACATAGGCCATTAGATATTTGCATCTGGAATATTGGGAAGAGGACAACATTAAAGCAACAGGTAGAATTTAAAGCCAGAGGCCCAAGTGATCATTAAGCAAAAAAGTAGAGATTGAAAATAGAAGGAGGCCAAGAACCAAGCAAACTGGGAATTCTTCAATAGTTATAAGTTGTACAGGTGAACAACTAGCAAAGGAGATTGGCGCACCCAGACTTAAAGGTAAAAACAGAGCCCTGTGGCCTTACTGTGACGATAAGCTGAGCTCTCTCCATCTCTTCTTCCCTCTAGCCCTTCATGCTCAGGAAATACCAGATGATGACCTCTCTCTCTCTTTTTTTAAGGTTTTATTTATTTATTTGACAGAGAGAGACACAGCGAGAGAGGGAATACAAGCAGGGGGAGAGGGAGAGGGAGAAGAAAGCTTCCCACAGAGCAGGGAGCCCGATGCAGGGTTCAATCCCAGGATCCTGGGATCATGACCTGAGCCGAAGGCAAACCTTAATGGCTGAGCCACCCAGGCGCCCCTGATGACTTCTCTTTTAATATATATCATGGGAATCTGGGTAGGGTCCAGCATTGTGATGTAGGGTGGTACTCTCTTGACCAGAATTTATCCACCTAAGTCATCTATATGAGTAATTGCTTTGCTCTTGGAGGAAGGACAAAGCCCTGCATTGTGAGAACTCTGACATCAATTGTGATCTTCCCACTTTTAAGCCACTAGGCTTCTGAATCAGTGATGCTCCCTCCAAGCCTGGCAAGGAGGGGTATCTGATATGCCAATCAAAGCTAATGACTCCAACCAGGCAACATAATGGGCTCTTTTCTAAGGGAACACAAACAACAAGAGAAAGCTTCTAGGGACAGTACAGCTCTGTAGAATCTAGCAAACCTCAGGCTTCTTGAGGGAGCAGGCACAGATGTTATAAGAGTAATAAATAAGAAAAATAGCTTGGTGGAGGCAAATGCATAGGTAGGTGGGGAAAGGGGAAAGGAAGGTAGATCCTAATAGCAACAGATGAAAATCATAGGCTAAGAGCATAAAAACATTTAATAATTCAAATTAAGAACTCAGTCAATAGAGTTAAGAGCTGTTATGCTAGAACAGGAGAGAAGATTACTGACAGGAAGTCATATCAATAAAAAAGAAAGAAATCCAGACAGAAACAATGAAGTAAAAAAGTATGAAAAATAAGAAGATAGCCTAAAAGATACATGAGACATCATATATAGGTCTAACAATTGTAATGGAATCCAAGATGTGGAAGGAAGAGAGACAATGGGCGAAATCTGTCTTTGAGAAGACACTGGCTTGATATTTTATAAATTAATAGAAGTCATTGGAGGCTGCAGTTTCCAGAAGTGTATTAACTCCAATCAAGATGAATAAAGAGAAAATTATAGTTAGGTACATCACAGTAGTACTACTAAAAACTGAAGACAAAGAGAATCTTAAAAACAGGCACAAAAATGCACTACCACCAAAGAGAAAACAATTGCACAGTTGACTTTTCAACAAAAATTAGGGAACCCCAGCAGACAGCAGAGTGACAGCTTTAAAATGCTGAAGGAAAATAACAGCCACTCTGGAATCCTGTATCCCCTAAAAATATCCTTCACATATTAAGGCAAAATAAATACATTTTAAAGAAACAAAACCTGAGATGGCTTATTACAAGCAGACACATTTAAAAATGCAGAACTGAGTAAGCAACAATGAAAAGTGTTGAATATTGATGAAAAATTTTGAAAATAATAACAGTTTAAAATATAGGAAAAAATAAGTAGAAGGCAGGAGACAGAGATGAAGAGAATAAGAAAATTAAGATGTTTAACAAGGTCTTAGCTTTTAGGGGGTGTAGTGAAACTGCTCATGAAAATTATACTCCAGTAATCAATAGAGGTATACTGTAATCTCTAGTGTAACCATTATTTTTAAAGGATAGACTAATGTAAAAGTAATAAGCTAATAGAGGAGAAAATTTTAGAGTTAAAAAAATGCACAACTGATTCAAAAGAAGACAAAAAAGGAGAACGAGAGACAGAACAAGTGTCAGTGGACTGAAAACCCCTAAAAACAACGGCTTTCAGGCTGGATTTTATAAATCCATACTATAAATTTGTATGAGAAAATGGCTCAACTGCATATAGAAGGGAACGTTTCAACCTGATTAAGGATAGCAACAAAGACCCTATGCCAAATAATATACTTGGTGGTGAAAAGGTGATCGTTTTCCTGGAGTTTGGAATAATACAGTGATGCCCTCTTTCACAACTTCCATTCAATGTTATACCAGAGTTTCTAGCCAGTAGAGTAAAGCAAGAGAACGAAATTAAAACAAACAAAAAAAACAGATTGGAAATTAGACATGAAATGTCCTTATTTGCAGACAACATGATTGTGTAAATAGAAAATATGTATTTATAGACAAACAATTTGAAGTTATTTTGCAAGGTTTTTAGTTAATATATAAAAACTAAGTCCTATCTCCACATAATAGAAATAAACATTTAGGAGACTTTTTTTTTTTTTTTAGCTTGTACCGTTTATAATAACAATAAAAACATCCAAAATTTAGGAATAAATCTAAGGAAAGAAGGTCAAAATATTAACACCAAAGGTAACTTTTAAAACTTTACCAATAGAAAGAAGATTTAAATAGAGAGATATATTTAAATAAAGAGATATGTTCACAGATTTAAAATTTTCAGCATTGTAAAACTGTCACTTCTTTCCCAACTTCGTCTGTAGAGAAATACAACTCTAATCAAAATTCTAGAACCATTTTTGTGGAAATGGAAAAATTATTCTATATTTATCTACAAATGCAAAGGGTAAAAAATGGCCAATGCATATTGGAGGAATTCACCACTTACTAAGATTTCTTATAAAGCTATAAGAAAAAAAAGCAATGTAGTAAATTAAAACATTGGTATTAGACCCAAGGATAAGCAGATCAGTGGAACATATTAGAGTCCAGAAACAAACCCACATTTATATGGACTTTGAGTCTTTCAAAAAGTAACATTGTAGAACAGTAGAGGAAAGGTAGTCTTTTAAATAATTGATCATGGGAAAATTTATTATCTCTTTTGGGAAAAAAAAAAAAGAATTACATCCCCTACCACACACACGTAAAACAATTCCAAGCGAAGTATTATTCTAAGTGTTTAAAATAAAATACTAAGTTTTCTGGAAGATAACATAAACAACAATATTCATGTCCTTAGATGGATAAAAAACTTCTTAAACAGGACACAAAAAGTTATAACCATGAAAGAAAATGTGGATAAGCTGAACTACTTTAGAAGTTAGTTTTTATGTCATCAAAGAAACATTAATTAAGAGACCGAAAAGGCACAACGCTGGGTGGGGAAGATTAGGTTAGAGAAGCAGGTAATTAACAACAGAGTCAAACCTAGATTATGAAGAACTCCTACAAACAAGTAAGAAAAACCCTAATAACTCAATAATAATAATAAAAAGAAATGGTTCAGGGACTTGAACAAGCACTTCAAAAAAGATACTTTATAAATGACCAAAAGCACATGAAATATGTAAATGGCCAATAAACCTGTGAAAATGTACTCAATTTTATTAGTCATCAAAGAAATGCACATTAAAACCACAATGGAATACCACTACACACTGACCAGAATGGCTAAAATTAAAGGGACTAAAAATACCCAGGGTTGGTATGGTCAGAGTGGTACTGGAAACTTTATATATTACTGGTGGAGGTGTAAATTATTACACACACTTTGGAAAACTATTTAGCAAATCCACTAAAGCCAAATATACACACGTAGACTCTGATCAAGCTATTTTACTACTAAGTATATAAATGCATACATTTATATATGAAATACATACATGTGTTCACCAAAGGACATAAGAATGTTCATAGCTGTACTGTTCATAATAACCCTAAGCTGGAAACAACTCAATGTCTATCAACAATAGAATGACCAAGTAAATTTGGTATATTTCTACAAGGAAATACTTATATCAATGACAATACCCTGTATATCTCCATTTATGTAAATATCAAAATCAGAATATCAGATATCAAGATAGTTACCTTTGGCAGGGGAGGAATAACGACTGGGGAGGGGGCCATGGGGGCGTCTGGAGTGCGGGCTCTATTTCTTGGTCTAGGAGGTGGTTACGAGAGTGAAAAAAAGTCATAATTTCTGTACACCTGTTACTCTTCGTTAAAAAGACGACAGTGCAGTAACCAGAGGCTGAATTGTTATTAGCCCTGGGCCCTTGGAATCAAGGAGAAGAGGTTACCGAAACCAGAATTGTTTCTGAAATGTTGAGTCCTCTGTTTTGAGAGGAAGCCAAGATTTTCTATTAAGAGACAACTGAAGACCTCATAGGAAAAAACATAGAAGTGTAAATCCTCTGACCTCACTAGCCTCTCTTCTTCTCTCCCATTGTGAATCCATATTGGCTAAACACACCCAGCAATCAGAGAGCGTGGGAAATTGTAGATAAAGTAGACTTCAAATATCTTGATGAACAAGAGGAAACACAAAAGCTACTATTCCAGCCAAGTTGTCTCTTGCTAAAAAGATATCCTAGAAGCCTCACCCCCTGACTTCTGCTGATTTCATTGTCCCAGATAGACAGCTTGAGAACCATTCCTTGCCAAAAAAGCTGAGGAAATGCATTTTAAATCGATTTTATTGGGACATAATGTACATGCAATAAAATTCATCCATTTAAGAATTTAACACATGGAGGTTTTTTGTTTGTTTTTTAAGATTTATTTATTTATTTGAGAGAGGCTGGAGTTGGGGGGGACAGAGGGAAAGGGAGAGACTTAAGTGGACTCCATGCAGAGTGCCGAGCCAGATGCTGGGCTTCATCTCATGACTCTGAGATCACAACCTTATCTGAAACCAGCAATTGGAGGCTTAAATGACTGTACCCCTCAGACACCCCCCAAGGAGTTCTAACAAATGTATCCTCCTCTCAATCACCACCACAATCAAGATACAGAACATTTCTGTCATTCCAAAAGATTACTTTGTGCTTATTTATAGTGAATGTTCCCACTTCTTATCCCAGTCATATGCACTGATTTATTTAATTTTTTTTAAGATTTTATTTTTAAGTAATCTCTGCACCCAATGTGGGGTTTGAACTCATAACCCCGATATCAAGAGTTACCTGCTCTACTGACTGAGCCACCCAGAAACACCTGATTTTTTTTAACCCAGGTGAAATTGATGAAACCTAAAACCTAAAACCAACTATTTTGAAGTAAATACATGGTATTTAGTACATTCACAATTTTATCTGAACACACTGACTTAATTTCTATCACTGTAGGTTCGTTTATCCTTGGAGAACGTCATGTAAATGTGCTTGTATGAAAGTTTTTTGTATGTCTGATTTCTTTCACTCAGCAAAATATTCTTGTGGTTTATCCATGTTGTTGCATATATTAGGAGTCCCTTCATTTTATTGCTGTACAGTACTCCATCATATGGATGTACCAAAATGTGTTTCTTCAGCAACTTTATGGTAGATATTTGTGTTGTTTTCAGTTTCTGACTATTATTAATAAAGCTACTGTAAACACTCTCTTACAAAGCTTTTTATAAATACAAGCTCCAATTTCCCCTGGGTAAATACTAGGAGCAGAACTAGTAGGTCATGTGCTAAGTTATGTTAATATCATAAGAAATGACAAAATTTCTTTCCCAATGTGGTCGTATCATTTTATACTCTCATGAGCGGTGTCTAAGAGTTCTAGTTTCTTCAAATACTGGCCAACCCTTGCAATTGCCACTCTTTTCAGTATCAGGCATTTTAGTGCCTGTGTCGTGGTATCTTATGGTGGTTTTATTTTTATTGCCCAAGTGGCTAAAGATGTTAAGCATTTATTCATGTGCTTATTGGCCATTTATACCTTTTTTGAGAAATATTTATTCCAATAGTTTGCCTGTCATAACAGCTTTTTTGAGGTATAATTGACAATAAAGTAAATTGTACATATGAAGGTGTACAGTTTGGTTAAGTTGTGACAAATGTATGCACCCATGAAGCTGTCACTAATTAAGGCGATGGAAATATTTATCACCCCCAAGAAGTTCTCTTGTGCTCCTTTGTAATCTCTCCCTTTCCCTGACCTGCTTTCTGTCACTATTAGTTTGCATATTCTATAATTTTATGTATATAGAATCACACAGTATTTTTTTCTGGTGTCTTTCACCCAGCACCATCATTTTTAAAATTATCAATTTTGCTGTGAGTATCAGTAGATCCATCTTAATTTGCTGAGAAGTGTTCCTATATATGGATATACCATACTTGATCTGTCTACCTATTGCTGGACTTTTGGGTTATAAGAAGTATAGAACTATTACAAATAAAGCAGCTGTGAACCTTTATGGACAATTTTTTCTGTGGAGCTGTGCTTTCTTTTCTCTAGGTAAATGGCTGGATAAAATGATAGGGGGGTATTTTAAGACACTGCCCAATCATTCTGTAAAGTGGTAGGACCATCTTACATCCCCCCAGCAATGTATGAGTTTTCCGGTTTCCCCACATTCTCTCCAGTACTTGACAAAGTCAATCTTTTTAATTTTAGCCATTCCAATAGGTTTATGGTGCCATCTCATTGTGGTTTTAATTTGCATTTACCCAAGGACTAATGAAGTTAGGCATCTCTTCATGTTCTTCTTTGTCACCTGTGTATCTTCTTTGGTGAAGTGTCTGTGCAGGTATTTTGCCCACTTTTTCTTGGATTGTTTGCTTATAACTGAGTTTTGAGAGTCTTTTACTTATTTTCTTGATACAATTCCCTTGCCAGATACATGATTTAAAATATTTCCCCACAGTCTAGAACTCATCTTTTTATTCCCTTAATAGCATCTTTTAGAGAGCAGAAGTCAGTAATTTTGATCAAGTAAAATTATCAATGTCCTTATTAATGGCTCTATTGTTAGTCCTCCAACTTTCTTCTTTTTTTTCTCAAAAATTTTTCACCCCCTCTACCTCCTTTGAATTTCTACATGAAAGAACCATCTTGTTAATTTCTAGAGTAAAGGCTGCTGGGCTTTTGATTGGGACTGCAGTGAGTTTTTAGATCAATTTGGAAAGAATTGACATCTAACACTATTGAGTCTTCTGACCCAGGAATATGATATATTTCTCTATTCATTCTGGTTTCTTAAATTTATCTCATAAATATTTTTACTGCAGTTGTAAATGGCATTTTAAAACTTTCATATTCTAATATTTTTTCTGCTGTATAGAAATAAAATTAAATTTTTTATTTTGGTCTCGAATTGTGAGAACTAGCGAAATTCATTTACTAGCTCTAGTATTTTTTGCTGGATTCCTTAGAGTATTCTACCTTCATAGTCACGTCATCTGGAAAAAGGACAGTTCTATTTTTTCCTTTGAAAATCTTTCTTTTTTATTTCTTCCCTTCTTGATCTCTAATACAATGTTGAATATAAGTGGTAAGAATAGATATACTTCCCTTGTTCGTAATCTTAGAAAAAAATCAGTATTTCTCCATTAAGTATTATGTTAACTATAGGTTTTTACATATACCCTTTATTTCATTGAGAAATTTTCTTCAATTCTGAATGCTGGTATCATGGCTAGATGTTGAATTGATCAAATATCTATCAAGATGATATAATTTTTCTCTTTTATTTCTTTAAGATAATGGATTCAATAGGTTAACTTTTTATTTTCCTTAGAGAGAGAGAGACAGAGGAAGAGAGACAGCATGCAAGCAGTAAGGAGGGGCAGAGAGAGAGGGAGAGAGAGAATCTTAAGCAGGCTCCACACCCAGCATGGAGCTTGATGTGGGGCTCAGTCTCAGAACCCTGAGATCATGACCTGAGCTGAAATCAAGAGTTGGACCTTAACCGACTGAGCCTCCCAGGCACCCTATAGTAGGTTAACTTTTAAATCAGTCTTGCATTTGGTCGTGATTAATTGTAGTTTTTATGTATCGCTTGCTTCTATTTGCTGATACTGTGTTATGGATTATCATACATATGATCAGCAGGATATTGGTCTTCAGTTTTATTTCCCTATAGCGTCTGTGTGTGATTTCAGTGTTACAGTAACACCTTCATATAACATGTTCAAGATTGTTTCCTCCTCCCCCATTTTCAGAGAGTTTATATAAGAAGAGTATTTCTTCCTTAAATATCTGGTAGAATTTACCATTTCAGCCATTTGGTCCCAGACTTTGGGAAGGGTTTTATTTGTGATAAATTCAATTTCTTTAGTAGATAGAGGGATTTTCCTATTTTCCGTATCTTCTTGTGTCTGTTGTGTTCATTTGTGTCTTTCAGAAATTATCTGTTTAATCTAAATTGGAAAATTTAGCGGCATGAGGTGGTTAATAATACTTACGTATCTCCCTTTAAAAGTCTGTAGGATCTGTAATGAGGTTCCTTCTCTCATTTCTCATATTGTTAATTTGGGTTTTTTTTTTCTTTTTTTTTTAAAGGGACTCCTTGTTCTGTTTTTGATTCCTGCTCCTAACTTTACTATTTCCTTCGTTCTCCTCACTTGGTTTTACTTTGCCCTTCTTTTTCTAGCTTCTTTAGGTATAAGCTTAGATCACTAATTTTAAGCCTTTATTATTTTCTCATATAAGCTTTTAAGCTATAAATTTTCAAATGCTTCTTTATCTGCAATCCACGAATTTTGATATATTGGTTTTTTTCCCATTGTTTTTCAGTTAAAAATAGTATCTAATTTCTCTTGTGGTTTCTTTGAGCCATAGGCTACTTAGAAGAGTGTTGTTTAATTTCTAATGATTGAGGATATTCTGGATTTTGTTATGAATTTGTAATTTACTGTACTGTGGCCAGAGAGCATTTTCTGTATGAGTTTAGTCCTTTTAAATTCCTGGAGACTTACTTTGCCACCCAGTATATGATTGTTCTTGGTGAATATTCCATGTACACTTAAAAATAATGTGTATTGTGTATTTTTTCAGGTATCGGGTGGTTGTGTTTTTTCAGTGTCCGCTAACTGAAAATTGGGTAATAATTTTTTTTTTTTGGGTAATAATATTTTTTGCTTCTACATTATTACTGGCTTTCATTTTACTTATATCTGTTTTTCCAGATAATGTCCCAGTTCTCTATTATAAATGTGAACATGTCTATTTCTCCTTTTGGTTCTTTTTGGTTTTGCTTAATTTGAAGTTCTGTTATAGGACCCATATACATTTAATATTATTATATCTTTCTGACGTATTACCCCATTTATCAGTACAAAATGCCCTCTTTGGCCCTGGGAATATAGTTTGTCCTTCAGTCTGCTTTTTTCTGATACTAAGATATCTCTTAGGCTTATTTGCATGACGTGACTATTTCTATCCTTTCACTTGAGACCTATGTTTTTTTACTTAAAGTGCATTTTTGAAGACAATATTTAGTTGGGGCTTGCATTTTTATCTAATCTGTAAATCTCTGCTTTTTAACTGGCATTCTTATTCCATTTTAAATTGACTGTCTTGCCATTTTTCCTATTTGCTCGTCTGGTCTTTGTCCTTTTTCCCTCTTTTTCTGCCTTTGTTTCTATTAATTGCCTATCTTTAGCATAAGTTCTCTCTTATTGACTTTTTAGGTATACCTCTTCGTTTTATTTTTGTGTGGTTGCTCCAGGACTTAAAATATGTATCTAGCATCCAGTCTTAAGTATTATACCATTTATGTGTAATGTAAACAGCAGTATCCCTTTCCCTGTCTGGTCTTTGTATCAGTATTTCTACATAAGATGTTCATACACATATATGTACAGATATATATGTACCTATAATATATAACACAGTTCACTGATAGTCTTTTTGATTTAGTAAGTCAAATATTTGGTTTAGTAAGTCAAATTTTAAAAAAGACTAAAAACCAGAAAACAAGTCTTTTATAATTACTCCTGTGTTTACCATTGCCTATCTTCCTCATTCCTTTATGTAGATCAGAATTCATATCAACAATCCTTTTCATGGCAATGAATTCACTCACCCTTTTCTGTCTTCTCTGGAAAGTTCTTTATGTTGCCTTCATATTTGAAGGATAGGTATTTTCATTGCTATGGAACTCTAGGTTGATAGAGTTTTTAAAAAGTTATTTCAACACTTGTAGATGTTCATCCATTATCTTAATGGCTTGTACTATTTATGATGAGAAGTTAGTGGTCATTCTTAAGTGTGTTCCCCTCTACATAATGGACCCTTTTTTCCTGCTTATTTTAAAGATTTTACCTTTGTAACTGTTATTAAGTAATTTTATTATGTGTCTTACAAAGATATTTTTAACTTATCCTAAGTGGGCTTTATTAAATTTCTTAGTTCTATGGATTTATATTTTTAAATGAAATTTGGAAAATTTTAGCTATCACTCCATCAGTACTTTTTATGCCCATCTCTAACTCTCCTTCTAGCACTCCACTTGCAGTGTTGAGTGGCTTGATCTTGTCCCACAGATCACTAACGTTTTATTAATTTTTTAGCAATTTTTTTAGCAATGTTTCGGTTTAGTTGTTTTATCTCCCTATCATCAATTTCTGTGATTTTTGCTTTTATTGTATTTAATTTAGTTTGAAGCTCATCCTAAGTTTCGTTTTGTTTTGTTTTTTTAGACATTATGTATTTTAGCTCTAGAAGTTCCACTAGTACCTTTCTGCAGATCCCTTTTCTCATTATGTTCTTGTTTCCTTTAAATCCTTGAATATGTTTTTAATACATCTTTAAAGTCCTTGACTAATAATACCATCCTCCCTATAACGTTTAGAACTATTTCTATTGACTGAATACTGCCTTTTATTCTGATAGTTAATTTGTTTGTTAATAATCTGATCCCTTTAAAGTCTATTTTAAGCTTTGCTTGGGGGAGCCCAGATGAGCTATTACTCTGTGGTTGGTTTAGCCCTGCTGCTGGGGCATGGCCTTTCTGGGATCTGTACTGAGTGTCTCAGGTTAATAATCTCCCACTTGAGGGTGAGGGGTAGTTCTCATAAGCTAGTCAGTTTATACCTTCCCAATATTTTAGGCTCACTGGTCATTCTTTTCCAAGCTTTGGAGTCTCAGACTCTGCATGTATCTCTTAATACACAGTCTGAGATTCAAGACTTCCCTTATACACTTCCTGAATTTTTCCTCTGCTTTCAGCTCCCTATCACTCTGCCTCCAAATTACAGCTGGCTTAGACTCCCAGAAATCTTCTGTTTCCTCAGCACAGCAAGAAGGTCATGATTTGCTTGGCTGCCCCTTTCTTACCCTGGGGACCATCAAGTGCCTCCAGACTGAAGGAGCAATTACAAGGCTCTGCTTGTTTGTTTTCTTTCTCTAAGGGATTACAATTCTCTGTTAGTCATTGTTTTGTATCTGAAAATAGTTTTTTTTTCCCCTCACAGCCTGTCTAGATTTTTAGTGGTGATACTAGATGGGCTAGTCTAGTACCACTTGCCCCATCATGGCCAGAAACAGAAGTCAGAAATTATTATTATTATTTTTTTTTACTTTCACATCTGTTAACATATGCTGCCAATTCTGTATGGCATAAGGGAGCTCACAAGTTTTGAAGTGACCGTAAGAATTAATGACAGTGTGTCACATGGAATAACACAATACCCTTGAAATTTTTGGTTGTGTAGCCTTTTCCCTAAAACACTTCCCTAAGCTCTCAGTTTTCCTGGGAATTTGCTTGGTTTGGTTTGGAAAATTTCTTCCTTTTTCAGTTGGTACACAAATGTCTGAACTTCCAAGGTAGGACTAATGTTGACTAGGTGTCAGTCTAGTATGACTATTACATCAGTACTGTACTTATTAGAAATTAAGAATGAAAATAAATGTGTTCATACCAGATTCAGAGAATCAGAGCTCTGAGATCTTTGTAGTGTTGCCTGTATCTTCTCTCTTAATCCCTATCGAAACCCCACAAGCAGAAAGGTATAATTTAAGTAAATTTGCAAGTACTATTCGGTTATTTTCAGTTTTCCTTCTGTCTTTCCACCCCTCCTGCTTTCCTTATTTTGCCAAAGTTGAATGTGACTATTATGTTCCATCTTCTTTAATACAACCCCCAAATCGTTCATGATATGGCACCATTACTACCTTTTACCCATTTATCCACTCAGTAAATATTTATTAAAAAAACTTGTAATTTTCTAGGTTGTTTGACAGATTCTAGAAATAAAGGAGAATGGTTTCTTAATCCCAGTGGAAATCAAAAGTCTGATGGGAGGAGAATCATTTATCAAACAACTACATAAATAAGTATGTGCTTATAAAATATGTGTGCTTTGAAGAAAAGGAACAAAGAACTTTGAGAGTACATAACTGGGTATGTCCATTTGGGCTCTCCAGAAAGAAAATGCCAAGATTGAATTTAAAATGTTAAGAGATGTATTAGTGGGAATGCTTATGAAGGAAAAAAGGGAGAGAAAAGAGGAGTGCGGAGAGTTGCAGATAGTGATGTGAATCTGACACCCGTACAAGGAGAGAGGGAAAGTTTGGTGGAAAGAAAGTAAGACAGCTAGGCAGCTCTGAGAAAGCCTTGGCCAGATTAAGGGAAAGCTCCAGAGCAAAGATTGCCTCCTAGAGGAATCCTCTGTTAGTTAGGTCTGGAGTGGATGGATCTAGTACCTGTGCTACACTCACTCATCGGTTGGGAACTGCCCAGGGAGAGCATGGCCTCAGGGTGGATGCTGTGGTAGATTGTAAAGGTGTGGCAGCTGGAGATTCGGCTAACTACGCTCCTCACAGCACATTTTCCCTGAGGGAAGACCTGAGCCGAGCACTCCCATAGCTGCCTTACAGGATCACTGGACTTGGTCTAGCAGGGTGAAGAAGACTTCTCTAGTCTATTTTAAAAACCATGTTTAAGTGACTGACATCTCTTCCTTGTAGAATGGACAGATGAGGTATTCAGGTCACATAAGGAGAAAATTTCTTAGACTAGTTGTTAGGACAAAGGCCACTTCGCTGTATTTTGGTGGTAGACCCTGTATTTAAAGCCTTCTGTGTTTTTAGCTTATCTCTTATGTAGCCGGCATCAGTTCTGACTTCGCTGTGATTTGTGGCTCTATCATTGCCGTTGTGAAAGCCTAAAATCTTCCTTCTCTCCCACCCCCATGTTAGTGATAGACACCATTACGCATACATCTTATCCAAAACTATTTACCAAACACCTGATATATTTTTTTTTAAAGATTTTTATTTATTTATTTGACAGAGAGGAGAGAGATCACAAGTAGGCAGAGAGGCAGGCAGAGAGAGAGAGGGGGAAGCAGGCTTCCTGCTGAGCAGAGAGCCCGATGTGGGGCTCGATCCCAGGACCCTGAGATCATGACCTGAGCCGAAGGCAGAGGCTTTAACCACTGAGCCACTCAGGCGCCCCATCAAACACCTGATACATTATAAGCATTGTCTTACGAGCTTTCCCCTTTTTGGTGGCTGGAGTCGTACCCAGTAATAATTTACCTTGAATCTTTTCTATTCAACCTGCTTTTCCTGACCTCAGCCGATCACATTTGTATCTTCAAACAGCTACCGTTGTGAGTAGCTTTGATTGTTGAACAGCAGTTATTTAAATATTTATGGTCAATCTGTTCCAAAACAATATTGAAAGCAGCAGTGCACAGTTTAAGAAATACATAAAAATCAATGGGGCAAATTTATGTATCGGAAGATCTACATTTCTAACTATGTGCCAGATTTTCCATTTATAATTCTTGCAAATGAAACACTTCGGGTAATCATAAACAGTGACCTCTCTGAACCTTTCTCTCTGAATTATGGCCTGTCGGTAATAAACAGAGAGCAGTATTTGATTTGCAGGCCGAACTATACAAAGCAAGAACTCAATGCTAATGCCTTTGATTATTCTAATTCATTTTAACTGGCCAAGAGGGAGATGGCAAAAAGTCTTTTATAACATCATCACCTTCTGTTCTAAGTGTGCCTAGTGCCTGTCTTGACACATTTTCTGTGCAGTAGCTGTACCTAGCATTGTGCCTGGCACCAGAAGGACATCATTAAATATTTGTGCGTAAATCTGATAGTCTGAGGCCAGCATGGAACACTGCCTAATTCGCCCCACAACCTTGGTTCTCCAGCAAGGGTCCCATGGGAAATGAGATCTAATACAATGGCAGCACTCATAGTTCAGCTCCCAAATACTTTAGTTAACTGAGCTGTTTCTTTTCTGCCACCACTTCGACTTTCACTGTAGAAACTATACATACTGTCATTTCTAGAATCTAAATACATGGGCTTTCCTATTTAGAAGGGAACTTGGAGGTAATGCAATGCAGGAATGACAAATATAATTTATTTCATTTTCTAAGCTCACTAGGAAAAAGTGCTGTTTCCACTCAGTAATGTCTCTTAAAGGTGGGTAAGGGCATGCGCACCAGGTGTTGGCCCAACCACACTGAGTCCAACTGTCCATCCTGAAGGATGGCGGTCAACCTCTACTCACACACAGCTAAGCCAGGAACCGCTGCCTTTCAAACTGGCTCATGCCATGACTGAATGATGAAAAGTCCTTCTGTATAATTAGCTGAAATCCATACTTCTACACCTTCTACACTTTGACTAGAGTTCTGCCTTTTTGGGTCACAAAATAAATCTACTCTGTCTTATTCTACATGATAGTACTTTATATATTTGAACACAGTGTCTCTGAGCTCCTTTTTCCTTTGGTTAACCACCAGTCTTTTAGCATCTTTGAAAAATTTTTTTAGATATTTGTTCGTTTGTTTGTTTAGAGAGGGTGCATGTGCAAACAGGGGGAGGGGCAGAGGGAGACAGAGAATCTCAAGTAGACTCCATGCTGAGCACAGAGCCCAGTGCGGGGCTCAATCTCACAACACTGAGATCAGTACCTGAGTGGAAACTGAGAGCTGGAGCTTAACTGACTGAGCCACCCAGGCACCCCTGACATTTTTATCTATGATACTTAAAGTTTTCTGACAGAAATTCTAAAACCATACTGCAGAGTTTGTGTGTGCATGTGTGTGTGTGCATACGTGTGTATGCGTGTGTATGGATGTCCTAGAATATAATTCATCTAGGCCTGGAAGAATTCCTTATCTATGAAACAACATAATGCCATCTTCATTATATTGTCATTTAGCTTGGGCTTTAATTCCCTCTTTAAGCTATTGGCACTACCTTACCAGTTCGAAGATCATTCTCCTTGATAGAATAGATAAGCAGTGGAAATTTTAGATGCTTCTCCTCTCTCACTGTCATCTGTTAACATTACATCATCTTTTTCCAAGCAGCAAGCTTAACCCTTTCTTGTTTTTCTTCTTGCTCCTAGTCTAATGTAAAAAGCCTTTGCCAAATCTAAGAACACTTTTTAGTTCATATCTTATTTTACATTGCAGCTATGTTTGACACTGTTGTTTATACCCTCCTTTCTGAAATTCTCTACTCCCTTAGTGTCTACAAATTTATTTTCATTCGATTCTCCTCTTCACTTTCTCCATGCATTCTCACTCTGCTTCCCCTGGGGGCTCCTCTGCTGCTTTCCATGGTGTGTTCACCACAATTCTGGCAAACAGAACATGAACTCTGTCCTTGAGTAAGTTCATGCCCTCCAGTGGTTCAACCACCCTGTATTCTGATAACATTAAAATATTATCTCCAGTGAGGACCTCTTCCCCAAGGTAAGACTGAGCACTGATGTTCCAGAGTAACTAAAACTGAATCATCATGTTCCTCCCACATGTCCAGCCGCTATCCTACTCCTTCTCAGTGTCCTGTCTCAGCAACGGGCATCACCTTCTGCCCACTCATCCAAATACATGGAAACTGATGTTCCTCCTTCCTCCCATCCAGTTTATATACCAATCGCCCAATCCGCCCGATTTTATTGTCTGCGGTTTTTTGTTCCATCTCTTCTTCTATTGCTCTGCTTCCCTGGTTAGAGATTCCATTTTTTTTTTTTTTAAGATCTTATTTGTTTATTTGACACACAGAGAGAGATCACAAGTAGGCAGAGAGGCAGGCAGAGAGAGAGGGAAGCAGGGTCCCTGCTGAGCAGAGAGCCCGATGCGGGGCTCGATCCCAGGACCCTGAGATCATGACCTGAGCCGAAGGCAGAGGCTTTAACCCACTGAGCCACCTAGGCGCCCCACTCTTTTTTTTTTTTTTTTTTTTTTTAAGATTTAGAGATTCCGTTTCTATAACTTGGAATTTTTTAGTAGGCTCCTGACCTGTTTTTGTGTTTTGTTTTATTTTGTTCTTTGTTTTGTTTTTGCTTTCATTCTTGTGTTTCTCAGGTCTGGCCTCTACATCTAGCCAGAGAAATCTGTCTAAAACATAAATATGGCCAGGTCCCTTTACTGTTTCAAATCCTTCCAGTTTCCCCTTCACCCACAAAACAAACATCCAGAGTGTGGTGTTTAAGGTATTCTATGACGTGGCCCACAATTCTCTATCTACCTTTATGTTTTTCTATTCGTTGCCCTGGAATAGAAGCTGTAATCGCGCAAAAATGTCCATAAAATCCGGCATATTTCGTGTTATTTCCAGTCTTCTTACCTTTGTTTTTGCCATGTTTTCTGCCTAGCATTTCCCTTGTCTTTTTTTTTTTTTTTTTTTTTTTTTGACTAATTTTTGCATATCTCTTATGGTTTGGTTTAGGCTTCGTCTCCTCTAGGTGGTATTCTAGACAACACGAAGGAACTCAAGACCCTCCCTTTGTGTTCTCATAGCACTCTGCACCTGAGTCTTTTCTGTCGCTGACCGAGTATTAACTCTACAGCCATCTGGATATGGGACTGTCTCCTTTGTATCTTCTTGAATTTTTTTTTTTGCTCTCGAACTTTCTTTCCTGACCTTATATTTCCTTGGGCTTCTTTCAGAAAGATTTAGGTTGGTATTTTCTTAACTAATGAATTCTTTATGTACACTGAGAAATACAATAAGAAAACCTAATGCTAGTGAGCTTCAAATTCAGTGCAAACAATATCTGAGAACTAAAAGTCACATAGGAATGGATTTGCTTGCTAGAATATTGCAAAAAATGCTATTTTTTTTTTTTAGCAAGTGTCTTTACATTAACTTAGAGGACAAAGTCATGGTCTTGATTCTCAAATTTACCCTACAAATATTTACTGAGTATCTGGGTTGTGTAGAGGTGAATTAGACATTTATTCCATTTTTCAGGAAGCTTACAGTTCAGCAGAAAAAAATAGCATAACTATATTCCACGGAAGCAAAGATGATGTTGGTGATGATAATGAGAAAATCAGATTTACTTCCATTATCTGGCTTAACTCATAATCATAACGTAAGCTACTATCATCCTCATTTTATGATAAGAGAACTAAGACTTTAGGGGGCTAAAGAACATGCTCGGGGTTACACTCTGAGTTTCAACACTCTTGACCCTGTGCTATGCTCTTTACAATATCATGACGTGTTATGAAAGAGAGTCAGCAAAGAGTACGACTCAGAAAAAAGCAAGACAGATGGCTTCCTGCTGGAGGGACCAGAGAAGGCTCCATGGAGGAGATGGCATTTGGTCTAAGCATGAAAACATGATTAAAATTTGGATCTTCGGAGAGGGAGGGGAAGACATTCCAGGCAGAGGCAAGAGTTTAAATATAGTCACAGAGGTGGTAGAGTGTGCAGCATACACAATGCTAAGCAAGGGAGATCGGTTTGGATGAAGCATTAAAAAAAGTAGGAGAACACAAATTGAAATGTGGGTAGGAAGTCACTATTCTTACTGAGCAATGTGAGCTTCCTTCTAGAGCCATAGAAAACCAATGAGAATTTAGAACAGGGCAATGACCCAAGAAATTAATACCACTGAAGTCTGTAAAATTGACTGAGGGAAGGAGAGTCTGGGATGGTTTATTCATTCAACAAACATTTATTAAGTATCAGACACTGTTTTATGTACTGAGGCAACATCAGTAAAAAAAACAGGCAACGATTTCTGCTCTTATGGGGTTCTTCTAGTTGGAGGAAACAAATAATTAACAAATAGACAATTCATATATATATATGCACATACAAAAATAAACAATTATACAAATATGTATACAAATAAACAATTCATGTATAAACACATATAGAAATAATTATAGAAATATATATACAAATAAACAATTCTTATATGTATAACTCATACATATGTATTGATTGCTTTGTTGTTTTATATATATATATGGAGAGAGAGCTAGAGAGAGATTAGTTGAGAATTAGAAGGTGGTAATTATTATGAACAAAAACTAAGCAAGGGAAGAATATAGAGCGCTCCCGAGTATGGATAGGAGGGCATTCATAATTTAAATAGGGTAGTAGGTAAAGGTCTTACTGAGAAGGTGACATGAACAAAAACAAAAAACAGGTAAGAAAATGAGCCATGTGGATATTTTGGGTAAGAGCATTTAAGGTACCAACCACAACGTGAAAGGCCATAAGTATATCTGTCATATTTAAACTACAGTAAAGAGGACACGTGGCCAGGAAGGGGTGAGGAAGGGGCGGTAGGAGAAAAAGCATCCGGAGAGATGATAGAGGAGGAGCACAGCAAAAACTTGGGCTTTATCTCTGAGTGAAATGAGAATCTGCCGGAGGGTTTTGTGCAGAGGAGTGCCATAGTCTGACTTAGGCTTCTCAAGGAGAACTCGGGCTCTCTGTGGGGCATCTGTGAACAGGGACAAGGGCAATAGTGGGACTTCAGTTGGGAGTTCTCATGGTTATGGAGGGTGGTGGCTCAGTCCAGCTCTGGAGCTGGTTGGTGGCGATCAGATGAGCTGACCTGCTGAACGTGGAGTTTGTGAGAAAGAGAGGAGTCTCAGATGACTCCACATAGAACATGTACTCAACAGTGACTGTTACTTGGTTTTATGAATTGCTGGTGTGTGTCGGTATATGTATGCTTTATATACACTGCATTTATAGCCCTTTTATGTTAGGCCACAAAATTGGAATTTCCTTGTGACAGATAAATGAATGCCCCTGCAAAGTCTGTGCTCGTGAATAAATACATATCACATTGCTTTTTATTAAGACCTCTAACTTTACGAAGTGCTTTCTCATGTCATTTTATGCTCACAACATTTCTCCATTAGAATGACTATACTGAGTATTAAAAGGTGCATTGAATTGTCTACCAATATCTGGAACCAAAAAATTACATAAACAAGATTCAGAAAGTTAAACAATAATTGCTTTAGCAATACCATTTGTACTTGGGGTAGTTGTTAAGTTGGTGGCTGTGTCTACTTATGCTGATATCTGGGTATAAACTAAAGTAGCTGTATTAAATATTAAAATTCATTAAAATAAAAACAATATTAAAAATTGGTTGCACATATGCAAAATAGCATCTCTAGGCTTTCAGTATTCTAAAATATTTAGTGTGGTTTCCATTGTCCTAAAATATTTCTTGGTTTTTTTCCACTATTTATCTAGATGTATGAGTAGGACATAGAAACCTCTACCACCAGCTTGAATTTCTCCTTCATTCCCCTCATTCTTCCTCTTTTACCTTTTAAAAATACATAAATTTGTCAAGTTCTAGGTTTAGTATTGGAAATCCAAAACAAGTAAGATATATTAACTGCCTTCAAGGAAATATTAATTATTTAAGAAGCTATCCCCTACCTTCTTTATAAAAAGACATGAAGTGTCTTATAGGAATGTATAAACAAAGAGGACAATATTAAATAAATGAAAGAAAGACTGAAAAGTAAATAAAGTTAGGAAAATAATGTGAAGCCAGGAATAGGATCAATATAAACAGTGCACATCAAAACATTCTATACAATGTTGTTAGAAGGTAGAGGAACATCAGTAAAGTGTCCTCTGAGCTGGAAAGACAATATGGAAAAATCAAGCCTCTCCATACCATTTATAGAGTTGTATTCAGGGTAACTTAGTGATAGGGGCAAGTGGGTTGGGAGGCAGATGGAAGATCAGGGACACTGAAGAGCTGTTCTCTATCCCTATTCTCCACACCTATCAGAACCTTAACCCGCAGGTTTTATGCAGTGGGGGGCATGGTGGTGAGGTCACAGGATGGTTATCTGAAGTGTGGCCTTCTGTGCATCCGTAATCATTACTAGTTACTCAGAGTGGCCACTACTTTAGGGAAGATCAGGACAAGCCTCCTGCATTCTGGGCGGGACTTACATTTACCCCCACAAGGCCTGGAACACATATCCCTGAGGGAGGTCATTGCCCAGGCATGGACAGGATGGAGGGCCGACAATGGAGTCAGTGTTGTCAGCACTCCTACAGATGTTTACTCAGAACTTTCTCCTGGCCAGGGCAATAGAGAAAATAGGACAGGATTCACAGCTATCAACAAGATTAAAGCTCACCACTTGCTTGGAAGTACATTTTTTCTTGGTCCTCAATCATGGAAATAGTTTCTCCAGTGGGCAATAAAGTCCCGGTGCAGGTTTTCTTTAAGAGCTTTCTGACAGGAATATGGCAATGGGTTTTATAGGGATCATTCTTATAATATTTTGTAGTTCAGGTAGATTGCACATTTAAGTATAGATCAGTAGAGAGGACCGAATGGCCTGATCTAAGGGTGCATCCATTTGTTGCTCTGACTCATGAATATCATTTTAGCATGCTTTTGATGAGACTGGAACAGCAAAAAAATCAAGTCCAATTCTCTGAGTATAACCTAGGGTTCTTTTACTTTGCTCGTGGATTAAAGTCAAGAGTCAACCAACGTTGCTTTGACAACCAACCCAACAACACCTGGAGTTGAGTGCCTCTTATGGAGGATATACATCAAGGATGGTGTCCCAGATGGAAAACCCAGATGTCAGAGAGTGCCCTGATGGACGCTGACAGTAACAGCCACAGTGATATGGAACATGAGGGATTGCGAAGGAGTCCTTCTAGGGGCACTTGAGCTAGATCTCAAAGAATGAATCTAATTTTGATATGGAAGAAACAGAGATGGCCATTGCAGGTGGATAAACAGCCTGACCAGTGCAGGAAGGGAGTGAGTTTGCATAGCGCACAAACAACAGAAAGTCCTATTTGGTGAGAGCAGGTAGTGAGTAATGGCAGACATGAGGCCGGGAAGATAGTACGGACTTCAGCATGAAGACACCTGAATGAAGGGTCTGCGCTTTCTCCCCTGCAGACCTCTCCGTCCACTTCACCTAGTTCTCTAAAGAAGCTAGAGCCCTGCCCCAAATCTGCAACTTGGGAACATTCATTTATTACAAAACTGGACAAACATTCACTACATTTGCAGAAACCATAACTTACCTGTCAGAAGCCAATGACTGTCAGTCTCCCCTTCATATAAATATTTGTGTTCCACAAAATAAATGAGACGATTCTTGAATTCTGTGGCAGGTACTGGCTAGTTATTTCACTGATGTTCAGTAAATAGTGAGGATCGCTCCACAAGGTTTATCTTGCTTTTCCTAAAGACTTCTGTATAAGATGCTGCATTTCATTTTGGTAACCTTGCAGATGGTCTCTTTGGGATAGAAGAGATGCAAACCCACAAGGGACAAATTGGAAAATCACGAGAAACAAGAAGCTGTATGACTGAATAAGTACTGTGAAGCCTTGAAAAAAAAAACAAAAAAAGTCTCCAGCCTCAAAGAAGTCAGGGTAACCCTTGTCAGAAGGAGAGTCTCAGAGGGATGAAAGGCAGAGGCCTTTGCTGATGATGGTCACTGCCCACCGCATTCAGCCCACACTGTGTGCTTTCTGTGTGTTAACTCAGTCAGTTACTACAAACCCATGTGATCAGTATTACTATCTTGACACTGTGGATGAGGAAAAACAGAAGCCCAGAGGAGTTTAGCAACTTCCCTGCAACTGCGCATCTTGGAAATGACAGAGCACATTGACCCCACATGAACCCCAGAAGCTTAGCTTCAGAGCTCCTTGTGTTTGCCACCACCCTATTATTTCTCATTTCATGAAATGTTACAGCTTGAAGGGCCCTAAGAACTCATCTGGTTCACTGGTCCTCTGCACGTAGCCCTTGGCCAACTGGGATTAGAATCAAGTGAATGAGGGTGCAAAATGTACAAGGGCGCCAAAGACCTCAGGAGTCAAATAAATAATATGTTAATGCAGTATGGTTTAAAAATCAAAATTAACATTTATGATGCAGAAAATATCAAAATTTAAATAAAGATAGGATATCTTTCTTAAAGAATGGATCTCTCTTGGGTTCCTTCTCTCTGTTAATGGCACCTTCATCCCAGCCTTGGTGCCTGGAGCAGCATCAGCATCTCCTAGGAGGTTTTCAGTTGTTCGGATTTTCAGGCTTCACCCCGCACCTCCTCCTTCCAGTGCTCTGATGGGGGGACCCAGCAGTCTATCCTTGAACCAGGCCCCCAGGTGATGCTGAAGTGAGCTCGAGCTTGAGAACCACTGGTCTGGTCCAGAGCCTTCCTTTGACAGATGAGCAAGTTGCTCATTAGTGACAGAGTTTATGACTTCTCTGAGTTTGGGGTCCTTTCTTATCTACTGCACTGCTCCCCCTCCCCTTGACTGGTTGTGTGTGGTTACTTCCTAATCTGCTCTAGGCCCCATTTACCAGGATTTCCTGCGAATCTGTTTCTTTCTCAGAGGCAAATCAGTTTGCCACTGAAGATCGTGTCATTCTCTGTTTCTGGTGAAGTACAATCAAATAGAGAAGAAACCACATGAGATCCTTTGGGGGATCATTTAGAGCATTGATTTTCAGCCTTGGTGAAATCTTGGTGGCATTCTAAAATCACCCCCAGGAGATTGGGAAAAGCACCAATGCCCAGACCTCACCCCAACCAAGTAAACCAGGATCTCTGGAAATAGGGTTTGAGTACCAGTATTTAGGTGATTGTAATGTGTATCCAAGGTTGAGAACCAGTAGGGTGGCAAATGTGGGATTATTGACCCTAGGTGTAATGGCAATAACCGTGGTCACAGTCCACAGAGCATTAACGAGGCATCATCCTTTCCACTGTCCTTGTCCTCATCTTCTGTATTCCCTCCACTTCTAAATTCTGTCCACATTAATGCACACGTAGCTCTTCAATGTGTCCACTGCTCCATTCCAACTATCATCATTCAGAATCAACTCATCATTGATCAACTCTAGCCTCCAAACTGTACTTTGTGTCTGCCCTTAGGCACTTGCTCAATTGAAATGCCACACTAGAAGCCCCCAAATCATTTTGAAACTACAATCTGACTGTATAAATTGCCCTCTCCCCGACTTTAAAAACTGTCCCTGATTTTCCATTCCTCTTAGGGTAAGACTGACATCTTCACATGCCTGCCATGGTCCTGGGTGGTTCTAGCCAGTCCACCTATCCCCTGACTCTCTGCTTTAGTCACTCTTGCCTTTCAGTTTGTTAAACTTTGGGGTTTACATCTTAAGGAAAGCTTCCCTGACCTCTCTGAGGAGAGAAAATCCTCTTGTCATAATTTTTTTTTAATTGTGTGTTTGCCTAAAGAACAGAGAAACTGAGAAGGGAGTTAAAATTCACTTGGGACAAGCAGTCATGAGTTCTTATGGGGCTTTCCTCTTCTCCTTCATAACGTAAATAACACATTTTACATCTGTGTGGCCCTTTAGTGAGTGCATTTATCCTGCAGTAGACTTTGTAGAGACGTCTTTTGCTTACCATTGGGTCTCCGGCAGCTAGCCAGTACTTGGAACATAGCAGGTGTTCAACAAAAGTTGCTAAAAAAAAAAAAAAAATGAAGAGTGAGTGCCTAGAAACTATGCCCACTGAAGGAATGACTATATGGGCTTTTGCATATGGATTGCATAGGAAAGCTCTCAGAATGGGAGATTCATCTTTAACCCAGGCTCGCTCTCTAGCACTGTTACCTTTGGAAAGGCCTTTTACTTCTTGAGCTCAGTCTTTTTGTGCCAGTGTTTTTCAAACTAGGTTTTGCTGCATCCCTATGGGTCCATGGGTGATGGGACGGGGTGGGGGGCTGCTGAAGAGGCAAATGGAACGAACTTCCTCTAATCTACTTCTGGGTAACATTTATTTGAAGAAGGAGATTAGTTTCTAAAAGAAAAATCATTCAAAAACTGTACTAGAAGTTGCCTAAAACCCTTCTGGATCAACATGTCTGTAATAGTGTTTTCCAAAGGAAATTCGACACGCACAAAGTCTGAGGGGATGGAACAGCTGGCAGTCAGGTTTCCATTTTTCTAGAAGGCTGCACACATACATGCAAATACAGGTGGGCTTTTCTTTTCAGGAAAAAGCCTGGGAGAAACGAAGCCAGTGTGTTCAGTCGCATCTGCCCAAGCAAAACACGGTGACAGACATAGACACTGAGTCACTCCCACTTCCTGAGCTGCAATTTAATAGGCTTCTCAGATTGTTGGGCTCAATTAAGGGTGTTTACTGTGAGCACATTCCTGGGCAGGTGGCTCAGTCTCTGGGCTGCAAAGATGATTGAAACACCTGCCTTTTCATTGTGCTCACCTTGTCCTTGAAAGGCCCTCTCCCAGGTGAAGTCCCCTCCCTTCCTCCCATCCTTGGTCTTCAGGGAAAAACGCACAGTCACAACAAAAACAAATTTCCTTTTTTGTATTAATTAAAATGCCTGTACCAGGAATATGATAGAATTTCCCTGAAGCCTTTGCATCGGGTATGCAATGGGAAGAGGGAATTAAAGCTATTTTCTGCAGTAATGGGCCTTGCCTGGAGCCTTGTGGGCCACTGGAGGAGGAATGGGGAGTGGGGGTGGGGAGAGGGAGGAGGAGGGAGGAAGGAGCATGAGGCAGAGATCTGACTCCCTTTCCATTTCCCTAGAGTACAACCCAATTATCTGTTATACATTTGGGGTTTCAGTTTAGATTTCATTTAAATCAAAGGTTACATAGTTTTAAAAAAGAAAAAAGGTAGGTATAAAAACCCACGCATTTAAGATGACACAAATACAAACCCAGCACTTATTTGCCTTAATTACCCCAGTTTTTTAGACCTCAGCCTCTCGGGTAATTTCTTCCTTTGTCCATAGAGATATTGCTAGGCTTCACTAAAGTAGCTACTTTAGTCACAAAAAAAATTAAATTCCATCCATTCTAAAATTTGTACCACATTATATTACTGAATCTGCCTTCAGCTCAAAATAATGAATATATTCATGTATTATTTAGGAATAGTAATGCAGTTTTCTTTCTTTTTTTTTTTTCTCTCTCTGTCTTCTAACTCATTGGTTCTCAGACGTTAGCATACCCCAGAATCTCCTGCAGGGCTTGTCAAAACAGGGGCTGCTACCCCCATCCCCCACCCCTGCGTGTCTCAGCTGGTGGGATGTGGGGGTGTGGAGCCTGAGAATTTACATGTCTAGTGAGTTTCTAGGTGATGCTGAGGTTGCCAGTCCAGGGTGCTCACATCGAGAACCCCATTTTCATTTAGAATGGAAATGGAGTTGTCTGAATGGGTAAGACACCAGGAAAGGCCCCCTCCTCTGGTGCCAGTGCCTGCTCACTCAGTCTTATGCCCGAGGGCCCACCCAGAGGCCTGACTGCCAGGGGTGATCAAGGTTGATGCCCTCATCTGTTCTAAGTCATCTGTGGTTGCTGATGGAAGTCACTGGTCTCCTGACTGGGAGCCAGAGTCAGGGGTAGCTACACGGAAAGGATTTCAGGATCAGAAGAGTTCCCCTTCCTTTCTAGACCTGCCTCGGTGTCTGCTGCTTGTAATCCACCATTACTGCTGCATTCCTTTGTGAGGCACCATGCCTTGTTTAAACAGCAGTACCTAGTGGGAAGATGAGGATGCCCTGAGAACTTAACTGAGTGTATTTGGCCCTGGCAGAAGGAGTAAGTCTGAAAAAAGCAGAACTTCAGAGGCGAATGCCATCCTGTCTCAGTCTTCTAATATTAGAAATGATAATGGGAGTTCAAAGAGGTTATTTTTCCCAGATTCATGAAGCCAGGCTGCCTAAAGAGTGGAGAAATAGGGCAGGCCTATAGGGGGAGAGGGTAGGGGAATCCAAATTGGTCTAGAGGCAGGAGAGCTTGTGGGGCCATAGAGTGAGGGGAGGAGCTAATTGGTTGGGATGGAGCCTGAATAGGCCCCCTTCCTGAGTGCCCTTTATGTAATGACACTATCAACTTGGCCCCAAACTGGAAGCCTCACAGTTGCCTTGAACTCGTTTTTCTATGTCCCCATGGAGTCACCATGTCTTCCCAGCAGTCTCCTCCTTGCTGTTATCTCTCCTGCTGCTGAGGGCCTGGCCTCTCTGTCACTACAGCCTCCAAATTCTTTCTGCTCCTCCCGAAATCAGTCTTCCAGACAGTTACCAGAGTCCTCTAAGATCAAACTGTGCTCCTGCTTAACGGTCTTCAGTCACTGCCTAGCACCCGACAATCCAGCGGTCCCATCTTCTCAGTATGGCACTCAAGATGTCTCATTCCCTCAACCCAACTTGCCTTTTTCACTTTTATGTCCTTATACTCCCTTCCGTGCAACCTGTGTCCCAGCTCTACCACATGACTTAAAAGTCCCTGAACCACTTCTGCACTCTTTTTTGCTCAAGCTACCCCCTACAACTGTGTCCTCCAACATCCAGAATTCTCCCCATTATTCAAGGTCAAGGTCAAGCTGTCTTCCATGAAGTCTTCCCTAGTCTACCAATGAGACACGATTTCCCTGTCTCTTTGATTTTAGCATTTTTATTTGTGAATCTGTCATAGGCCTAGCTTAACTCTATCCATAATGAGGACCTGTTTATGAGCACACCCATACACTCATCCTACTCTCCTTGGTACTAAAATAGAACCAAAGGTAAGCACAGTTGTTTATCATGCTTCCAGGACTCTAAGGATTCCTGCACAAACCTTGACCATGTTGTCATTCTTTTCATTTATCCTGATGAGAAAGTTGAGGTTTGAATGTTGCCTCAGAACAAATTAAAACAGGACATATTGCATAATTTTATATTGCTGATTTTGTGAATGTGGGACGCTTAGCTCCATCCAATAATAAGGATTCATTTCTCCCACCAGTAGAAAGTCCAGAAGAGGCCCTCATCCCATCATCTTGGTTACATTTCCTCTCTCCTCTGTTTTGGAGCTCACAATCTGGCTCACTAGAATGGACACTGCATACCATTTTCCTCTGACTCCCCAGAAGATGATCCCTGGCAGGCTGTAAGTACTCAGGAAATGTGAAGTTGAACTTGTGGGAAGACTAGTAGGTGGATACCAAAGGCAATCTTTATTTCCTTCCCACTTTTTGGCAGAGGATCACTGTTCACGTCAGTCAACTGGGAAGTGCCCACATCATCTTTGAATTCAAACCTACACATTCAGCTTTAGAGGATTAGTTCTCAGAAGGTAAAACTTGTCACCAGTCACACCCCAATTTTTTTTCCTTTTTCCTTGGGTCCACAGCCTCAGCAGAGAGTGTGACTTTTTCTATAGACAGTTCATCTCTCCCTTCATTCATTAGATCAGATTGACAATTACTGTATGGTAGAAACTGGGCCAAGTATAAAAGATACAAAAATGAAAAAGGAATGTACTCCTCCTGTTCAGTGTTAATATAAATCCTGATTACTACAGAAGCATATTGATGAGAAGTAAACCCAGTGTGGAGATTCAGAAAAGCCTCTCTGAAGAAGCGCCACACACATGGAGATAGGACAAATACGTAGGAGACAGCCAGCTGAAGATGGAGGACAGAGTGTTCAGGGCATAGGGAACAGAACTGTGGAAATCTCAGAGGCAAGAGAGTGGTGACTTCAATCTGAGATACCCCTGCCTCTGAGAAGTTACCCCTGGCCCTGCCAACCTTGGGGCGGAGGCCCCTCCTGTATGTTCCCACGCGTACTATATTACCCTTATCACAGCCATTATCACTTTGCATTATAATTACCTATTTATTTTGTTGATCTTTCCCACTAAGTAATAAAGTCCACAAAAGCAAGAATTATGTCTGCCATGACCACTACTGCATCTCTTGCAGTTGGCCTAGTGCTGGCTCTATGGCGTCTGGAAGGAAATGCTCTATATATGGCCTTACCATTCACCATTTCCATGACTGCCTGCATGCCTTCCTGCCTGCCAACCATCAGTGCTTGAAGTGTGGGCAGAGCAGGTGCACAAACAGAGTCACAGATGCCAGGGATTCAACAATCCCAGGAGCAGCACCAGGCAAGGACTGTTGGGGTCAATGGGTAAATACTGCAGTAGCTCTCTTGCCCCTTGTTTGAAATGGCTCTGAGGTATATGTCATACAGCAGGATTTAGCTCCAGTGGCCCCCAACGCTCAACTGTTTAAAAATGCATTATTGGCTACCTTCCCTTCCCTTCTTTCTTCCCTACTCCCTTATCAATGTTTCCTGAAATCACCTCCCAAATAAACCACTCACCATCAGATCCTTGACTCAGGATTGGCTTCTAAAAGAACCCAAACTAAGATGGTACCAAATATCTGTTGAATGACTGAGTCCCCTCCTGACTTAGCTGCTTATTTGCTTGATTAGGCAAATCTCTCTGAGCCTTCACCCTTGTCCCCTCTCCTCTATAAAATTTCCTCCCTACCTCACCAGGTTGTGGCTTGGCTCCACTGACATACGGTTCATGAGAAGCTTGCTTAAGTTGTACTGAGTTGTTGAAATGGACCACTGCCTTGGCACATGGCCACCTAACCTAGCTGGGACAGAGCAGAGTAAGAGCCGAATGTTTGGACGAGATTTTCTGACTGTCTGTCTTGACCTTAAGAACCCCAAATCTGCTCAGTTATTCCTGAAGTGGGCCCATACCCAGAGGGAAAACACAGTGCTTTAATGAGAGGTAGTTTTCTGTAGGTCACACTTAGCTCTGGGGCCTGTTCCTGCCTTCTGGCTTAACTAGCAGCTCTGGATCCATAGAGAATGGCTACAAACCATTCCATTGTTCTCATATAGGGAATCAGAATTTGGTTTGTACGTGACTTGGATTCATGCAAAACTATGTTGGATATTTCTGGTTAATGTGACAGTGAGGATGATGGCATTAATGATGACGATGATAGCAAGTGTCATTTATTGAACCCCTGCTATGAACAAGGAGTTTCACATTTACTACCAGTGTAGAGCCTCCAAGCAGTCCTATACTGTTGTTGTTATTAACCCCATTTTGCCAATGAGAAAACTGAGGCTTAGAGACCAAATTTTGCTCAAGATCTCACAGTGGCAACTTACAGACTTACATTCTCAGTTCCATACTCTGTGTGATACTTAGTAGAGAATTAGAGCTCATTGGAGACAGGGATGCCACACCTTTTCTTGGTCTTACCTCAGAGTCACATATTATCTATCATAATACACATGCTGCCAGAGGCCAAGTGGGGAGCCTAGACTTCTACCATCAAGAGTCTGTGATAAAGTATCTCAATATCCCCACTGAGGTGAGATCGCAGAAGGACAAGTAGAAACCCAGGACATTCACCCAGCCAGGTGCTAATGAGGCTCCCTGAACTGCAGGGACAGTGGAGACCCATGAGATGCCTGAGATTCCACCCACAGCTGGCAGTGATGAAGCACCCCTCCTCTTCAGTACCAGGGTCATGTCATAGGATGTCTAGTGGAGAGTCAGGACTTTCACCACCACTCAGCAGAATCAAAGGCCACCTCCCTCCACCCCAGCATACACCAAGTGTCATTAAATGGAAGAGTCCACAAAACTCTCCCTCCCATTCATAGAGGTATCAGTGGAGACCCACCAAGGAGTCGGGACCTCCTCTCCACACTGCCATTCCTTCCCTATAGTAATAAAGAGTCTTTGCTCTCAGATGTCAATGGAGGCCAAGTGAGAAACATGGACTTTAATCCCCAAAAGAAGTTATAAGCCTGTACCTCTCCTCATTTCTTTTCTGGAGCATTGCCCTAAAAGGAGTCAACTAAAACAGAAGATTTGATTAAAACCAGGAGGCTTATAACAAACAACCCAATTGTCTAGATTTCAACTGAAAATCACTCACCATATAAAGAATAAGAAAGACCTCAAACTGCATGAAAAGACAACAGATGTCCATACTGAGATGACATAAATGTTAGAATTATCTGAAAAAGATTTTAAAGAAGCCATATTAAAAATGATTCAATGGCAATTGTAAACACACTTAAACAGAAATACAGAAAGTGTCAGGAAAGAAAAAGAAGGTGTAAAAAAGAACCAAATGGAAATTTTAGAATGAGGAATATAATAACCAAAATTAAAAAACAAAAACAAAACAAAACAAAGAGTGATATGAAAAGCAGAATGGAGGAAAAAGAGGGAAGTATCAATGAACCAGAAGATGAACAATAAAATTACACAATCGGAACAGAGAGAAAATAGCCTTAAAAAAAAAAAATGCAAAGAGCCATGGGAACCCATGGAAATATAACAAAAGATTTAACATTTGTGTCATTGGAAGTCCTGAAAGCAGAGGAGAAGGAAGGCAGAATTGAAAAGTGCTCAAATAAATAATGGATTAACACTTTATATATTTGTAAAAAGACACATGCCTGACTACAAATCCAAAAAACCAAGCAAATCTCAAACAGGAAACATGCAAAAAACACACCAAGGCATATTGTATTCAAATTCCTGATAAGTAAAGGTATATTAAAAATATTGAAAAATAGGGGAGCTTGGGTGGCATAGTGGGTCAATTGTCTGACTCTTGATTTTGACTTGGGTCATGATCTCGGGGTCATGGTATTGAGCCCCATGTCACATCTGTGCTCAGAGCCAAGTCTGCTTGTCCCTTTCCCTTCCCCTAGTTGCACTCTCTCAGTCTCTCTCAAAAAATAAATTAAATCTTAAAAAAAAAAAAAATCTTGAAAAGCATGAGACTGAAGTCAATTTGAATGGCAAATTTCTCATCAGGAATCACAGAGGCCAAAAGGAAAAGGTATACTTTTTCAAGAACTGAAAGAAAAGAACTGCCAACCCAGAATCTAATACCCACTGAAAATATCCTTCTGAAATAAAGGAGAAAGCAAGACATTCTTAAATGAAGGAGAACTGAGAGAATTTACTACTAGCAAAATAACACTAAAGGTATGGCTGAAGGAAGTTCTCTAAATAAAAGGGAAAAGATGAAAGAATGAAACTTAGAATATCAGGAAGGAAGAAAGAAGATAGTAAGCAAAACTGTAGGTAAATACATTAGATATTCTTCTTTTTAGTTTTCTTAAATTATATTTAATGGTTGAAGCAAAAATTATAACTATCTGATGTGTCTTTCAATATATGTAGAGGAAATATTTAAGGTAATTATATTACAAGTGGTGGGGGGTAAAGGAATATAAAGACAGGTAGATCTCTATAGTTCACTAGAACTGGTAAAATGACACCATTTTGAATATTCATTGTCTCAGTTCATATATTTAGTCTCTCTCCGTTCCATTTCTATAGCATTCTTGAAATAACAAAATTATAGAATTGAAGATCAGATTTGTGCTTGTCACGGGTCAGGATAGGGTTTAAGTGGGAGGGTAGTAGGTATGGCTATAAAAGAGCAACATGAAAAAATAAAAATAAAAGGACAACATGAGGGATCCTTGGGGGTGATGAGAATGTTCTGTATCTGTATCATATCAATGCCAATATCCTGGTTGCGATATTATACCACAGTTTTACAAGATGTTACAATTACGATAAATGGGGTAAAAGGCACAAGGGCTCTCTTTCACTGCTTACAACTGCTTGTGAATTTATATTTATCTCAATATAAAGGCGTTTAATAAAGCAAAAAATCCGAGAAAAAAAAAGATAATGCTTACCTTCCAAAGAATGACAGAGAGCTGAATTCTCAATAACAACATTGAGGGCCAGAACACAAGAGGTAATTGATTCAAACCCTGAAGAAAAGTGAAATAACTATCAGTGTAGAGGACTTTATCCAGCTAAACTCTCATTCAAGACTAAGGACAGAATAGAAACTTCTGGACATGAATAGACATTTTTCCAAAGAAGATATCCAGATGGCCAACAGACACATGAAAAGATGCTCAACATCACTATCAGGGAAATGCAAATCAAAACTACAATGAGATATCATCTCATACCTGTCAGACTGGCTAAAATTAACCATACAAGAAACAGCAGGTGCTGGCAAGGGTGTGGAGAAAAAGGAACCCTCTTGTACTGTTGATGGGAATGCAAACTGGTGCAGCCACTGTGAAAAATAGTATGGAGGTGTCTCAAAACTTAAAAGTAGAACTACCCTTTGATCCAGCAATTGTACTACTTGGTATTTACCCAAAGAATACAAAAATACTAATTCAAAGATATACATGCTGCACTATGTTTACGGCAGGATTATTTACAATAGTTAAATTATGGAAACAGCTCAAGGATCCATCAATAGATGAATGGATAGAGAAGATATGGTGTATGTATGTGTATATATATATATATAATGGAATACTATTCAGCCATAAAAAAAGAATGAGGTCTTACCATTTGCATGAAATGGATGGAGCTACAGAGTATTATGCTAAGTGTAATAAGTCAGAGAAAGATAAATACCATTTCACACATGTGTGGAATTTAAGAAACAAATGAAATGAGCAAAGGGGAAAAAAGAGAGAAAAAGAGACGAACCAAGAAACCAGAGGGCAGAAGGGTGGGGGGATGGGTTGAATAGGTGATGGGGATTAAGGAGCGCACTTGTGATGAGCACCAGGTAATGTATAGAATTGTTGAATCACTATATTGTACACCTAAAACTAATATTACACTGTGTGTTAACTAATTGGAATTTCAATTTAAAAAACTTCTTAAAAAAAAATTTAAAAAAAAGGAAATGGAAACTTTTGATTATAAGGACCCAGAGAATTTACCACTCAAGACCCACCCTAGAAGAAAAATTGGATGAACTTTAGTAAGAAGGAAATTAAACCCAGACTGAAGGAAGGGAACGATTGAATTAATTACCTTAACAAATATATATAGGTGTGTACTATGTGTCAGGCACAGTGCTGGAGGCAAGGCATACCACAGGGAACAAAAGAGGCAAAATTTCTTGCCTGTTCCTTATGGAGGTTAAAGTTTTAGGGAAGGAGACATAAAATAAACAAGAAAAATGAGTAAGAAATACAGTAACTTAAGTATTCTGAAATTGTATAGTCTTTCTAGATGTGGATATCTTTTTCATCTTTTCAGGATTCCCTGTTTCTTAAATTTGAGTATCCATATGAAAAGAACTGTAGAAATACATCGTTCCCAGAAATTGACGGGTCTAACACAACGCAAAAACTAGTAAGGATATAGAATATTTGAATAGTTAGCTAGTGTCATGTAACAAACAGGGATGTGTATGAAATCCTGTGCCTACAAACTAGAGAAGGCAGTTTCTTTTAAGCATGTATAAATCTTTACAAAATTGAGACTACATATTAGCCTCAAATCAAATGTGAAAAAAACCCCCACAATAATCAGTGTCATAGAGACCATAGTATCATAAAATGAGAATCAATAACAAAACAACAGATAATATTTTGGTTTCATATGCAAGTCTCTCCTATATGAACCCCCTTCAGTCCACAGGGAGTTGAATTCAACTCAGTCTTAGCTCAGACATGCAAGTCTCCATTCTCTCCCTTCAATCTTCCTCTCACTCTTCTCTTTTTTTCAAACCCCTGTTCCTAATCTTAGTCTCTAGGGTGGGTTGTCAATCATCAGGGTTCCCTTCTGGATGAAACTATATCAGGGAGGAGAGGGAAGGCGTAAAGGAAGCAAAGGTTAGAGTACTCATCAGACCAGTAGGCCATTTCTGCTGCCAAAACTGACCTTCTCTTTGTGTACCATCTCCTGCCTTGCAATCAAAGGATTTCTGCCTCATTCTATTACCGAGGTATCCTCTTCTTACCCTATCTTCAGGATATCTTTAATTCCAGGAAGGGAGTTAGTGGGGAGAGGAGGAAACTTAGATACATGTGTGCATTTTTATCTCTATCATAATGAAATCATATGACGTACTGTTTTGCATTTCTTTATTTTTGTAAAAATATATTTTTACAATATATAAATATATATTAGATATATTTATATATTTATAAATATATATTAGATATATTTATATATTTATAAATATATATTAAATATAAATAAATACATTTGTATATTAAATATATAAAAATATATTTTTACATAACATAGATGCATAACAATAGATACAAGTCTACCTCAGTTTTTCAAATGGAAAGGATAAAATTCTATCTTGTGGATGGCTGAAAGACAATAAAAGAACAAAGCTGTATTGAAGAACACAAAGCAACATATACCTTGTATATAATATTGAATATGTATGAATATATTATATATATATATTGAAGTGGGAAGATTCAGTGTTAATATATTGATTCTTTCAAGATCTGTTGTTTGAGTGCTTACCATATGCCATGTACTACTTTTAGCAGTAAAGATACAGCGATAAACAAAATAGGTGAAATTCCTGTTCTCCTGAAGCTTACATTCTAGTGAGAGGAAACAAAAAAAATGAACATAGTAAATAACAAAATTATGTGGAATTTTATAAGTGGCAAATGCAATGGAGAAAAAGAAAGCAGGACAGGGTGGGTGGGAAGTACTGAGAAGGGGTGTAATTTTAGATAGAGGAATCAGGGAAGACCTCAGTAGCACATATGAGCAAAAACATTAAGAAGGTGCAGTTACCTGGAAGAAAAATGTTTCAGGTAGAAGAAACAGAACGTGCAAAGGCCCTGAGGTAGGATCATAGGTGGCCTATTTGAGGAACAGCAAGCAGACCAGTGTTACCAGGCTGAGGTAACCAGAAAGAGGAGAAGTAGGAAATGAAACCTGTCTTAAGGACATGAGTTTTCCTCTAAGTGAAATGGAAACCACTGGATGATTTTGAGTTGGAGAGTAATATTCATGGACCAATGTTTTAATAGGATTGCTCTGTGTCTTGTGATGAGCATAGACTCTAGAGAGTAAGAGTAAATGCAGGAAGATCAGGGAGAAGGCTACTGCAGGAACCAAGGACAAGAACACGGGAGCCAGGTTCCAGTAGCAGTAGAGGGGCAAGAAGTGATTACATTCTGGTTTATAAGGGTGGGTCTCATAGAATTTGTTGATGGGTTACATATGGGATATGAAGGAATGAGGGAGGGGACTCAAGGATGACTCCAAAGAATTTTTTTGGCCTGAGCAAAGAGAAAGAGAAGGATAAGGTGTTTATTATCTGAGATGGAACATCCCGCTGCAGGAGCATGTGTGGAGAGAAATTTGACAACATTTTAAAATCTCCTTTCTGTCCATTCCATTTCCTTCTTCATCCCTCTGTTCATCTCGCAGGGGTGGGGCAATGGGGTATCCCCAGTGCCTCTGGCTCAACGTGTTTCATGAGGCTGCAGTCAAACTACCAACCAGAGTTGTTTCACTTCAAAGCTCCAGGGGGACGACACGATCCATTTCCAAGTTTATTCACAAAGTGGTTGGCAGGCCTCAGATCTGCTTCCAAGCAAACCCACACAGGCATCTCTCTGGGGCTGCTGTACTGTGCGGTAGCTGGCCTCCCCCACAGGAGAGAGCCGACGGGCAGGGAGAGACCCCACAGAGCAGGAGAACGAGTGCTCGGGATGGAAGCCACAGCCTTGTCTAACGAATCACGGGCCTGTCATCCCATCACTCTACTGTATTGTATTTGCTGAAAGCCCGTTACTAAGTCCATCCTGTATTCAAGGGAGGAAGAATATATAAGGATGTGAATACCACAAGATGGGGATTTGGGGGTCCTCTTAGAGGCTGTCTACTCTAGGATCCTTATAAGACCTGGAAAAAAAAAATTGAATTCCCTACCTTAATCTTGAGAATCACCGCATAAGACTTTGATCATACCTCCACGATAACATTCAGGGAGTCAGAATTTGTTAAGCATCTAGTTCATGCCTGGTATTATGCCAAACCTGAAAATATAAAGATGACTGTGATGGACTCCCAGCTTTTCCAGCGAGGAAATGCATCAGCATGGCAACGACCGCCCATCCACATGGAGCCGGGCTAGGAAGGCGTCGGGTCCAGTGATTCAGACCGCACACCACGGGGCTGGACCGCCCGATCCAAACCCGCCTCCGCCACTGACAAGCTTTGTGACATTTAACTAGTTACTCATTCTCTCTGGGCCTCCATTTTCGAATGTATGAAAATGAGAGCCTAATGGCGCCGACCCTGTAGCTGGTTGGAAGGATTAGGAAAGTCCGCCTCTGGTAAAGTGCTTCAAGCAGTATAAAACACAGAGTTAAGGACTGTGTTAGTGCGTGGTGTTAGGAGCATAAATGAAATCTACTCCAGAGCAGGACCCTCCATTTTCTGCCTACTTTGACTTTTTTGTTCTTTTTTGTGCATTATTGCTTTTATATACCTTTAAGTTCATGTAATACTTTCCTACCCAAATTTCAAAAAATTTACAAGCATTTACTGTTTTTGACATCATTTGCTTAGTTCTTCAAGCAAGGGAAAAAAATCCATCTGAAAAAAGATCACTATCACTCAAAAATTTTAAATCATTTTGGGGCACCTGGGTGGCTCGGTCAGTTAAGTACCTGACTCTTGGTTTTGACTCAAGTCCTGATGTCGGGGTGGTGAGATCGAGCCATGTCGGTCTCTGCACCCTCTGCTTAGGATTCTTTCTCTCCCTCTGCCTTCCCTTCTGCCCCTCCTCCTGCTTGCCCCCCCCGCCCCAAATAAATAAATAAAATCTTAAAAAAAAAAAAAATCATCATTTTGCTCGTCATCCTCCAGATTACTCAGGCAGATTTAACTAAGGATGGGCCCAGAATGGATCTCTAGGAAACAAGGATCCCTTGTTCTGTAGTCTGTATGAAGCTGGTCGACTCAGACAGCCATACCCATTGTTCTCCTGAAAGCAGTGACTATCCCTGACAGAACGTCCTCTCCAAGGACTCGGGCATTTGTACTTCTCATTTGGTTTTTGTGTAGAACCTTGTCAAAGATGTTTTTAGAATATAAGTAGATTATGCCACTTAGCCCTTTTATCAGTGTTCCCATGTACGTCCTTGAACCATTCCAGAATCAAACAGTGGTACCCCATATGATCAAGTAGCATTCCTTTTTACATTGGGGGCTGACTCATATGTGGGGAATTCCCAGCCATGAAATCCTTTTCTTTGTTTGTTTGTATATTTGGGGTTTTTTGCTCTGTCTCTATGGAAAGAACATGGGAATTTGAAATGCACAGGGCTGAGACTCCTATGATTTTTTTTTTCCTGAAAGATTATCTATTGTTCTTCCAATGAAATAGTGGATAATAGACTCTTTGATGAATTGCTGTTGGGGCAACTGGGTGGCCATATTGACAAGAAATAAAATCAGATCCTACCCGCTTTTACTCCAAGTAAACTCTTAATTTCAAAAAAGACTTATTTTCAAAAAAGGAAACCATGGAACATTCCAAAAGTTATGAAACAGCACATTTATTTCAAAGTGTGAAAGAAAACCTGTATCATAAAAAAAGATCAATTTTATTACATTAAAACATTTAAATCTATGTTGAAAAAAACACAAAGCATAGAAGAAATGGTGAAAATGTTTAATTTGCTTTACAGAAAAGTAGCTTATTTTTCATAGACATTGATAAAAGGAATGACAATTCAACAGAAAAAAATGGGCAAAATGATAACAGAGAAATATGCAGAAAATATAGATGGTTCTTAAACTCAGGAGAAGATGTTCATTCTCATTCATAAGATAAATTCTAATTGCAGTTTCACTAAGATATCCCTCCCAGGTTTGGACTTGACTTAGTGATTCATATCCAACGAATGGAGTATGGAAAAGGGAAGAAGAGTCATGTTAGAGTGGAGTAACTGGGCAGAAAGTACCTTAACCAAATGAACGAGGTCACCATCCCTGGTCTAGTCATGAGAGATGACCTCAGACAAACCCCATGTGAGGGATATTGTACAAAATACTGACGAGTTCCTCAAAACTGTCGAAGTCACGTGGAGCAAGGAAAGACAGAAACTGTCAGAGATCTGAGTAAGGAGACATGGCAATGAAATGCAGTGTGCTTTCCTGGATGGGATCCTGGGACATTAGTAGGAAAACTGTGGAAATCCACATAAAATCTGGATTTCCATTAACAACAATAAGCTAACGTTGTTTCTTCGTTTTCATGATTGCATTGTGTTAATGTCAGCACCGTGAGAGGAAACCGGGTGAGGGGTATCTGGCAACAGTCTTTGCTATCTTTGCAACTTTTCTGTAAAATCTGAAATTATTCCAAAATAAAAGGTTTATTAAAGTGATTCACTACTTCCATCCATCACCCGGTGCTCATCCTAACAGGTGCCTTCCTTAATCCCCATCACCTATTTCACCCATCCCCCCATACACTTCCCCTCTGGTAACCATCAGTTTGTTCTCTATAGTTAAGAGTCTGTTTCTTCATTTGTCTCTTTCGTTTCCCCTTTGTTCATTTGCTTTGTTTTTTAAATTCCACATATGAGTGAAATTTGCCTTTCTCTGACTGGCTTATTTCCCTTAGCATAATACTCTCTAGCTCCATCTACGTTGTTGCTAATGGCAAGATTTCATTCTTTTTTATGACTAAGTAATATTCTATTGTGTGTGTGTATATGTGTATACATATATATATATGTATATATACACATACATATGTATGTATGTATGTATGTATGTATACCACATCTTCTTTATTCCTTCTATCACTGGACACTCAGGCTCCTTCCATAGTTTGGCTATTATAAATATTGCTGCTATAAACATAGGGGTGTTTATACTCCTCTGAATTCGTATTTTTATATTTTTTGGTTAGGTAACAAAAATCACAGTAGTATGATTACTGGATTGTCGGGTAGTTCTATTTTTAATTTTTTTTTTTTTTTTAAGTTTCTTTTTTTCTGTTCGTAATCTCCAGCACGGGGCTCACACTTACTGAGCCAGCCAGCCCGGTGCCCGTATTTTTAATTTTTTGAGGAACCTCCATACTGTTTTTCATGGTGGCTGCACCAGTTTGCATTCTAGTAGGAAACTTCTTAATAAATTGTGGCATATCCTTTCAATTGAAAATTTGTAATTGGAGTGAAAAAACTTTCAACATGTATTACTAAGTTAAAAAAAAAAAAGTTCAAGATACCTAGTGTGGAATGGATAGTGTATTACTATGTATTCGAAGAGAGAGGGACACATATAATGTTTTCTTGTATGTGCATTAAAATGTATCTGAAAGGGGAGACAATTAGAAACTTTCATCTGCCTCCAGGGAGGAGCACTAGAGTAGGAAGGAGTGAAATAGATCTTTCTCTGTACACCTTTTACTGTATTTTGAATTTTGAAGGCTGTGACTATATTACCTACCATATTTCACAAAAGCTAAGATGTCACAGATTATAAAATGTAGCATTCTTTCATGTATAACTAAGAACAAAAAGCTGCTATTTACCTGTGAAGCACCACTGACTATAAGATAAATCCTGATTTTAAGATATGCATCTTTAAAAGCAATAAATGCATAATTTTTCAATGTGCACCTTTGAAACCATAAAATGCTTTCAAAATATAACTTTGAAAAAATGTTTTAAAGAAATAGCCATTTGTTGTTGTGTTGGGTTTTTTTTTTTTAAGTGTAGAAAAAAAGTCTACAGGAAGATGTGCCAAATAGTTCTAGCAATTATTTCTAGATGGTCTCATCGTGGTGATTTTTATTTATGTCTGTGTATCTTCTGTGTTTTTCTGTAAGGATAAATCATTGCTTTTATGATCAGAAAACAATGTTAGCAAATGCAGTGCGACTATCAGCTTTAAGGGGGCAAATCACTTACCTTGTTTGTGGGGAGGTTTTTCAGAAGTTGACCTTAACAATGGTGAGCCTCCCGTCCCCCCACCTGCACCCCATGCTTTACGGTTTCCTTTGTGAGTTCTTCCTCCTGCAACAGAAATATTCATTTGCTCAGGTTCTGTTTTTCCAGTCTTCTCTTCTGAGTCTGTATGTTTTGATAGAGGAACAGCCCAGGAATGTGGTGCAGGTGTAGGTTTTGGTGCTGGCTGGACCAGCTTCAGCTCTGGGCTCTGCCTATTACCGTACAAGTGTCCTCATCCCCAAAGTGGGTGGGGGAGTCGCAATACTACCTACACAGTAAGGTGGCTGTAATGACAAAAAGAGCGAGCATGTGGACAGGGGACAGACAGTGCTGGCCATAAATTGCAGCTGGTGGCCCGTACATTGCAGTTATTCTGACTCGCTTCTGGACGGTCTCATCCACACACACAGCTTTGTGTATCATCTTTAGGCCAATGACTCCCAGATATAGTTCCCAGCCCCAGATCTCTGTCCTGAGCTTCAGGCCTATGCAGTCCACTGCTCCCTGGATACGATCACTTGGATGTCCCCGAAAGTGAACCTGTCTAAAGCGGAACTCACCATCCTTCAAGCCGATGACCTGTTCTTCCTTCACTGGCTCCTTCTTCCAGTCGTCTCTGGTGTTGCTTTTGTTAGAGACCTCAGGATCATTCTTGACTTAGTTTTCTTCAGCACACTCCCCACCTTGCAGCACACACACACACACACACACACACACAGTCAGTCACTTTGTCCTGCATATGGAACCTCCTAAAGGACTCTTGATTCCACGTGTTCTTCTCCAAACTCATGGCCATTCCACCATGCAGGCACCTTTATCTCTGTCCTAGATTGTGGCTGCATGCTCCGGGCTTACCCACAGGCCACCTCTTTCCCCTCCTGCAGGCAGAATGATCTTCCTGACGAGACACTTAATCGGGGGTGCCTCATGGACCCACGCTGCCAGTGAGTGCTTGCTCACCTCAGCGCCATCTTGAACAGGGTTTCTACGTTCCGGGTCTGCTCTCCTCCCTCCCCTCCTCTTATCTCATGTCACTGTCTTACCTTGGACGCTTGATTTCAGCCATAATGAAAGACTTCATTTTCTCAAAGGTTCTGATGTCTGGCCTCCCTCAAGACCTCTGCACACGTTGGGTTCCAGATGGAGGAAGCGCCATCCTTTGCGTCGCTCACACTCACTTTCCTTCCAGCCTCAGGGATGTCTGCCTCAGAAGGCATTCCCCAAACCCAGCTCTTGGCTGGATCTGCCTCCCACATGCTCCCAGAGCACCCTGTGCTTCCTTCTCACAAAGCAGCTCCTGCTCCTTATTAGTTTTTCCCCAACTTGCCCGTCAACTTCCTACTTGATGAGCCCGTGTCTAAGCAGCGCCGTGCTGGGGCTGACAGGGACCAGCGTCCCCGAGCCAGCTGCTAAACGTGCAGGCTTGTTGCAAGCTGGTTGATAAACGTGGCCACGATCCAAAGTTAAATTATATAAGCTTGCAATCAGGTATATGATGTTGACAATGAAAATAAGAAAGACTAAAACTCATCCCTTCCCAATTACTACATTGAACTCTAGGCTCCAGAGATGACAGACTTCTATATTGTGCACCTCGTCCTGACTCCAAGCTCAGCGACCAAAGATTGGTAGCTTGACTTTGGCCATGTCAGTGATGGGCAGATTTACACACGAAAATGTCACAGGCCACACACCAGGGCTTGATTTATGGTTTTGTCACTCGCCTAGGCTCACCACTGTGTCTGACTGGCTCTGGTGTTCCCCGTACCCAGCACTGACCTGAAACAGGGCTGATGCTTAAGAGATATTTATTGAAGATGTGTAAATATATGAAAACAGGAGTGATGAAATATAAAGTACTTCCCTGAACCCTGGCACTGCCTGTCACTTAGGAAGGTTCGAGGAAGGGTAGATGCTGTCTGAAGTAATATTGACTTGGCCACCCCTTGGGGTGTGCCCTGGAACCTTTTGCTTACATCCCGTGAGCCAGGACAGACCATTCAGTGAGCCCCGGGGGTCAAGTTTCCCACGGGGCCTGTGGGTCACCCCTAAAGGACTTTCTGTTAACACGTGCCAGGCAGGGTTGGCCTAGATTCCTGGGGCCTTGGTTGCATTCCTCAGTGGTGAAGGCCGCTTACATAAGCTGAGTGGGCTGTCTTTGAGAAACATCCAAGACTTGAAGGGGAAATTTCCCTTCTCTCCATCACTAGTTTGCTTACTGCAGTGAAGATATTTTTGGATTTTGGCTGAGTCGGTCTCTCTTCTTGGCCTGTGTACCCCTAGGGAATTGCTGCTCCTCCAGATGGAAACTAATTGAAGAGTAACGGTGGGCCAGGTCTGCAAGCAGGAAGGAGAGGGAGCTGCAGGGTGCCTTGGTGGTCCTGTCTTGTTCTACCTTCTGCACAGTTTCTGAGCTGAAACTCTGCGGGAAGTGCTGTACGCAGCAAGGTGCCCTGAGGTTTTCTAGAGCATCAGGACTGCACCAGGATGAGCCCTCTAGAGAGTCTGCTGCTGCAGAGGAGTGTCCTGGAGGCAAACTGTCTGGGTTCAAGTCAGGGCTTGGGTTACAGCCTCCATAAGCTATGGGGAAAATACTTAACCTCTCTGTGCCTCAGTTTCCTCATTTGTAAAATGGGAATGAGATCAATTTAAATATTATGTATGTATGTGTATGTGTGTGTGTATGTGTATTTCCAATTTTGCAGGGCTGTTGTAAGAATTTAATGAGATCGTTGAACCTTGGCTGGGATATACCAAAATCTCAGTAAAGCTTAGCTAGCTATTTCCTTTGAAGCGAAGATGCAGAAGACGTCTGTGGACCGATAAAGACCTGGCTACAGAAAAGTCCAGCTTGAAATGCAGCTTGGGGCAAGGCTTGTTTCAGATGCTTGGCCAAAACTCAGGCTTGGGTTTCCAGGGCACAATTAAGGAAGGGCTTTTTATTCGTGTATCCCATAAAAGGCATTGTGTTGTAGTGAAAAGAGCAGGACTTTTAGAGTTTAGACAAGACCTGGGTTTTAAATAGGAGCTGAATAACTTTGGGGGGAGAATTTCATTCCTATGAGAGTCGCCTTCCGAATCTGTAAAATGGGTCAGACTATACCACAGACTAGAAAAGAGAAAGGCTTAAATGAACCATGGCATCATATTGCTGGGCGGAGAGGTGCTGTGTCTGTTGAAAAGATCACATCTAGGTCTTAGAAATTTCTGATGCTCCGTGAGTGGTGACATTACCCCCACCAGCATGGTGATGGTAAAAAATAAAGGAGATGATTTATGTACAGAGTTCAGCTGTATGTCTGGCATGTAAAGAAGGATCCATGAACATTAATGCTGTATTATTGCTATTTTTAATTCTATAGGCAACAACATTCTTGAGCGCCTACCATGTGCCAGGCCTGTGTTTGTTGCGAGAAATAAATACAGCTTACAGCTTATCTGACCTTGTGCTCAGAAGGCTGCCTTCCGTTCCAGTCGGGGAGAGAAAGGAGTGAGAGACAGAAAAAGAACCTGTGTATTTTTAGACAATGATATGCTTTATGTAGGAAACAAAAAGGTGATTGGGTCAGGGTGACGGAGGAGGGCTCTCCAGATCATATTGTCAGAGAAAGCTGCTCTTCGGCTCAGGTCATGTGGTCGATGAGAAACACTCATTCTGTCACTCTGACAACTGCGTGAAGATGGAGGGGAGTCTGCACAAACAGGAATCCACAGATCTCTCCATGGGCCTAGCTCCAAGTCAAAATGCTGAAAGCAGTGTAGACAAGGTAGACCCAACGTCCTCTCCCTTGCCTGGCCAGGTAGCTGGATGGAACCGCAGCGGCTTCCCTGCGTGCACGTGGCCTATGCATCCACCAGGTGGCAGTGTTCAATAATGAACGATGAAAGCGTTAATTAAAGAGGGCCTCTGGCCAGCGTGAATATTGCAGGCCCCCTAATGAACATTTGCTAGGAGCACTAATTACAGTTATCCTTTCCGAAGTCTGTGCAGGATTGCTGGCCTTTGTACAGGGACGGTTTTCCTTCTGCCTCTCCTTTCATTGTATGTCTGAAATAAACAATGTTTTTAACTGCTGCGACCTAGCAACCAAGCGTACACATGCCCAGGTAATGTAGAGAGAGCTTTACAGAAATTATTACAATGTATTGTTGCACTCGCTTGGCAGGGACTCATATGACTTCCACTCTATAGATGAAGAATCTGAGGATCAGAAGGTAGCAGCTTGCCTAGGGACGCACAGCTGGTGCGCGGCAGTGTTGAGTTCAAATCTCGATTTGTCTCATGTCCAAGTCCAGCTGGTACCATCACTGTGTTCCTCTGGTTTCAAAGAAGAAGGATTTTTACTAAGATAAGTGCACTGAAACAGAGCAAATTGTCTCCCATATTAAGGTATCATATTCTCATCCATGTAATATGAGGATTAATACTATCGAATGGAGTACTTAACCTAGCTCTAGGAATGGTGGGACGGGGAACCGAAGGAAAGAAAGTGAGAGCAGAAATACTTCTCAAGACTTAGGCAGTAACAGGTGGATAGCCAGAGGACAGAGCCTTTTTTTTTTTTTTTTTAAACCATGGCAGTCCTCGTAAGATGTCTTAAAAGAATCAAGGGCAAGCTGTCATTATGGAGGACAAATCTAAGTCAGAGAGGTACAGTTCCTGCCTGAGGTCTCACGGCGGTTCACTAGAAGCAGCCTGGAGGTTCCAGGGGTTTTCCCATTGTCCTGGGAGCTGGCCGATCAAAGATAGCTTCAAAGTTCTAAAACAGTAAATGATAACGTAACTCGAGAGAATATTTTACTAGCAGATGGGGGCAAATTAATATTTTTATGTTTAAGATTTCTAGCTTGAAAAAGATGATCGTTATTTTGTCTCTGAGTGACTGAATGAGATTAAGGAGATAGAAGTATACAGTTTATCATGACATTTGGGGCTGTGGCCCCACCAGTGATAGACTTGAACTGGAAGGGAAGTTGCGGACAATCTGATGCAAGTCCTTCATTTTACAGCTGGGGAAACTGAGGCCTAGAGAAGAGTGACTTGCTCACAGTTGTGCAGCCACAGTTCCCAAAAGAGGACCCTCCACCAACTCCCTTCGGAGTATAGGAGATCAGAATTCAAACCAGAGGCCTGTCCAGAGTGGGCCCTGTGGGCTGCTGCTTATAAGTTCAAAGGCCCTGAGATCAAATAAATCTGAGAAGCATCCAGTGAAACAAATTTCAACACATTTTAATAGGACATGTCAGAACCTTTAAGGTACTAATATTTCCTATGACTTTCCAATAGGGAACCAGAAGATGTACAGTTTGCTAAAATTGTTTGACGCCAAACTATTTTTACTTCCATGTCCATTAATGGCTCACACAGTAATGTTCAGTAGACCACAGCTGGGAAAACAATGGCTTAATTTTTGTTATCTCTGTTTCCCAAAGTATTTGATCATAGAACCCCATGTTTATGAGTCTCTCATAGAATGAATGTTTTGGAAGCACACTTAGGAACTGCTTCACTCAGTTATGAACAAAACAAAATCATCTCCTAGTCCCAGCATCCAACTGTCTTAAGGGCTGTGTTCAGAAGGCTCACCTACCCAGGGAATATCAAGTGCCCTCAGAGGAAATCCAGCCTCAAGAAGAGGGAATTATACAGAGTAGAGAGCCATCTTTGTGAAACCTTCCCAGTGAGATCTGAAAAGGTCACCCTAATTTAATTGTTCTTTTTTTGGGAGGACCACCTTTTCATACAATGTTTTGGAAGTGAGCAAAGATGGTGGGATTTCTGTACAACGAATTAGGGAGTTGTGCCATTAAAGCCAGAACTGGGGAAGTCAGATAAACATGGGTTCGAATTCACACGGTGCAGCGTGTTAACAGTGACTTTGGGCACATTATCCCCATTGACCTTCAGACTCCTTAAAATGGGGATAATTACATTCTGTGAAAATTGGGATAATAACAGTACCCATGGGAAAAGATGGAGAAAAACACAGAGGGTGCCATATTTGTCCAAAGTAGTTACTCAGAAAGCACTTGGGAAGAAAAGGGGAACTCTAAGAAAATGCTCAAGTAACAGACTATGTTCAGTCAACAGCTCCGCGTAGTAGAGGGATAAGAAAATCCAAGTGTGGGTAGAGAACTAACCTGGTGCAAGAGGTAGAAGCCAGCGAGAGGTGGGGCAGAAGGGGAGAGAGGGAGAATGTCAGCCCCTGACAGGCCTGCTCCCCATGGTGCTAAGAGGAGGAGTTCTGTGAAGAGAACGGCTGGGAGGTGTTTTCACAGGAAATTTCCCAAGTGAGCCCAGGCCAGGGTGTAACCCCACAAAATCTCAGTGAGGACGGTCACTCTTCCGCTTTAATTGCTTGTGTTGATTTTGATTTGAAGGTACCTAACACCCGGTTATGACTACCACAGAGGGGTGTTGTAGATGCCCGAGGGAAATACTTGGCCTAAATAGGGAGCTACGCAAAGAGTATGGGGTTTAGCTCACTTTATAAAAGGTGTTCTTGCCTAATTGCCCCAATTCAATTTGTACACATTTAATAATATTTTCTCATTCAATTGCATCGTGTTCTGAAAGATGAGTCAGCACAGTGAAGGAGACCAGCTGTGGCCTTCCAGTCAGGGGCCTGTGCTCTCTCCTCAGCTCTGCTAAGGAAGGCTCAGTGCCTTAGGCCAGACGCTTAACCCACTGGACTTTGGTTCACTCACCTATACAACAGGGGAAAGTGGGCATGTTGATTCGTGAGGGATTATCGCCTCACAGAAATGGGTTTGGAGTCACAGACGTGAATTCTAGCATCACCTCTGCCACCATTTTGTTTTGTGGCTTCCAGCAAGTTCCTGACCAGCTGTGAAATAAGGGTGATCAGAATCAAGTAAGCTTATGCTTGTAATTCTGAAATGGTATTTCTGATTGGGGCTTCAGTTGGTATTGGCTTCTAAGACTTTTAGCTTTAAGCTTGTTTATCCTTAAAGCTTCTTACCTGCTTTCGGTGTGCACCCATACGCACATGTGGACACACACAAGCTTTGCCAAATCCTTCGCCCTCTTCCTAAAAAATGAAAAAGGAAAGCATTGGAAGCCAAGTGAAGGCGAGGGGATGGGGAAGGGTTGGCCTGACCAAAACCCTGGACTTGACCCAATGGACGACAATCATAATGCTCGTCACATCTTGGGTGATTCTAGGGTTTGGAACACATGTGTGTAAGGCAGAGCCCCCACTGTGCTGGATAAGTAGACCAGGTAAATAGAGACCTGGCATGGGAGATGGCAGGTGGGGTTATTGACCCTTTCCTTTCTCCCTGAAGCTTACAGCTGACAGTCTCAGCAGATGAATCCCAGACTAGCAAAATCGGCTTTTGCCAAACTTCTCTCTAAATCACCTTAGCTGGTCACTCCATGATTCACTCCGTTCTCTAGGGAAACACACAGGCAAGAATCAGAAATTGCCAAAGCAAAAGTGGGTCACAGACCACAGGTTATTGTACTAGCTGGGCCACCACAGACAATCCCATTGGTTTGTGATTCATTTCTTTTGAAAGAGCTCTTCTGTGGGGCACTATTAAGGCTTAACCATCTCGCACTGATATGAGACAGAGTTTAGGTTGGAAGCTATCTGTAGGTGACTGGACCAGATTGGAATTTTCCATCTACAAAATGGATTTTCAATATACACTTAATATGTATTCTTAATATGTAAAAATACTCTTAATATTTAAATACTCTTAATACTCTTAATATATGAGAAGCATCACCAAACAGAAATATGAGCAATGGACGTGAAAATGCAATTCATAATAAGAATAAATGTCTAATAGTCATATGAAAAGGTATTCAAGCTTACTAGTAATGAAAATTAAAATAACAATGAGATGCTAATTTTTACCTCATATATAAAGTTGTTAAAAATGGAGCAAAACAGATACCTTTTTTGGTGAGACTGTAGATAGATACCACATTTCTGGAGGGCAATTCAGCAATGCACAGCCCAAGTTTTAAATATGCTTACGATTTGGCTCTGCAATTCCATTTCTTGAATTTTATTTTAAGTAAATAAGCATAGAAACATAAGAAGATTGAGCTATAGGGATGCTTATCATAGCCTTCTCTCTCTGTAAGCTTTTTTTGTTATGGATAATCCAAGTATGTATGAAGAGGAGATTGATAAAATTATGGTGTATCCAGATAATGGAATATTCTGCAGCTTTAGAAATCATGATGTAAATACATATTCACAGTAAATTAAGTAGAAAAAGACAAATTATACGACTAATATTCCTTTAAGAGACAGCAATAACAATAAAACCACAAAACAATAATATTACATGCATATGAGGACAAAGGCTGGGGCAAGTATTGTTCTAAAATCTGATGCCTTATTTACTCTGGTTGGGAAGGTCGGGGTGTGAATGATTTTTACTTAGTTCTTTTTGTCTATCGTTGGAATTCTCACACTGAGCACAAATTGCTTTTATAATCAGAAAATAGCAAATAAGGCAGAAAATAGAATAAAATATGGGAGAAGGTATGGGAGGTACCGCACGCGATGAGAAAGGGCTTGCAGATTCAACATGCTGGAAATAAAACCTGTCATTTTACTAGCTTCAGAAAGTTACAACATATCTTCCTCAAATGTGTGAAAACCTGTCACCTGGGATTTAGGGCTGATGCCATGCTTGAAAGATGTTGACCTGAGCTGTGAGTCTAATTTGTTTAGATTTGTCTCCACTACCTAGTCTATTTCCATTTAGGTCTGGTGGCTTTCCGTTCTAATGACTCTGCCTCTCTCTCTTCTGTCTGCTCAGATTCTGGGTGATTTTCATTTAAAAGAGCGTGTGCTTGTCTTGTCTCCCAGTAGCTTTTATAGGTGTGGAATGAGAGAGCATCTGATAGATGGAATGCCCTCTGGAGCACAAAAGGGGCTTGGGACTTCCCTGGCTACTCTCAGTAGGGAACCTAAGGGAACCTCAGAGGTAGATCAAGACCTGAACCGGAGGTAGGATGATGACTACTCATTAAGTCTTGCCACAACTGTCTGTAGCATTATCTAGCAAAGCCATACCTGTGGAGGGCAAAGAGAGAAAGCTTCAGATTTTATAATCAACAGAAATTGATCAGGACATTTCCCTTTTAAAACCTGTCAGTGGCTCTGCCGTGGTTTTCAGAGTCAGGCTGAAAAATCCTTAGCCTGAGAAACATGATCTGGCTCTTCCTATCGATGGCTTGAGGTCCATCTCTCAGTGTTGCTCAGTGTTCTGTGCTCTAGACAGGAAGTCTCCCTCATTATGTCAGCTGGTTCACATTCGTGTTCTTCTCCCAGCCAAATCTAGAAAGCCCCTCACAGACCCACTATCAGCATCACCACTTACTCCCAGTGCTCTTGTCCATTCTCTGTTCATCCAATCTCTGTCTCTCCAACCCCTTCCCTTGCCTGCCCCACTTCTGCTAATTCTTCAGTTTTCAATACCCCTTTCAAACACCACATTCAAGGATCCAGAAGCCTCTCCTTTCCTCTCTGCCCCACCCCTGGCTGACTTAGCCCCTCCTCCACACCCATAGCCTCAGCACCACCTTGCTTGTCTACTCTTTGGCACAGACATTAATAAGAATTCATGTTCTTACTCTCTGCCAAGCGGTGGTCTGGGTGCTGGGTGGAGATAAAGCAGAATGAGGCCGAGATCCTGACTTTGTGGAGTGCCTAATCTACTGTAGTCCTTCACACTCTGTGCTGTAATCAGTGGCTTCCTTCTGAATCTCCTCCACCAGACTGTAGGCTCCCTGAAGTGTGGATCATGTCTCAATCCACTTTGATTTCCCAGCCCCAGAAACATCAGTCTCTCAGTAAACATATGTCAATCACTGAACAATTGGATGAAGAAATTAATGCCAACAAGACGTAATAGGGAGACAGGTTTTGAGCATTCACTACAAAATTCTGGTTAGTTTTCAATGATTACATTTAAAGACAAAGGTCTTAGACTTAGAACTTCTAGGTTTCTACTGCACTCTCCTGTGAACTGAAACATAAACCTAGATTACTCAGTGGGTTTTTCTAGATGTTTGTTAAAACACCTCAAAAATGTTGGATTTAGCTGAATTAAGACTGCTGTGAAAGAACGTAATACAGGATCGGGGGCAGTTTTAAACAGTATCTCAACAACTATTTTGAATGATTTGGATCCCATGTCCAACCACGTAATAACTGGACCATCTTGGGCACCTAGTTTAATTTCTCTCTGCCTTACTTCTCTCATCTCTGAACTGTAGGTGAGGGGACTCAGTGCAGAAGGTTGCCATGAAGTTTAAATGAGCTAGGACCTAGGAGGAACTTAGCTCACAAAAGGTTAAGTACTATGATGGTAAAGCCCATTATCTAGAGCAGAAGGGATGGAGACAGTATTAGGCACTGATTAACGCTGCGGCCTTTGGAGGTGGACGATGCTGAGTTTGTGCCCTGGCTCTCTTATTTATTAACCGTGTGATTCAGGATAGATTACTTACCCTCCCTGAACCCTGGTGTGCTCTTGTCTAAATGGAGTTTAATAATAGATAGCGCACGAAATTCTTGTGAGGATTAAAGGAAAATCATGAATATAAAAATTTAGGACAATTGACAGGCACGTGGAAAGTGAGGAGTTACGATAATAAAATAACAAGTTTGGTTATAGTAAATCACCAACACTGACCCTATAGTTTCCTCACCTCTCCTTAGATGGAAAATATGTTGGGGCGCCTGGGTGGCTCAGTGGGTTGAGCATCTGCCTTTGGCTCAGGGTACTGGGACTGAGCCCTGCGTTGGGCTCCCTGTTCAGTAGGGAGCCTGCTTCTCCCTCTCCTTCTGCCACTCGCCCTGCTTGTGCTCTCTCCTTCTCTCTGTCAAATAAATAAATAAAATTTGGGGGGGGGGGGAAGGAAACCATGTCCTACCCGGAAAAAGTGGCCACGTAGGCAGATCAACTAGGCGATACTCCCTTCAAAACTGAAAACACCTCTCTAGGATCGAAATATTTGGAATGAATATGAAGACTCCGTTCAACAGAGTGGAGGGCTGGTAAAGACACAGATAAGGGCCAGAAACAGGGTGTCCTAAGGGGCCTCAGGGGAAATGAAAGATGCACTCCTCATAGACGGTGTCTGGAGTTTGAAAGGGTGAGGTCCTCAGTAGATCTGTGGCTACAGCTCCTTGGCATCCTATGCGAGGAATTCTGGGTGATGATTATGTGATTAATGTCTTGGCACCAGCATTTGGAGAAAGAAAAACAGTAAATATGATGTGTGATGATCCTTTCCCCCTTCTCCATTTATTTGATCCTTTTTCCCAGACCAAAGATCACTTTCTATTTAGAGCAAGTGTATAACCTTTGACATGGGGTCCACACAGTGGGGTGTAATTGTAGCCTTCCCTCCAGGATTCCCTGTTTCTTTATCAAGCGATAAGTACATCTATGGGACTGACAAGTAGGGGAGAGGGAATTTGGACCTTGCATTTCCTCTCCTCTAACCCCACAACTGGCCCACTGGTCTTTGCACAAATTAGAAACAGACACCCTTTCTTTAAGAAATATTATTGCTATATGAAAGAAATTATTGCAATAAATATACGAAATTGTTATGATTATAATAGGATTAGTGCCCCGAAGGCTTAACAGCGTATAACCTGCATAATGTTATGTGCAGACATCTCTCCCTTCTCCCATTGCTCCCTAACTTTCTCTTCAGTGATCATTCCTCAGAAGATAGGTTTGTTTGCATATATCCCATCAGTTAGCATCTGCTGAACTTCTACTTCTCTCTCAAGTCTCAAGTTAAACACACTCTTTGAAGAAGCCATCCCTAACAACCTTCGCTGCTCTGGATTAAACAAAAGTCTTGCTCTACCTTTCTTCACTGCTGGCCTTGTGCATGGCACACACTCCTGTCCTCAGATTTGTCATGCTGCATTGAAATTGTTTGTTTCCTTGACTGGCTCCTATTCTAGACTCTGAGCTTCTAGAGCAAGACCACCTGGGAGGTTTATGAAAATGCAGATTCCTGAGCCTGATTCCTCAGTTCCTGAGTCAGAATTGCTGGGCACAGAATCTGAAAAGCTGCATTTCTAAATAGGACTTACCGGGAACAGCTTAAGCCCTCTACAGTTTGAAACTCATTTCTCTAGAGAGCAAGGGACTGACTTACTACAGGCAGTGACATATCAGGCATTGAGTTCCACTTGAAGAATGCCTTGGCTATTCATGTCTTCCCAATAAGAAATGTTTTTGAGTCCCAAATGTATTAGCAATTCTAGAACATCTACATACATGTCCGTTTTTTTGTTTTTTGCTTTTTTTTAGAAATAGATTAATTCTCAAGTCCATCAACTAGTGTGTTTGGCGTTGGGGGAGTTAATGAGAGAAATGGAGGGCACTTTGGGTTTGAAGTGGTTATTAAATTTAAAAAAAAAAAAGCATGATGACAATATCCTGGGTTATTTTAAAAGCTGGCTGACTGAGTTGGACATATTTTTCTTTCCAAGATCAAAAGACTAATCTTTGGTCAAATGTAGGTTGATAAAATCATGAGCTAGCTCTTTGGGGAGTGACCGGGGCAATTAGTTTTCTGTGATGACAGCTCCACATAGTTGCGGATCTGATAGGAGAACGAGAGCGCAAGTCAAGAATTCAGGCAGAGGTTTTCCCCTCATGGGATTTGAGTGTGCAGGAAACAGACTTGTGCATGGACCTCGTAATAACGAATAGGAATCGTTTTGAACACCAAATATGTGGAACTTCGATGCCAGAGAATTGGTTTAATTCAAATTGGTTACCTCTTTTTGTAAATCCTGAAAATCACATGCCCTTTGCCTTTTATTCTGTGGTCTAATGACTTTGTGGATACCTCTGTAGAGCCCATCTTCCCAGAACTCCTGAGAAGTTTGACTCTTGTCAGTTATAACCAGTCAGGTGACCAGATACAGGGACAGAAGCCAAAACCTCTTCCACGGAGAAGTAAATCAGAGCACCTGCACTCTGAGAGCAAACTCCTTTGATCCAGTTCATCTCGTGTTGTTTTAAAAGAGAATATTTCTTTTAAGAATCATTCAATAAGGGGCGCCTGGGTGGCTCAGTGGGTTAAAGCCTCTGCCTTCGGCTCAGGTCATGATCTCAGGGTCTTGGGATCGAGCCCCGCATCGGGCTCTCCGCTCAGCGGGGAGCCTGCTTCCCCCTCTCTCTTTGCCTGCCTCTCTGCCTACTTGTGATCTCTCTCTCTCTCTCTGTCAAATAAATAAATAAAAAATCTTAAAAAAAAAAAAATCATTCAATAAAAAAAAAAGAATCATTCAATAAGCATTCATCGCATGACTTCATTTCCATAGATCTAATATTGCTATGGTTTGGAGGTATTTTGCAAGACGCTTATAGGTAAGGTGCTTATATTTATCACAAGAACTCATGATTTTATTAGAGGACAATTTAAAGTATTGTATAGCTGAGCAATATGCTCTAGCGACTTGCTGCTCAAAATATGATCTCAGGACCAGTGGCACTGGTGTCACCTGGTACCTGTTAGATAGGCAGACATTCAGGCTCAAATGCAGACCTACTGCATAGGTATCTGCTTTTTTTAACAAGATCCCTAAGTGATTTATATTCACGTTAAAGACTTAACCGGTGGATTTTGGGATCCATATTGAGCTGGATGCATTAGAATCATCTGGGGGTTTGTAATTATTTCCATTCCTAGGCTTCAATCCTAGTATATTACATTTTAGCTTAATAAGTAAGAATGTGAGCTCTTGGTGAAGATTGCTGAGGTCTAAAATGCGGTTTGCCTCTCACTAGGTGTGTTCACAGTCAAACGATCCAACCTGACTGGGTCTGTTGCCTCATCAGTGAAAGAGGGAAATGATAACTATTTGGCAGGGCTGTGGGAAGATGAGATATTTATCATGGTCTTGGTATACAGGAAGCAGTTGAAGAAATGCTGGCTATTCTGATAGTGAAGTTTGGGAACTACTTTGCTGTGGAAATGCACTTGGTTTATTTTACTGATCAGAAAACAGGTTTCCATGGGTAAGAGCTGCGTGAGTGAAGAGAATGCTCACCAATTCCATCCCCCCCATACTCTTAACATGTGTACACGGGGATACATTTGGTGCACGTATTTTCCTGCAGATCTGGACTCTTTTCAATTTGTAAATTTTCCAGAGGTACACCTGATCCTACTATCTTAAAAACCGGCCCAGGCATCATTTCGACATGGATTATTCTACATCAGCAAGGCAATATCTTTACTAAAGGCTCCTTATACACTCAGGGGTCCTGGAGAATTAATACCAAGAGAATACCTTCAAGAAGGAAAGAAATTGACCCCATGCTCCCTAAGTTGAAAAAAAGTCTCTCTTGGTAAAGCTAAGTTATGTTATCTTTTCATCTTTAGGACATGCTTATGGAACATGGTATTTATAGGGAAAAGAAAATTGCGCATACACGCATACCCTAGTTGACCTTAGATAGCAATCAGAGCACTCATACCCTGGTTTAGAGATAATGGAGAATTCTGTCTTTCCTTAGTGACTGACCAAACTAGTTGATGCTCTTTAACAAAGCTTCTACAATTCGTTGTTGTAACACATCTACCTGTTTTCTGGCTTCGAAAGCCTTGCTAAAGTAGCCACATTTGTTTTTAGATGTGTGCCTTCTTACATAGGAATTTGTTATTGGACGATGTTGTCTCAGTAACTGTTGTCTTTTAAGTCTGTTCTGAAGAGTTAAATGGGAATAGTAAATAACTCAAAAGATTATTGTAAAATTAATGGGGCTCAGTGCAATGTTGAACACAGACTAAGTGTTCCACAAATGGTGGCCGTTACCATATTCATTCCTTCACCACTGGGATTTATTTCCTTCGATCAGTTCATCAAGTTCAGTTTTGTATCACGGAAGATCATTTTGTTATTTATATGACAAGTATTTGACCGATTCAAATCATACTTCTGAATTCATTTTTGCCTCTCCCCATCTAAATGATGTGAAGTTCCCCTCAGTTCAAAGTAAAATGCTTGTTCCATGATTATATGTAGCCACTCAGTTGAGTTCCATGCTGACAGCTGGCTGTTTCCATTGTTCCCCAGATGATAAAATTATATATACTCAGAAGGCCTTGGTAACATTTTTGCGAATGACTTGGACTATTGTATTTCAGACGTATTATAAATTGTAAATATAAATTTGTAAGTGTATGCGTATGTATTTTTAATGCAATAGCTGTAGGTCAGGTAAATGAAAGAAGTAAAGAATGTGCAAGAAGCCATATTACAGATTTATTCATAATCAGTAATTTTATTCAGTGTGTATCCATGAGCATTTCTCATTATATTTTCTAAGTTATAACTCAGTGATCTGTTTTGATTAGTGGGAAGGCGTATTACTTGGTACCACTCATTTGTCTTTTGGTTTGTAAAGCAAGGGGTTCTAAATGGTATTGTTTTTTAAGTACATTTTACCGTTAAATTCAGAGAGGTATTTTGTAATCTTTGTGGCTGTATCCCCAAATTTATTGTGATTATAATCCCCCATCCCTTTCACTTATTATCTGCCAGTTCCTGTTCATTTGCTATCATTGGGTCTCCAGTGGATAACAGTTCAGGTTGGCCATTTTCTAAAGAATGTGACTCACACATCTAACAAACAAGGTTAATCATATAATATTCTCTCACACTCTCCCGGACCTGACCATCACCTACTACCAGTCCAGGCGACACAGACTGCTTGTAACATTGTTCCTTCCAGAGCTCTTCAATTGCAAGCAACAGAAACCAGCTCTGGGTAACTTTAGCAAAATAGGACATTGTTGGCAAAACGTGGGTAGCTCAGCAAATGGAAAGTCTGGCTGACAAAGGGCAGGAATCAGGGCAGCTCAGGGTGTCTAGATACCGCTTTCGTCTGGAAGCTATTCGGAATGAATCGGCCCCAACTTACTTATTTACTTACTTTATTTATTTGTTTGTTTGTTTGTTTATCTGTCCTTGCACTGCTCAGCTCAAGTTCCAAAGTCTTAAGAGAGAAAAACCTGATTATCTGAGCTTGGATCATAGGCAGGGCACCTTGACTGACAGTTTCACTAGGATCATAGGCAATGGTGGAAGATGTTACCACTCAAATGAGTGAGTGAATGGATGGAGGAAAAAAAAGTCACCACAAGCACTTTATGTTTATGTTTACCTGGTTATGATAAATGATTATTAGAGAAAATGTATCCACCCACTGAAAAGTAAAATCAAAAGGGCAGTAAAGGAAGAGAGAGTTACTCCCTTCCTCCTGTGGGAAGATAAAGAAGATCATATTTTCCGTTTATTCAGGTAGGCAGAATTTTTTATCTGTACAACTTCAGAAGAGAAAGTGTTAAAGATCATAAATTTCAGTGATTCTAAAGCACTGGGGTGGGCCAGCTGTGTTAAGTCACCATGGAGCTTTGAGAAAATAGAGATCCCAGAGTCCCACACTCAGAAATAGTGTGTTATTTAAATCTGGAGTTTATCTTCAGAACTAAATTGGAAGGACGGTCAAGCTGGTAAGTGGAGACCTCAGACAGAGGGCCATTTGCCTGGGCCTCACAATCAATGAAGAATCTCAAATGTAGATGATCGACCTTATCTCTCCATGAGATTGTATGCTATCAAGAACTAGCATGCCAGGGTTGACAAATGACAGCAGTCACACTCTTGATGTTGCATCCAGTACTGCCTAAACATTTGGGCTCTAAGAATGAAATATTTGTTATGTATAGTTAGTTACCTGGTACGCGGTACACCTGTGTTGCCTATGTTGCACCAAAAGCATTAATTTGTTAATTGCGTATCTACAAAATATATCATAACTTTGGTCACCCGCTTGACATACCTTCAGGCAAGGAGCCTGGTCTCTTCTGACATCTGTGAGGCACAAGCCTGACCCGCACAGGAGTGGACACATCTCAATGCTGGGCCCAGTACTTAGAGTCCTCCTAGGGACACTGTGAACTGCCTAAATGACAATTCTTTAGCTGCACATTTATTATCACCTGGGAGCTTTAAAAAAGTACTGATGTTTGGCATCATCGCCGACCAATTCAATCTGAAACGGAGATGGGCCCCCCGGTGTATTACTTAATACATAACCAGACTCACACATAACTAGACTGAAAGTAAAAAAAAAAAAAAAAAAGTCACGTATTTTGGGATCCACGGAACAACTGTCAGGCTCTGAATTTGTGTCTTTGACAGCAGCACTGGGAAAGCTATTCTCCAAGCACAGTTGTGCTGCTCATGTCAAAGATTAAGCAAGCCCCTCATCATCTGTGAGAATCCAGTGTAGGCATCACCTCCACCATGCAGCCTTCCCGGACCCAGCCAGGCAAAAATAATCATCTTGTCTTCTAGTCCAGGATTCACCCATGGAGCCTGTTATAAATGGAGATGTGTAACCCCCCAGGTGGTATTTCAGAAGTTTCAGGGATAGAGCCTGAGACACCATGTCTTTAGTAAACTCTTAGATAATTCTCATTTGCAGCCATCATAGGACACATCACTCTGAGTCCCCATGGTATGTATCCATAATTTCTCTTAGTACACACTCACTCCATTATAGTTACTTATTTACCTCTCAGATTCATCAACTAAGCCATGAGTTCCTTAAAGGCAGGAATGTTATCTTAATCAATCTGGATTCCCAGAGCCCAGAGCCAATACATGTTTTGTTTTGTTTTTCACCAAACGAGTATGAGCAGATCTCAAAACTTTCTCTTTAATGCCTCATGATTTCTTACAGGGACATATGAATTTAAGAAAATAAAGTGAGGGGCGCCTGGGTCGCTCAGTTGGTTAAGTATCTGACTTTTGATTTCGGCTCAGGTCATGATCTCAGAGTCGTGGGGTCAAGTCCCACAATGGGCTTTGCACTGGGCAGGAAGCCTGCTAGAGAGTCTCTCTCCCTCTGCTCCCTCCCCCCACTCATGTGCTCTCTCTCTCAAATAAATAAATAAATCTCTAAAGAAAGAAAGAGAGAGAGAGAGAGAAAAGAAAGTTATAAGGATTAAGTGACTTCTTACTCTTTCTTCTCTATCTAGCATAAGCTTCTTCTCACAGTTGCGTTTATTTTTTTGAGTACCTGTTTTATGCCAGGTATTAGTAGATGCTAGAAACAGAATAATAACAGATAATGTTTATTGAAAATTTACCATGATAGATTGACTCATTTCATCCTCAGAGAAACCTGGGATACGGATATTAGCATTGTCCCTAGTTTTACAGATGAGGAAACTGAGGCACAGGGTAGGTAATGTACTTAAGGCATGCCACCATAGGAAGTAATGGAGCCAGTGTTTGAACACACACAGTCTGGGTCCAAACAAAGCCTCTGAGCCTAGTTGTTCTTTTTCTTCCTCTTTTTTTTTTTTTTTTTTTAAGATTTTATTTTTATTATTTCGACACAGAGAGATTACAAGCAGAGGGAGCAGCAGGCAGAGGGAGAAGGAGAAGCACACTTCCCACTGAGCAGGGAGCCTGATGCGGGGCTGGATCCCAGAACGCTGGGATCGTGACCTGAGCCAAAGGCAGATGCTTAACCAACTGAGTCACCCAGGCACTTCTTGCCTCTGAATGATGAATAAAGCATTAGGTCCCTGATCCTAAGGAACTAAAGACTTCTCAGGAGAGATGGACAATGTCAGAACATATTCTCATGACATGTTAAAGTTCTACAGAGTAAGGGAAAATGGTTCTAAAAATCCAGCTCAGGAAGTTTTAATTTTTGCCTTGAGGTGAGTAGGAGAAACACCGTCATGCAGACTTCCAGAGGTGGGTTTGGGCGGAACCGTGAAAGATCATTAGTGGAATGTGGCCAGAGGTATGGACGCATGAGAACACACAGTGTATGTGGACAGGCTTTAGGCTGAGTGCATTTATGGTGGCTCCAAAGAAGGCAGGGGTAGATGGTGACATGTGGAAGGGCAGTACCAGCAGATAAGATAGGAAAAGTGTGCATGGTCGTTGGAACTCTTACAGAAAGTCTGATTCAAACTGACTTAAGCAACAAGAGACTGTCTTGCCTCATTAAACAGAGTCACAGGATCGGGCTGGCCTTGGGCACAAGGATAGGACACTTCAGACCATGTGCTAGGCATCTAGTGTCTTTCTCTTGGTCTCTCAACTTGGCTCTGTCTCTTAGCTTCATTGGCTGCAGCTCCAAAACGTAATGATCTCCTGCTCCAAGGACTCAGCTTAGCAAGTGAGAGAGTCCACTTCTCCAACAGTTCCAGAAAACCCACAGAAATGAATTTCATTCACCCTAATTGTTGAGATTTGAATCCTGTGCTGGTCCCAGCCGTCCTGAACCCAGTCACCAGGGGGTGGAATGCATAGACGGGTTTAGCCTTAGTCACACACTTGGCCTTTGGAAGTCATGAAGTAGTCACAGAGCCCCTGGGCAGAGAAGAGATACCCCTCAAAGTGGGGGCGGGGTATCATGTTCATAAGAAGAGTAACTAAAGCTAGGGTGGGGGGAAGGGGGGTGCTTGCAACACAACAAATGCCCACTGGAGTAGAAGTTCAGGTTTTGAGCGTCCTTCTATGTTGTCTGTAACCTGATCAAGCCCTTTCCACCTTGTATTATGGAGTTTCTTTCTCAGCCTCAAGCAATGAGCTTTGTTTGGTCACTGGTCATGCAGAGACTTCTGTTTTGTTCTTTTGGGCCCAGACTGAGTCGAAAAGCAGATTTCTGTCTCCCCTTCATTTGTGAGGATGTTCCCCATGGAACAAGATACTGGATTACAAACCATGCTTTGGATTTCTAGAGAAAGCCTCTCAGGCTCACTCTGCTGAGTGTTTGCCAAAGGCGCCTAATTAGACCACCCCCTCCCCAATACCCAATCTCCATCCTCTTGGCAGCCGCTTCAGAGCGGAAGTTCCTGCGACGGGAATCGTTTAGATGGAAACAATCCTTCTGGAACAGCCTAGGCCTCCCCTGGCATGAACTGAGCATTTACAGTAGCGAAGCCATGTTTTATTTATGTTATTTCCCCGAGACCTCTGGTTAGCTTCTCCATTTGCAACGCAAATCAGAATAGAAAAGGTTTTATATATTCCACATACACTTCTCCATACATCCACATTCAGTGACAAATGGTAATCTCTTGGCCCAGCAGTTCTAGTGTGATTTCGGATAATAAAAATACTCACCAATTACAGTTCTAGCTTAATAGACTCACCGTCATCTGAAAAGCTGAGACCAAGGAGCAGACTGGGGGGCTCAGAAAAGTGACACCATTGATTACATTGTTTGAAGGGACAACTACAATAAGATACTCTAGCTTACACCTCACAACTCAGAAGGGAAGGACTGATCACCATGAATTCAAGCACCATTAGCATGTGAGTTCTTGCTGGTGTGACAATAGACTCCATGCAAAAAAATTCAGAGCCACCTTTGAGGGAGGGAAAAAAAATAAAAAAAAAAAAAGAACCTCGTGTCTCTGCGTCTGGTACCGCCTGAAAGTGGAATGCTTAAGTTTGCCTTGGGGGAGGTGTGCTCTACTAGCTACTTGCTCATTGTGTGCCCGTCTGTGTAAGGCATTGCTCAAGCAGCTACACTTTAGGAAAAGGAACACAAGGGTAAAAAGGTTTTAGACGGGTCACTTTGTAGAATCCACGTGAGTAATAACAGGATTGGCTCAGAAACTAACTGATGCACCAGAATTAACAACCCAAATGTAAGAAATTCCACTCTGCCTTCTGGTCACCCGTGGCCACTGCTCAATTCCAGTATTGTCACTTGTGGTAGGAGTGGCCAGCAGCTGATGACACACTGGCCATGAGGCAGGGGCCCGTAGTCATACTTCGTTATCCAAAAGACCTGACACGGGTGTGTGTTACCTGTCTACCCCTCGGCTCGTGATTAGGAACCATGGTTCTTCTTCATTCCATCAGCAATATTTTTTCTCAAATTCGGTTGCTTTGCTTGGTGATTTTCCACTTCCAAAAATTAGACTTATGTATACATAATGTGAGGCCATATTATCCGTGATGACAGGGTAGACGATGCCTGTCCCTACTATCTGTCGTGTAAGCTTTTAGGAAAACAGATAGCTCTTTCCATTTCCCACTGGCTCCCCTCGTGGGTGCGCCCTGCAAACACAGCCCTTCAAAAACAGCAGTAGCAGCAGGTACAGGGACACGGCTCGGCTCGGCTCAGCTCCGGGTGACTGAAAGCCTCTGCTTTGCATTGGGGAGCAAGGTAATCAGTACATTGGACTTAGAGGGACCCAAGCAGCTCTTCTAATTCAGACCATGAATCGTGGCCTCATTCTGGGGAATTCACGGCTTTCCAAGATAGAAATCTGTTTGGCAGAAGAGAGATGTTTGTTTTAAAGTGAAATTTATTTGGTTAATAACTACCCACCCAGTTGGGTTGCTTTATCTAATTCTGTAAATAAAATTTCCTACATTGCCTCTCCCGGTGATGGATGAAAAGTGGGTTTATCTTTTGAGGAATGGATCCTGAGAATATAGCCAAGTCTTCGTTTCCTGTTGATAATGGTTGCATCTAATGTTTTCTGGCTATTTTTCCTCCTGAATAATTAGATGATATAGCACACAGAAAGCACCAAAGAGGCATTCATCAGGAGTTGGAGAGATTCAACATGGGTCACTAAGGTGCCATATGTTGGCCTAATTTGAAGAGAAATTCTATAAACTAGGGCCAACAAATATTAGAAGTCAGGATGTCTATCTGGGTAATTGGGTTTTTACAAACCCTAAGTTGTCTGTTAGAACATCTCTGGCAGAGAGTCAAAGCAGGAAGTTACACAGGGGGTGCATTTGGTTAAATAACACAAGTTGATCTAATCACCAATTTGTAGCACCTTTTAAATGAAAGCAAAATATTAGGCTCCTCTGAGAAACCATATCAGACATTTGGCATTTTTCTCCATGTCATCCAGATGCCCTCTTTTCTTCACAATTATTTTTTTGCCCTTTATATATACGGGGGGAGGAGAAAGCTAATGGTATACTGTTATATCTGTTTTAATGTTGACTACCAAGGGTTGGGGGAGGTCGGGGAAGGAAGGTTGAAAATAAAATTCTCCTGATAATATCAGCTTTTTTCAGGTGCTATCAGCTTGAAATAAATAGAGCTCTTAGACCGCCTACACGGACTTCTTGCTTATGTGCATATTCTTCCATTTTTTTCCTGAAATCATAGGACACAATTCTGCTTTCTCAGGAAACACGTTGCGTTTCAATCAAACTATGTAAGAACCCAACCAAATAAAATCTAGTACAGGTCAATCACTGTAATAATGTGGAAAGGCTAAGGATGCTGCTTTATTTAATCTTATGATTTCTTTAAACCTTTCAAGTTATTTGGAGTTTCTCTGGGTTGCATAATTTAATAATGAAAAGAAAATACGGTTGTGAAACCTACCTTTTCTCTATCTCTCTTTCTCTCTGATCTACAGCTTGGAAATATCTTTTCAGTCCCTTCCCTTCAATTAATGAAATAGTTTCCCACCCCACTCCCATCCTGCCTGGAGACACCATTGCCATGGTTACCTGGATACCTGTTCTCAAAGAATATGTGTGGTAGCAATTGACGATTTAAATGTCTCAATGTGTTGCACTTAGGAACAGTAATGAGACCATTATGAAACTACTCGTCGTGAAAATACCATTTGTGTTACAGTCTGAGATTAAAACTTTAATTTGTATTCATTTACTCATTTAAAGAGATAAGGTTGGAGAGGCTGATCTCTGCAGCTAAATAGCAAGTCACTGACATGAAATGCCATCCGCCTGAGACAAGACATTGAGGCTGCCTCTCCTGGAGTGTTGATAACACTGCGAGAACAGACAGAATCACCCACCAAACTCATGGAAAGTTAACAGTAAGAGGACATTGTAAAGACGGTGAATTGGGGCAGTAATTGGTGTTCAGTAGTGAATCCATGTGAGGGTCCAGAGAAAGAGCTACTCAGGGATGTTGTCTTCATTTTATCTGAAAACACTATTGGTAAGCTTGATTCGGGACCTCTCGTATGGTTCTCTACCAGTTTCCTTTGGGGATAAACATACTTCCTTCTGAGTTTTAGCTTTCTTGCCCTCAAAATTGTTCTCTTCGAGCCAGGGAACTTAACCTCATGTCTGTTATAAAGCGTTTGGGGGAGATGATTTGCAAGTAACCTGAACTAGTGAAAATTAGCAAGACCCAAGTATGCCAATATTGCCATTTAAAGAAAACAAATTAGAATGGATTAAAGATTAACCCTATAATTTCATTTATTCTCACAGTCTCGCAGGCTATTTTGAGTGGGAGAGAAAGGGGGTAGTTATAGCAAAATGCTGGGAAATTCAATTAACTACAGTATTGAGGCTGAAAGTACTGCTTATTGACTGTGTGCTCAACAGTATATCCCTGGTTCCTTTTTGCAAATACATTTTTGTGTGAATTAGTATAGGGCCTTTTATAAAGTAAATCTGATCCCTTGGAAAGAGGAACAGGATACACACTGAATTTCCATTCACATTCTTAAACCATACAATTTTTTAGAGTGAATAAATCAAGACAAAGAAATTAAACTTACCTCTATCAAAATCTCTGGGTTGCAGTTTCATACCATACACACAGACAGACACACACAAACATACACACATACACACAAAATTCTGGATGGGTCAAGGTTTAAAGATTAAAAACCAAATTATGAAGACACTAGATAAAAATGGATTCATATTTGTTACCTAAGAATAAAGGAGAACCATAGTTTAGAATTTCATAAAGGAGAATCTGTTTATAAATAGTCATATATATATGGTTTTAACTTATATATCTCATTAATAGTTATAATCAGGGCAAAGCAGGTGGGAGAAACTAGGACTCTCATGCATTATTGGTGGAGGTAAATAATCCTTTACTGGATGAATACTTGGTAATATGAATGAAAATGTATATTTTCACTATCCTTAGGCATTTGTCCTAAAAAGGTAGCCGTGTAAGTGGAATAAAAAAAGAGAGAAAGAAAGAAAGAAAAAACAGCCTATCATGGCATCCTTTATTATAATTTGCATGACACTGCAGACATCTCTAACTGCCTCTGTCCTTCAACTTGACTTACTTTCAATGATAAAGAAGGAAACCATTTGGTTTGTATGAGAACATTTGAAAAGATGTTCACCAAATTTTTAACTTGGTTATTTTTGGTGATAGAAATGTAGATGATTTTTAATATCCTCTTTATATATTTCTTAATAATTTTATTATTTTAATAAGAAACATGCATTAATATTACAATTGGGACAACAATAGAGCTCTTACAGGTTGAATTGTGTCCCCCTAAAAGATATGTTCAAGTCTTAACCAGCAGCACCTCAAAATGTGATCTTATTTGGAAATAGGATCTTTGCAGATGTAATTACATTAAAATGAAGTCATACCGAATTACAGTGGGCCCTCATCCAGTATGACTGGTGTCCTTAGAAGAAGAGGAAGGACACACAGTAGGAGGACAGCCATGTAACAGTGGAGGCCGAGACTGGAGTGATAAGTCTACAAGACAAGGGATGCCAAGGATTGTTGGCAAACATCAGAAGTTAGAAGAGGCAAAGAAAAATCCTTCCTTAACAGGTTTCAGAGGGAGCATGGCCCTGCCAACACCTTAATTTCAACATCCAGCCTCCAGGACTGTGAGACAATACATTTCTGCTGTTGTAAGCCACCCAGTTTGTGGTATTTTGCTCCAGCAGCCCTAGAAAACCAACACAAGCGCCATTTTAATTTAAAGGAAGAGACTCCATTTACTCTCTGGATGTGGTAAAAAGAAACATCATCTACATTGCCACACAGGGAATCACAAACCCCGTTATTAACAGTTCTGCATCCAGTTTACTGATCCGGGAGTTAATGCACAGAACTTAGAAAAAGTAAGGCAAAATGTCTTACTTCTTCAGTATTCCAGCGATGGCACAAATGCTCAAGTGGTCTGAATGCACCCCCAGGTAACAGAAGCAGTCTTTTCCAAGGCCTCCAAAGACTTCTTCTTCTGCAAACCATCATAGATACCATGAAATATATAGAGATATGTCTCATTGATGCACTACTTTAAAGAATTACAGGCCTGCTTATCACAGTTTTCATTTTTTTCCTCAACCGTATTAAATATGACTATACCAATGAGCTGAAAGGAAAACTAGGTCCCAAGTGTTTTGGCATCTTTTCAGTATCGAAGGTCAACTACATAGCAGTGAGCCAGAATGCATTGTGAACAGACATATGGCATTTGTTTAGGAGAGGAGGGGGTGGGAGGAGGAGAGTCCTGTTTTCCAGCTGCCTCCTCAAGTCAGCCTGGATTGCTGTAAAATCTTCCTGTATCTTATTTAGGCTCGTAATCATTTTCTTTCTAAGTGGTCTTTTGTAATCCCGAGAACCAAAAAGACGTGATTGCAGGAAACCCATGCCTTCTGACTGTGCTGAGTCTTTGGCAAAGTAAACTTGAGGATCTAATTGCATCAGGAGTGGGCGAATGTGCCAGTTCAGGATAGAGTCTAAACACAAGGGCAGAGGAACCAAAGACAAGGCATGCTTCCATGACAAGTCTGCAGCTTATGAAGCATATAACCCTGGGGCTTAAGTCACTCACATTCTTTTTGGACTAACTGCACTTTAATCAAATTATACCTGTTTGAATGCTCTTCTGGTAGAGAATCCAACTGAGCACAGCCCCTTCTATGTGCATAAAGAGCAAGTGTATGTGCCTAGTGTGATTTGGAAGGTAACCAAAAGACCAAGGATTAGTCAAGAACTTGGGCGGTTTCAAATGACAGAAACCCAACTCCAACAGGCTTATACTAAAAAAAGGAAAGGGATTTTTTGGGAAATTAAGGAGTGGAGGTGGCATCCTGTCTCTAAGGACTCATCATTAAATGTGTCTGCTCATCACTGCGCTCCCTTTTAGCTCTGGTTGTCCTTGTGCCGTGGCCTCATATTCCCTCCTGCTAACAGCCTTCCTCTACACGGTTAGAACAAGTGGGGCTTATCTCCAGACGTGTGGTCCTCTGGCTCATAAACTAAGATGAAAAACAAGAGAAAAATTCTCCGTTTCAGTGTCCATACATAGATAATATCAGAGCAGTTCCGTGATGGTTGGTTTTGGGTTAGGTGCCCATACCTGAGTCAGTTATCCTGACCAGGTAGATGGGGTACTCTGCTTAGCCAGGCCTGGATCTGCTGCCAGGAGGGCAAGGCAGTGGAATGGGCAACCCTATTGAGACAATGTACGGGAGAAAAGTTAAGTTTCCCTAAAAAAGTCAGGGTGCTGTTATACAGAAGAAGAAAAAAGGGATGCAAGAAAGACAAACAGTAAATGCCTGGTAGAATATCCAGACATTCCCCAAGTACTGTCCCCCCTCCCTTTGACCTAGGCTTCCATATCACTTGAAATCCTTATTCTTTTAGGTTCCAACTGTCCATATTAAAGAAAGATAGATGATAGATAACAGAGAGATGACAAGTGCATCAAAATTGCAAAGCCGACAAACAAAGTGACAAATCCAAGTGTATAAACAAGTAAAAATTGAGTGCAAAATAAAATTTTTATCTTAACTGAGCTTTGAAATAAGGAAGAGTTAGATATCCTTGGAAGTATAGAGGACAGCTTATTTTTTAAAGCAAGCTATAAAGAAATATAAAACTATATTAAAAATACATCAAAAGGCAACTCAAGATTGGGGATAAAATATATAAGTAGAATGCATTCAGTCTACAGTCTTACTTATTCAAGCAGGAACTGTATGACGTGCCATTCAAAAACAATGTCTCCTGTGAACCCTGAGAGGACCAGCTCACTATATAGATACAGTCAAAGTGGGGTCGAGGCCACCAAGGCTTCATCTATCAGGAAATGACTTCATCTCTGAAGAATTATAAATGAGTTGCAAAAAAAAAAAAAAAAAAAAAGTGGATTTGTAGCAGGTGTGGTGCTCAGACACAGAGCTGGAGGTTTTCATTTTGGCCATGGTAAAAATTGAGGTCTAACCTTGACTTCCGATGATCTCCCTCCCTCCTTGTTGTAGGACCTGAAACTTGCCTTGCCTGAGCGCAGGACCTCATACTTTGCTGAGATTAATATGACATCAGACAGTGGGGTTCCCCAGACTGTTGCATAGTTGTGGTCTGCAGTATTTATTTTCTTATTTTCGGTATTAGCATTTGAGGGAAAACTCCAGGTGGTGAAGTTAAATTTCCAACGGGGAATCAAACAGCCTTTTCCATACCTTTGAAACAGGGCCTCAGTTCGAGCCAACCCAGGCAGGCCCACTAAGGAAAGGAAAGATACAGGAGCTCACTCCATAGAAAATGATGTTTCTAAGTCAAGTTAGTTGGTTTTCCATTATCCACATTCACATTATCTACTTAAAAGTCTAAGACCATAAGACACACTGACACTAGGAAACAAACCGAGGGTTGCTAGAGGGGATGTAGGGGGAATTAGGTAACAGGATGACTGGCATTAAGGAGGGCACTTACAGAATGAGCCCTGGGTGTTATATGCAACTGATGAATCACTAAATCCTAACTTCTGAAACAAATAATACACTATACATTAGTTAAATTGAGATTAAATAAAAAATTTTTTAAAGTTTATGTCTAACTAGTGTCTGGTTTTCCAGTTTTTGAAAACTTAAGACACAGGGAAAAGAAAAAGATCGACTAAAATCCCTTCATCCAGACAACCCCTGTTAAATTTTGTTATATATAACAAAATATATAAAATATGTAACAAAATCCTACATAAATACAGGATGTAAATATATTTTTCTTTCACAGCAATAATTTTGTCCTAAAGCACATACTTTATTACCAGAGTTGTAAAACTTAATGTATTATAAAATTTTTCCATTTAAATAAATATTTTTCTATCATTTTAATCTATTGTATAACTCTAACATTATATATATTTAATTATCACATTACGTTATACATTATATGTTACATTGCATAATGTTATATATAACATATGTTTATATACATAATGAAGAATTTAGGATATTCTTTATTTTTTATGGCTATATATAATTCCTTAGGTTCAATTTCTAGATGTACAATTGCTAAGTATTTCCAGAATCTTTAGGGTTTGGATGGTGAGACAAGTTGGCATCCAAAATGGTGTAAGAGTGTTCATCTTCTCTCACACTCTATCAGAGTACCATTAATTTTTAGAATTTCTGACTATTGGGGTGGATAGCATCATCACCATATATCGTCTGTTTAAAGACATGCAGCTTTTCATATTTGAACATATCTGGAAACAGATCGCATCTTGCCATAGATAGTGACTCAACACTGTGTTTCAGTTTAATTGGCAGTGTTTTTCTTCCTCTCTTAGGAGCACACGAAGGAGCAGCTTGCCCTCTGATCATGGGCATCTTAGATCGAGTGAAATACAGTATTCAGTCTAAGCAATTTTAAGTCTTGGCCCAGCTTCCCTTGCCACCCACCAAGCTTCTGGGACCAGTTGCCCTTGCTAACTACTTACAGTGTGCTCCAAGTATGTAAATTCAACGCAACTTTTATTCACGTTACTGTGCATATGGCTTGGGGAATACAAAGACGAACATGACAGTGCCGAGAAAAACTTAATTAGGAAGGTCACTGCATAAAAACCGTGTAATGAATTTTACCTCGAAACCTTTGTGGAACAAGATAGGATATAAATAAATAAAAACACTATACAGAAGCCACATAGACATTCATCTCAGATCACCTGTCCGCACCCGTTGCCTGTATTGACACAGATAACCGGGTGCTCCTCCGAGCTACCTGCCTTTCCTTGAGGCTATTCTCTTCTGACAAGAGCAAACGCTGCTCATTTCACTCAAGGGGTGTCTCCTTGCCTCCAGCTTTTCAGCTGGCTGCATCCTGTCCAGCCCTCACATCTCAGTGCAGAGGCTACCTCCTCTGGGAAGTGGCCCTGGCTCCACTTCTCCTTTCCTCTGACCCCGCCTTCTGTCTGTGTTGCTTCCACAGTACCTAGTCCACTTGAAGCCACACATCGTGGTCACCTCTTCCCTTGACATAAGGAACGCAGGGCATTCCTAGCATTTAAAAGCAGGACTCCGGGAAGACGGCCCCCAGCTCAGCCCGGCTCTGCCCCGTGTTACCAATCTACCCTTGAGCAAGTTACTCAAGCAATCACTCTCCAATCTCCACTTTCTTATCTACACATCAAAGTTAGTATTGCCTTGTTCGAAAAGTTATTTTGGAGAATCAACTCTGATAAAACATATGAAGCCCTTAGCACAGGGGCTGGCCATTGGAAAACATTGAGGGGGAAAAAATACTAACTTATTGGCTCTCTGTGTCCCCTAGCCGACTAATGCTCTTCCAGAGTACAAAGTATGTCCTTCATCTCTATGATCCCAGTTATGTGGTATGGAGCAAATGCTCAGCACAGGTGTGTTAAAATACTTATACAGAAAAACTAAGGCCACGGCCTTAGGAGCAAAAAGAAATTAGGCAATAGATTTCTCTATTTGGCTCAGGAGAGCTTTTCTGCTTTGTGAATGGGCTTCTACAATCTGTCTATAGAGATTATTTTTAAGATTTTATTTATTTATTTGACAGAGAGAGAGAGAGATCACAAGTAGGCAGAGAGGCAGGCAGAGAGAGAGGGGGAAGCAGGCCCCCCGCTGAGCAGAGAGCCCGACGCGGGGCTCGATCCCAGGACCCTGAGACCATGACCTGAGCGGAAGGCAGAGGCTTTAACCCACTGAGCCACCCAGGCACCCCATTAATAGAGGTTTGTGAAAATGACCAGTAGGTTGATCTGTGAAGCTGGTGGGCCAAAGGTAAGCCAGAACCGGACCAGGAGTCCATTTATGACTTGGCCTCAGGGTCAACCGGGAACTTATACCCATCTGTCCTCCTGTTCTTTTTTTTTTTTTTTAAAGATTTTATTTATTTATTTGACAGAGAGAGAGAGATCACAAGTAGGCAGAGAGGCAGGGGGAAGCAGGCCCCCTGCTGAGCAGAGAGCCCGACGCGGGGCTCGATCCCAGGACCCTGAGATCATGACCTGAGCTGAAGGCAGAGGCTTTAACCCACTGAGCCACCCAGGTGCCCCTATAGAGATGGTTTTGTTAGTTTGAACCCAGTGATGTGAAAAGCAATCAGAAGGACTATAAGATCTCAATAGACCGGTCTTATAAAAAAAAAATTCCTAATAATTGTCTAGGGTTCAGTTGGAGGTTTTTTCCCCTTGCTTACCAGGTTTCTTAAGACTGCTAACAAAAACGTGGTATCTCGTAACCCCTTCATATGGCTATTAGTTTCTTTCATTTACTTCCTGTATCCCCTCAGAGGAGGATGTGATAGTAATTTAAGATCTTATTAAGCAGTATGAATGATCAAGACAGTATACTAGCAGATGAAAAGAATGATTAAAATGATATTTTATCAAGTGACCCCATTGCTTCTATTGGGAAATCTTTGTTCTCTTGGCACTAGAGATATGACCAGCCCCCTATAAGGAATACGTAACTGAGACACATCAGGAAGTGACTCCACCCCAAAATGTCAACACATCTAGCCTGGCTGATGCCGAAAATGATGGCAATAGAGCTCACTTTCTCTGAGATCTTGTTCCACGTGGAAATGCCATTGTATTTGACCATTGCAGAACAAACAGCCATAGCTCCCATTAATTGAATACTCCGATCTGACAACTAGATGCATGTTCAGTCATTTAATTTTTCAAGCAATCCTAGGAAGTAGGTAGATTGCCATTCTATAGACAAGGAAAGGAAGGCTACCCAGTGAAGTAACTTGCCCAGGCAGCTGGGGAAGATCAGAACTGCAGATCAAACTCAGCAGCATCTGATTCTAAGCCTGTGCAGACTTCCCAAGTTGGGTCTCACATCAGCAATGGCTCTATGATCTGCTCACTCCTCCAGCCATGTTTTCTACCAAACTTCACACCTAAGACACACCAAACTTCTTATAGTTCCTCCAATATACCACAATGACAACTTTCTTCTTTCTCTTCACTATCCCCCATTGCTCTCTGGCTTACGCTTTTGGGCCTTGGCTGAAATGCTACTTCCCCAGAAAACTTATTTCCTGAAAGCTCAACGCCATCCCTGGATGTTGTCGGACGGCCCCACCAAGAGCTCCCAGAGCTACTTGGCCAACACCCATGTTAGCGTGGCTCATGAGGCATAGCTGTGTCTTGTGTAATTTCATCCTTTGTTGGACTGTGAGTAGCACAAGGACCGACTGCAAGTTGCTCTGGTTTACTATTGTGTCTTCAGTGCCTGGGAACTGTTGGAAGTTTAGTACAGAATAGTGGAATGAATGAGTAAGTGCACTGGTGAATCAACAGTAACTGGTAGAGTAGGAATGCATTGCAATAAGAGAGTGACGATGTCCCATCTACTTTTCCACACCAAAGGCAAGTCCCATCTTCCTCATGATTCTGTATCCAGGCTAGCCCTGCCTCTTTAAAGACATTACCAATTAGCAGTCTGGGTCCCATTAACAACACCTTTCACTCTTAAAAGTTTGTTCTTTTCTCCAATTTCTTATTCAACTTTGAAGAAATAGGATCTAAGCTTCAAATATTTGGTGTTAAAATGTGAGCTACAGCTAAACCTAGAAAATTTGGTCATACATTCTTTGAGGCCAGAGTCTCTGCCAGTCACCCCCCCTACACACACACACACACACACACTTTTTTATTTTCCCCTCACTTGTGAAAGATTATGTTTTCTGAGTCCTCAAACCTTCTGTTTGTCACAATAAGCCACATGCTCATAGTGTACATGTTTCATTTTGCTCCTATCTGGATGTTTGGAAATCTTCCTGAAGGAGAAATTTCAGAACAAAACAAAATGGTAATTAATAGCATCACAAGTATGGTTGATAGTAGGGGTTTTTTCTTTTATTTTTCCTCAAAAATTAAGTGTCATAACCAAAATGCTGATCTTACAGAGAATGAAAAACAACAGCAACCCTCTCAAATAATCATAAAAAGCCTTTTGATTTTTTTTTTTTAAAGCCTTTTGATTTTTAAAAGAAATAATTAAGGTGAGGTTTGACCTGCTCACTAATCAGAGGACTGGGTTCCCAGAACACAAGACTTTGTGCTATTCCACTTAACCAAAGAGCAACTTGGGCATTTATCCAAAGTACTCCTTAAGGATCTAATATGTTAATTGAAAAAAAATCTTAGGAAATAACTTTACAAGCAAACAATTCATCCGATTGGAAACACATGGGATTATTATCCAATCCCTTTTTCTTGACATCTCAACTGCTGAAGCAAAGGATTTTTTTTTTTAAATCAGAATTTTTCAAAGTACAAACAGAATTAGTTACAATTCCAAGGTAGAATACAATTCGCTTTAATTAAAACAGCATACAATATAATTCCCACGTGGGCATTTTAGCATGCTTAATGCTGTTACAGGTGAAGAAACACTGTTTTCTGGGCTCTCCTTCCAATTCTCAAGGCGTCCCTCAGACCTCCACAGCCATATATATATATATATATCTGATGGATGTAGCTTTCTCTACCTGCCGTCCTTCTCAAGGTTCTCTTGAGATGCTTCAGTATGCGGTATCTCTTGACAAGCACTAGGTGGTTAGTTACATTTTCTCATTGCTCTGCAAACTTGCTTATCACAATCACAAATGTGATATGCACAAAGAAGCTCTCAGCAGCAGGGAAAGGACTTAGCCACCTGGACCCACTAGACCCTTCAGGTTCTTCATGGCATCTGTCGTCTAAAGATTTGATATCTTAGGTAATTCAATTGATCCCTTAAAACCAAGACAGAAAACCGAGGGGCAGGCTGATAACCTGATAAGCTCTAGAACATAAAAGGCTTTGAATTCAAGAATCCCAATTCCCTGGAGGGAAAATAAATGAGTACAAACTGAGTACACACTAAGGAAGGTCCAAAGACTTTGGAATTCTCCTGATGCCTAGGGATGTGTGTTGGGAAATAAACCACGTCGTTGTTAATGATCAGACCTGGATGAGTTGTTGCAGGGAAAAGAATTTAGATGAAGCCATTCACACCTGCACTAAAAACAGACAAAATTCACACAGGTATGTGCACACTCATGCACAAGCACATGCACAGAGGTGTACCCACTGTGCCTTCACATAGTTCTCTTCTAGTCTCCATTGAAGATTTGAGGAAATAACTTCTTTATTAGTCATTAAGATAATTGAGATGTGTTTCTCATTTAGAGTCAATTCTCGATTATTCACAACAGAAGAAGCTAAGGTGGGATTAATGAAAATCTATTATAGAGAATTCTTGAACCTCACAATTTCGGTCCTTTCTACCACCCACCTACACTTGCTTTTCCCATACCTGTTAATGAGGAGCTAAAGGCGACCCGAATATTCTCCCCTACACCTCTTGCTTACCCTCTGCCAGAGTTGTTAAGAATAATGAAACGCTTCAAAAGCCAAGAATTTGAGAAAAAAGGAAGACAGCATCTGAATAAGTCCTGTGGGCAAACAATCACTAAATGTTTGGATTGATGCCATAGGGTACCCTTGACTGGGCTTAGATTAGTCGAGGAAATGCTTTCCATTTAGAAAAGAGTGATTATTGAGAGTGGGTACTATTTGTGGACATTTCCAGAGACACCGTTAGGAGCAAGCATTCTTGTTAAGAAACTTTGTCTAAGCTACGGAGAGGTCAGCAATCCTCTTACCTCCCTTTTCCATTGTGTAGCAGAAGAATAATAAACAGGTTGGTTCTGCATTCAGAAACATTAAAATAGGGAACAAAAACATGCACGCATAAGACAATTTCATCACATTGTCACTTGCCAATGTATTATTGCAAAAGGATCTGGTTTGAGTTACAGAGATATCACTTTCTCCTTTCAACTATAGTTATTGAGAAGAGCACTAAAAAAAATTATTCTTGGCAAAAGGGGACACAATTTTCAGGCTAGTTTGGCAAGGTCAAATGAACACCAATGAAAAGTTATATTCACTCAGCATGTGGGGAGAGTTTTACATCTGGAAAAGGACTTAATTATGGTAGGGTAAATAATTGAGTTTTTACAAGTTAAAGTAATAGCATGCAGTGTTTGCTGAGCATTTTTCTGGATGTTTAGTTATACCCAAGGGATTTGTCTCTGCCCTCCAAAAAGAGGGAGGTGGAGAAAGAGTACATAAAGGAGAATTTTTAGACTAACATGTCAACTGAGAGAAATGAATATAGGCTTCAGCAGGAATGAGAGTATTTGGGAGCAGAGAACCACAGTATTAGTAAAATTCAAGTATGGATCTTTTCTTCTGGGTTTTTAATTCATATCTCTTTATCCTCTGAGTTGGTCATTCATATCCACCTTAACCCCACTGCCCTTTGTGTGTGAAGCACGTGAGGGGTGGGTAGCAGAGAGCAGCAATTACCACCCCAGCCTGGAAAATCTATTCAAGACAGGCTGGTCACTTCCCCCTGAATCCCAGGACTCTGGTAATTGCATCTCCCTTCTTCTCCAGACCAGTGGATCATTGCTAGAATCCCTCTAAAGCCACTTTCCTCTCCCCCTCCAATAATAATAATAACAATAATAATAATAATAACAATAAAGGTCCAGAGGTGTCGGTATTATTGAAAGCAATACAGATGCTATTTCTCTCCCATATTCCCCATGACCGGCTGTATCAACTTTTCTTCCAGTCATAATCAAGCCAGACTTGCTTCTGTCTTTACACCTGGGCTCTTGATGTACTCCTGTTGTTTTTCCAGAAAGATTTTTGCTTGGCTGGCTCCAAACTGGTCAGCTGTCAGTACAAGTGCCCCTTCCTCTGAAAAGTCTTTTGGGACTACCCAATCTAAAGCCCTCCTCCATTCCTCTCTATCACCTAACTCTGATTTGTTTCCTTCATACCACTGTTACTATCAGAAAATGTTCATTAGTTTACATGTTTCTAGTTTCTCTCTTGCCTATAGAACATCAGCTCTATGAGGCCAGAGTCCAATTTCTACTTCTGCATCTCTGACATCTGGGATAATACCTGAAAGATCATAAGCATTCAAATAATTGTTTTAGTAAAAAAAGTGCACGTTCTTATTATGTACTAGACACTCTTTACATAAGTAATCTTATTTAATCCCTACCCTGACCTATGATATAGCTACCATCCCCATTTTACAGATAAAAGAGCTAAGGCTTAGAGACATGAAATAACTCTTATAAATGGCAGAGCCAAGATATAAGCCCAGGTGGTCTGTCTCCAGAGCCAACTGCTTACAACTGCTACTCATTTTACTTATACATTGTATATAAACCTTTTTTGAAGTTTCAGATGTGTCCAAAAAAAAAAAAAAAAATTTCCGGTTTCTGGTTCCAAATATAAGGAGCTTGGAAGTTACCATTCCATCTTAACAATGAGTGAAAAGCTGAACAGACTGAAAAGTCAACAACTCTTTTTGGATGTATAAAAGAGGGGAGGATACAGGATAAACTGTTGCCCCCAGGATTGGAGAGACAGGTGACTATGGGAAGTATTGGCTTACCAGAGCAGAGACTCATGAGTGGAAGCAGTTTGGGGAACGAGTGCCAGGGTAGGAAAACCTGAACTATAATTGACAAATTGCTGGAGGCTCCATGTGGATAGCTCTGAGAGTTAAAATGTCCAAGGGGACCCAGTCATGAAGGGGAGGAGTTACAATTTATGAAATTTACCTCCAAGAGGTCAACTAGGTTCTCATAGTAAGTATCAGAGAAAAATCCCCTTGTTCTTCCAGCAAGGGAAGGGGAAAGGAGCCATTTTGAAATATGCCATAGTACTTGGTTCTCAGCAAGACCTGCCTACTTAAGTAGTTAACCAGAGCCCAATCTACTGGGGTTTTATCAGAGCCTAATTGATCTGGGGAAAGGGAAATACCCAGCTCCAGTCATCTCTAGCCTTCCGCATGGAGGGAGGGAAATACTCAACTCCAGCCCACTCTAGCTATCCTGTTCCACATAGGAGGCAAGAAACAACTGAGAAACACTTGCGAAGTTCACAGGCCAGAGGCATAGGCTCACTAAAATATGAAGACCTAATCATAGGACTGCAGAACACTTCCCTTCCCCTCAAATCTTTCCATAATATTACTAAAGGCTAATTTTTCACAGTGCCTTTTATGTAGTACATCATGCCCAGCTACCAACAAAAAGTTACAAGGCATACTAAAAAGCAAAAAAACCCAAAACATACTAAAAGGCAAAAAAACAAAAACAAAAACAAAAAAAAACCAAAACAAAAAACCCCCACACAATTTAAAGAGACAGAGGAAGATATGGCAAGACTATTGGAATTATCAGACTGGGAATTTAAAACAATGATCATTAAGATACTCAGGGCTCTGATGGATAAAGTAGACAACACGCATGAACAGATGGGCAGTGTAAGCAGAGTTGGAAACCCTGAGAACCACAAAGAAATGCTAGACAGAAAAAACACCATAACATAAATGACGAAGGCCTTTGATGGGTTTATTAGTAGACCAGACACAGCTGAGGAAAGATCTCTGAGCTAATGGATGGATCAGTAGAATCCTTGGAAACTGAAAAGCAAAGAAAACAAGACTGAAAAGGAAAAAACAAACAAACAAAACAGAAAAGAATACCCCAGACAACTACAAAAGATGTAACATAGTCATAATGCGAATACTAGAAAAAGAAGAACAAGAATGGAGCAGAAGGAAAATTTGGGGGAAAAAAAAAGTACCTTCACCTAAGCATATAATTTTCAATCTACAGAAAATCAAAGAAATAAAAAAAAGATGATTCTGAAAAAAGCCAGAGAAAAATAAAGTTCAATTTCTTGCCTTAAGGATTTCTCAGAACCTTTAATATGCTAATGTACCCCAGGACTTGTCAAGATAAGGATATAATATCCCATTCAATTTTTTTACCCACCTACTCCTCTTTTTCATGAAGATTTTCTTGACATTTCTTTGAACTGTACCCCTGAAGTTTCTTTGGAAATTGTTCTCACATTTAGTCTCTGTCTCCAAAAACACCTACTTATATCAGAACCATAGATCCACCACTGATTCATTCATTCGACTGATGTTTTTTGAATAGCTATTATGCACCACGCACTTCTCTAGAACCTATGAGCTGTCAGTGAAAAAAAAAACAAAAATCTCTGCCCGTTTTGAGTTATAACATTTCAGAGAGGGGAAAGGTAGATAATAAACCAAACATAAGTAAATTCTGTCATACTGCAGGGGGTGATCTTCTCTGGGGGGGAAAGGTGAATATAGAAAAGAGTGAGAGGATGAGAGTTAAAGAAGAGCCAGAAGGAATGCAGTTGAAGGAGAGGCAGATGGAAAGGATGGATGTGCAATTTGAAATAGGGTGCTCAAGGTGGGCTTTATTGAAAAGGTGGTGTTTGAGCCAAACCTTGAAGGGGGTGAGAGAATTAGCCACGTGATATCTGAGGTAAGAGTATTTCAGGAAGAGGAATCTGCAAATGCAAAGAATCTAGAAACCTGGATTAGCATTTTCAAGAAGCATCAAGAGACCAGCACTCCTGGAAAGGAGTAGGAGGCAGTATAAGTGCAAGATGAGATCAGTAAATTAAGGGGGTGGCAGGACATACAGTGAAATGTAAGTCATTGAAAAGCCTTTGGCTTTTCTCCTGAGTGAGATGGGAATCCACTGCACTGTTTTAAGCAGGGAGTGACACAATCTGCCTTACTTTTGAAAAGGATCCTTCTGGTCACTAAGTTGAGCATAGAATATCAGGGATCAAGGAACACTCTGGATACTATGTTGAATATAGAATATAAAAAAACGAAGTTAGAAGTAATGAAATCAGTTATCATAATACCGTGAACGATGTTGTGGCTTAGACCAGAATGGTAGCAGTAAAAAAAAAAAAAAAAAAAAAAGAATGGTAGCAGTGACCGTGTAAGAGGGCATAGGGGTTCTGATTTATTTTGAAAGTACAACCAACAGGATTTCCGGATAGTATGAGAATGAGAAGATAGAGGATGACTAATTTTTTGGTCTGAGCATCGGAGAGAATGAATTTAACATCAGTCAAGTTGGAGAAAGCCTGCAAGGATGGAAGAGACTCCAGGTGGGAAATCAGGGGTTCATTTTTGGGCATGGTCACTTGGGATGCCCTTAAAACTTCCAAGAAGATACATAGGGAGTTGGAATCCGAGTAAGAGATTCAGTCTAAAAATATAGACTTGAGAGAGGTCAATAAATGGATGGAGTTTAAAATCACGAGAATGTAGGAAATCACAAAGGAGTAAGTATGGAGATCCGGAAGGAAAAAAATGAACCAGAGCCGTGCCTGAAGCCCAAAAAGGACAAGTTTCTCAGGAAACCAACCCCAAAATCCTTGACCGGAGGGTAGAAGCGGAGCAGGTAGTAGGAAGAATTATTACAAGCTTCAGCTTCGGGGACTTGAAGGAGGTATGTCTAAGAGGGCTCATCTCCTGAACCACGTAAGGGCTGCCTGGAGTTCTGTCTGAGGAAGATTCTGGGACCATGTCTGGGTGGGAAAGAAATTAGTGATGAGTGTCAGCTGCTACAGTTGTGAAGTGCTGAGGGACAGCCAGCAGGGCAGCATTGGATTTTTACCATTCTTTGCTGAAAGGAAGGACCATGTGACTAAGAATAAGCAGCACCTGGTGTTTGGAGAGTTCAGTGAAATGCTTTCAACTTATCAAGTCAGTTTATGTGGTTTGTAGCAACATCAGTATACAACTTGTTGCTGAAATTATCTTGTGCGTTAAGAATAATTTTATTGCTCTTGAGCCAATGGCGTATGTTGGGCTTACCTGTGTAAAAGGTGCTCCATGAAAGAAGAATAAAGAAAAAGAAGATCTGTAACAAGTAGGATGGTCTACATAATTCGTGGACTCAAGGCACAAATGGAAAAAGTCAAAACCCAAGACAGAGTGGAACTTTTAGCTGTGGCTCTGTGAAAAGATTGGGCAAATTCTCTCCCCGAAATGTGACCACAGTGCTGGAAGAACTGACAAATACAGCCTTTGGAAATCAACCACAGACATAAAGCAATCTGCAAGTGTTTACGCTTTAAAAACCACTGAGCTTCATGTAGCTAGAGGGGGAAGCTGTGAAGCTCTAGCGTGAGGCTTCTCCATCCACCGCACCCCAGCTTATAGGTTCTGCCAAGGTAGGGACAGCCGTGATGATCAGCAGCCTCGCTGCCAGTGTTGAGGACACTCACGCAATTTGGACAGGTGGGCAATGCAAACACTTAAGAAAGCTGGCAGTAGAAATGATCATCTTGGAGGTCAATGGGTAGGGAGACTCGTGGGCTCCGTCAGGCACAGGTCACATTCCTGGTCAAAGACAGCATGTTCCTGGCTGAGGTTATTCACATATCCAGTGGGGACTGAGACGAGCACAAGCATTTCACATACTTCTGGTTAATCCTGGGTCTGAGTGCATGAGCATAAGATACTCCAAAGGACCCAGAAGAAATTAAAACCTAGGAGGCTAAAAAAACAGCATGAATATAAAATGTGCTCCCCTCCCCACAAACATAGCCAACAGCAATGGATAGAAGCCTTACTGGTTCGAGGTGTTAAAGCACAGTTGATGTGCAATCATTAGTTGACCACTAAGCTGTACAGACACAGGAACAAACTCTAGCAATACAGGTTTTAAAATGAAGGATATATACTTAAAACAACAATTTAGCAGAGGCATTAGTGACTGCCAGGGACCCAGAGTTCATAGATGTAGCCCAGGCAAGTTATTAAACAAAATACCAGCAACAACAACCTCCAAAGGAAAAAATAACCAGAATCAGAGTGGCTGCAGTGTATTACTAGAATGTTCCGTTTTTAAGAAAACAATTAAGAGACATGCCAAGAAAGTGTGACCCATACTCAGGTGAAAAAAAAAGAAAAAAGAAAAGGCAGTGAATAGAAACCACCCCTGTGTTACCAGCTATTAGCAGACAAAGGAAGGCTTCAAAGCAACTATTACAAATAGGTTCAAAGTGCTAAAGGAAACTGCATTCAAAGAATTAAAGGCAAGTGTGACAATAGATCAACAAATAGGGATTCTTAATAAGGACATAAAATTATTAAAAGTACCGAGTGGAAATTCTATAGCTGAAAAGTACAATAGCAGTAAAAAAAAAATTCAGTAAAGAGGCTCATCAGCAGGTTTGAGAGTGCAGAAGAAAGAAGCAGTGAACTATAAATTGGTAGAAATTACCCAATCTGAAGAATAAAGACAAGGGACACCTGGTTGGCTCAGTTGGTTGAGCAACTGTCTTCAGCTCAGGTCATGATCCTGGAGTCCCAGGATCGAGTCCCAAATCGGGGGTTCCTGCTCAGCAGGGAGTCTGCTTCTCCCCTGACCCTCCCCCCCTCACGCTTTCTCTCTTTCATTCTCTTTCTCAAATAAATATAATCTTAAAAAAAAAAAAAAAGAAGAAGACAAAAATGAACAGAGCCTCTGAAACCTGTGGGATAAGATTAAACATAGCGACCTCCGTCATGGGAGTCCCACATGGACAGAGTAGAAAGGGATAGAAAAACTATTTGAAAAACTAAGAGCCCCAAACTTCGCAAATGTAATTTTTTAAAAGCATTAATCTACACATCTAAGAAGTTCAAAGAAACCAAAGCATGATAAATATAAATAGATCCACACCTTGACACATCATAGTCAAATTGTTGAAAGCCTAAGCCAAAGAAGAAAATCTTGAAAGCGGCAAGAAGAAAACAACTCCTCGTATATAGGCAAGCATCGATACAATGAACAGCTGGCTTCTCATCTAAAACCACGGAGGGCGGCAGGCAGTAGAATGACATATTCAGAATGCAGAAAAAAAAAATATCTGTCAAACGAGAATTCTGTATCTAACAAAACTGTTCTTCAAAAATGAAGGCAAAATAAAAGCATTCTCAGATAAACAAAGGCTGAGCAAATTTGTCGCTAGCAGATCTGTCTTGCAAGATATACTGAAGGAAGGAAGTCCTTCAAGAAAAAGACAACCAGAAAGCAACACGAATCCACAGGAAGAATGCAGAGCAGTGCGAATAATAAATACGTAGGTTAGTATAAAAGATTCCATTAATACATCTTTTCTCATCTTTCCCTAACTTCTTTAAAAGACATAAGATTTTATGAAGTAATAATGTTAATACCCTATTGTTGCATTTATAACACATAGCTTCAATATATATAACAATAATAGCGCAAAGGGAAGAGAAATGGCATATTAGAGCAAAATTTCTAAATTTTCAAATTAATATTCATCTGAGGAGGGCTGTCATAAATTAAAATGCATATTGCAATCCCTAGAGTAACCACTAAGAAAATAGCACAAAAGAAATATAGGAAATCCACAAAATAGTGGAAATATAGTAAATCCACTAAAATATTTGTTCAACACAAAGAAGGCAGTCAAAGAGGAGCAGATAGCCAAAAAAGACAGGAGAGGTATTAGAAATCTAAGGCAGGTCTTTGGTAAAATTTCCCCTCTTTTTCCTCTCGTGTGATTTTAGTCAAGAGGGAACTGAATATCTATAACAACCAGGAAGGTCTACTTAAGTTGTGGACCAAAGTCAAGAGAAATGCAGGGTCCTTGTCTGAAAAGTATTAGGGATTTCAATATGGTGGCACCAGATCGTGAAGAAAAACAAGGGGTCCTGAGCACAGTGCTCTGTGACTGCACGAGTTACTTACATACGAAGCTGACGTAATGACAAGAGGTTACCATATCCCATTTTCCTACTCTTTCCATAAGCTTCTTTTGGGGGTACAGTACCTTCAGTTCTAGTCTTTCCCTGTTGCCTTTTCCTTTCTCATCCTTGAATCCCAAATCTCCAGCATTTGGGAAAGACTCATCCTTCACAATTCAAAGTCCAAGAGACGGGATCTAATCTCGCACATCCATGTGAGGCAGCTGTGACTACACTTTGCTACCTAGTCTTTTGCATTAAAACCTGTGGTTCCCTTAGTTGTGCTGACCCTGTGGTTTCCAAGGGCAGTTGTCACTGTCGGCAAAGGCAGTCTCCGAGAAGAACGTCCTTCCAAGTAGCGGATATTCCTGAAGTCACTTGACAATCTCTAGTATACGGGGAACCCAGGAAGGGGGCGTGGGGCGCCATGCTGGGGCGAGCTGATGGGCTTGTTAGGGTGGCCGTTACCTCGTGGTTCAGCTGTGCGGTGATCTCATCATGTCTTCATAATCAGGCTTTATGACTACCGTGCTAATAATTGACTGGAATGCAGTTCGCTGGTGTCAGACACACTTGAGAGCACTCTGTGAGATCATGGCTCTAAATCACGCAGGCCAATTCTACTCCGGCTTTGACAGGTAAATTTTGACTTACACTTTATGATAAACTGTGGTTCCCCTTTGGTCCTTCAGACCGTTGTCATACTTGCTGTTCTGAAAAAAAGTAAGTGAATTTGATGGCGAGCCTGAACCAAAGTTGTCACCCGTGAATATTATAGGTGTTTTGGTTTCAAGTCAGAGAAAATCTGGCTCAAAACTGGCTTAATTAAAAAAGGCAATATAGACTCTCTGGTAACTGAAAAACCCGGAAATAGTCCAAGCTTTTGGAATAGTCCACAGGGCTGAGTTATAGCATTAGAAACAATTTTTTTTGCTTGTTTTTCTTCTTGATCTTCTGTGGTATCTTGCTTAATCCTATGGTTAGATTTCTTTGGAGATCCAGAATGATTTCTCACACCTTCTTGATCCTTCTTAGGCTGTATAAATGTCCAGCAAGGAGAGAGAGAACTGTTTTCCTTAAAGCTTGCTGAGCCAGAAAGCATTGTTCCCAGAAGCCCCAGCAGACATCCCCTTGTCTCTCACTGGCCTGCACCCTGTCTTGTGGCTTGAATTAATCTCTGTGAAAAGGCCAGTGGGATGTGCTGATTGGCTTAAAGCAGTCAGGCTTCTACTCTAGAGCTGAGCAGGCTGGGCTTCCTCCAAGCACATGGACTGCATAGGAGAAGCAGTTCCCGGATGGAGAGAGAATGCTGCATGCTGGGAGGGTGAAGGCATCAAAAGCCCACTACCCCCACCAATGGGAAACATTGACTATTGTGAAGTCAGTGCCCACCAGGCCCTGAACGCCCCTCCATGTGACCGTAGAGCCAGGATGTTGAAGACAGCTGGGAGGAGGTGCCGGGAACACTGGGCTGCCTCCTACCATCTAGCTCGCGGTCCAACATGTGAGTAACACCGATCAAATGAAAAGCCATCGAATGTGCCCAATTGTGAATGTCATCCTGGCAGACACTGAACTGAGAGGTAGAGTCCTGTTTATTTTCTGATGTCAAAAAGGTAAGGGGAGCCTTTCTTGACATTTTTGGATATCCGGTAGTAATAATAACCTCTACCGTCATGCACCCCTAGGGAAAATGCACGGGAAAGCAGAAACTGCAAAGATTGAGCCTTAACTACCAAGGAGAAGAAAGAGTGAATTGATGTTAAGATATTCACTTATTGCACTGGCGTTGATCAGCACCTGCTGCATACTTGGCCCTGACCTAGGCCCTGTACAGGATACGTCAAGTTTTAGTATAGTGTTTCAGAACACAGGCCTTGCTATGTCTCCGACCTGGAAATGAATCCCGGCTCTGTCACACCGTCTCTCCAAGCCTCAGCTGCCTCATGTGTACGGTGAGGGGGCACCTACTCCCATGGTCCATTGTGAATATCAAATGACATAAAATAAATTGAACAAAATAAAGTGTTCACTCAGGTGACTGGCACATTTGTAATCACAAGAAACGGCAGGTGTCTTAATCATGATTAAGAGCAGTAGTGGTGTTACATTTGAAAGGTCAGTAAGACATGGCCGCTGTTCTTTGGATGCCCATCGAGGAGAGGAGATGTGAAATGTGTATGGGGGCTGAATGCTGGAGGAGAAATAGGGATAAAATGACAGAAGGTTGCAGGAAGATGGAAGTTTTCTGTGCAGGGACCTGAGAAGCCTCCCCGATAGGCATTTTACCTGCAGAAGCAAGTGGGTTTGTGTTTAACTTTAGGTGACAACTTTCGGGTCTTTTCTCTTATGTCTCTTTAAGAAACCAAATCTTAAGTGTCAGTACGAGTTACGAAGTTACAAGTTACAAAGGCTGTAAGAGCAAGCTGTGTGAGTAACATTGACACTCGCCTAAGAGTACCTTCTCTCCAGAGAGGGCGAGGTGCCAGATGTCTCCATTGTGCTGTCCTGCCTCGTGTGGGCTATGAGACCACGTGGCAAGAAGAGTAGCTGCTTTATTCCTGGCTTAGCATGGGGCTATTAGATTATACTCCCATAGGCATTTGATAATCTGTTTAACTGAGCTCAGTCGTTTGTCTTGTTTGCTGACTACTTAGCAGATGGATTTGTGATTTTGGTAATTACTATATGAACGTTAATAAGACATGATATCTTTTATTAATTACTACTTTGTGTGGTTTGTTTTTCAAAATGGCAAAAAAGAGGTGACTTACAAATATTAATGAGTCACAAGCCTTAGATGTGCAGAATTAGCGTTTGGAGGTTATTTGTTCTGGAATGGATGCCCCCTCTTGAATTTTTCACTCAAGAACAAAGACCAGAGCCCCTGTATTGTACTCTGCACCTTAGAAAAGGCAAATTTGGTCTGCTCAGCCAGAAACTACTTAATTTAGAGAAGTGCTCATTTATACTGCTTCCATTTTAATTCTCTCCAAAGAGGTTTTGGTGTTTAAAGGATAAAATACTTTCAGAGAATCTAAGTTATACCATATAAATCATTTTCTAATAGAATTAAATGAGATTGGGACCTTATTTTTAGAGGTAAGTGGGTACTGCTGATGTATCCGCTCCCCCAACACACACATACACACACACACACACACACACACACACACACACACACACACAGAACAGAGCATAATAGGGCACAACAGTGAGCCAGAGACTGGGAGTAGATTGGTCGAAGTTTCGTCCTGCCCTGTGGCTCTCTCCCCTCCATATACAAAAGCGTCAGCAAGCCGTCCTGAAAAGCCATTTCCTCGTAGGGACTAGAAGTCCCGCAGTTATGTAGCAAAAAACAGCATCTCCTCTGGGGTAACTCAGTCGGAAAGTCCTTCTGAACAAAGCAATCAGGCGGCGTGTTGTTACTGCCCTCCCTGAAGAACTCGTTTAACGACGCCTAGGAGGGTACAATTTCCTTTAAAGATCCAGTGCCTGTGGTGCTTTGAGCTGCCTGCACGTCCCAGCGTTGACAGCTTCAACAAGCATTTCTTGAGTACACACTGTGTGCCTCTCACTGTATTAGGCTTGATGAAGGCTTTATAGTGCACAGTGAAGACAGCCCGTGCCTTGAGGGATTTATCGCCCATGTCCCTCGTTATTACGGGGGCAGACACGGTGGCGACTGGCTTTTGTACTAGTCTTAAACCAGCAGGTAAACTCAAGGAATAGTCTGCTCATCTCTCTGTCCAGCTACCTTTTCAGGAACTCAAGTAAATCTTCATAATTACTACAACTTTCGTTTATGAAGAGCTGATTGTGTTCCACATGTTAAGCACTTTACATGCATTTTTCTCACTGGCTCTTCACACACACACGTGCACACACACACACACACACACACACACAACCTTTGGTAATTATATTTATAAGCCCATTTTATAGATGAGCAAATTCTTGATTAACATAAAAAAATCACACTGTAATTAATCAGCCGTTAAGCGGCAGAGCTGTGCCAGCGACTGCCGTTATGTACAAAGTAGAGTAACCTGATTTTGAAAATTAATATTTAATTCAATGGCCATTTTTTTATCGTCTTACAAGCCACAAAATTGGGACTACTGAGCTGTTTCCAGCTTTAGAGCTGCTATTCTGGTATAATCTATAAATTAAACACAGGGCTTTTCACGTGACCACATAGCAAGAATCTGGAAATAGTGGTTGGCTGCCCATGGGGACCTCTTTACAAACTGTGTCCAGTTGGGACAGGTGAATCTTTCAGTGATGCTTCCTTGAGAAGATGTGTCAAGTGGGCCTGGTATGGGCATCGGTATGGGAGAACGTGTGGATACTCCATCATGTCTCAACTGGGTGGTCTTTTGGTCTGGCTCTGTCTTTGTTGCCTGGGCAACCTCTCTTAGAATGGGAGAAACTCACTTCCCCTATTTTCATGTAGATCTGTGGGAAGAACTAAAAGTTATAGCTATGGGTTACTTGCTATCCACTACCACCTATAGCTGAGAGATCAAAGCAGTATTTGGGGGAAAGCACACCACCGTGCCGGAAGTACAGAAAGATTCAGACTCACTCAGCCTCTCTCAGGTACTTTTGAAATCAGATGGGAGAAAGATCACCTCCTTGAATCCCAGCAGTTTTCTATATTCAGTTTTTCTGTAAGGTGAATATTCTATAGTAATTTTCTTTTTTTCTTTTTTTTTTTTTTCCTGTTAGAGTTGGAGGAAGTTTTGAGAAGGCAGTGCTATGGAATGAGTGTGAACTTGGGTTTGAGAATCAGTCCTGGGTTCAAAGTTTAGCTTCACCATTTGCTAAGTGTATAGACGTCTTTGGGCAAGTTACTTAACCATTTTTAATCTGTTTCCTCATCTATTAAATGGAAATGGTCAAATATACACCTTGCACATAATTAATTTCCATTCGTTTATTCAGGGTCTACTCACGCAACAGGCAGTTGGTTCAATGTGAGGGAAGCAACTGTGATAAGAAGGCTCGGCGCCTGTCAGCCTTTACAAAGGTTAAATCTACCGGCAGAGGTTCATATCCAACTAGTCACTACAGGTACTGAGTTACAAAAGAGGAACTAGAATGAATCATGGAAGCAAACAACAGAGAACCCGATCTAGTTTAGGTGGAATTGGAGACAGGTCTCCCTGAGAGAAAGATATTAAAAATTTGAGGGAAAGTTCAAGTGATCCAGGAGAAGAGTAGAAGAAATACGTTCGCAAGGGAGCATATTTAAAAGCCTAGAGGCAATGGGGCGCCTGGGTGACTAAGTCGTTAAGCGTCTGCCTTCAGCTCAGGTCATGATCTCAGAGTCCTGAGATCGAGGCCCGCATCAGGCTCTCTGCTCAGTGGGAAGCCTGCTTCTCCCTCTCCCACTCCCCTTGCTTGTGTTCCCTCTCTCGCTGTGTCTCTCTCTGTCAAATAATAAATAAAATCTTTAAAAAAAAAAAAAGCCTATAGGCAAGAGAGAGCACAAAAACATAGGAAGAACAGAAGCATTTGAGTACAGGTGACGAGAGGTGCAGAGTACATAAAATGAGGTTGAGAGACACAAAGGTTGATGGCGCCTTAGAGGGTCTCATAAACTCTGTTAAGATACTTGGACTTCATCCTAAAGGCAATGCAGAGTCCTTAAAGGGTTTTAGTGGGAGTGACACGAGGAGGAGTTGTAAGGATGGAATAAAATGTTGCGTACAAAGGCTTAGCACAGTGTTAGCGCCGCATCCGCCGCTCAGTAAGTGGTATGTGCTATTGGTATCGTTTGCAACTTCTTCATCACTCTTAAGATGACCAACTTCAGTTACAAGGCCAAAGTGTTGCCGTGCTCTGTGGAAAGAGACTTAGGGTGGTTCGTTATGGAGCAAACGTGTTCGTTCTGAAAGGCCTGTAAAACTCTTCTCGACACCCTGCAGAAAGAGGTGGGAAGCCCAAAGGCAAATTTCTCTTCATGTATATTCTTCCTCCTCTTTCTCCACGCCTCTGCCTGCCACCTCCTCGGTGAGTTCTCATGCAGTGAAGTCATCCTACTTTCTGGCACTTCTGTCAATTTCATAAAGGTTTCTTTGCCGAAGCCTAAATACAAAAATGCAGGTGGGCCAGATGATATGTTTTCGAGAGAAGGCAGGGGGGCGGGAAGGCGTTCTCATGCTCACAGTTTGAGGGAGCACCTGTGAAAAGCACAGGTAGGCTGCAAAGTGACCCGGGTCCCTCCGTGCTTGAGATGACTCACTTTTGTTTTGGTTGAGGGGAGATGTCAGATTACTTGGTGCTTTATTATTAAATAAATACTTTGCATCCTCAGGTAGCAGACACCATGACAGGGCTCAGTAAAAGCTGAGGAAAGAAGAACCGAACACTTTTATGTTCATTAGACTATTCCCTTTCCTTGTCCTCTGATCTGGCTACGTCTAGGTTATAGAGGAACGCTGGGCTGAAGGGCCAAAAAGGTTGAAGGTGGTGGTCACTGTGGTATTAGAGGGAATATGGACTGGCAGCCAGGAAACAGATCTTTTTATTTATTTGTGGCCCTCCTTGTTCGTGAAAGAACGTGAAGAGGCCAAGTCGGTTACGTTCTGAAACTAACTCTGCCATTAACTGTGTGTCCTTGGGAATAAGTTTGAACCTCTCTGTAAGTAAGGATTCTTATATATAAAATGAATTTCTTAATTGCACACAGAATATATGATGGACACCAGTGAGCGGGGATTCTCGTTTTCTTGGCTCTGAGAAATGTCCTACAAGGAATGACCCTGCCCTGAGGCACCTACAGGCTCTTGGCGAGAAAAGCACAAGCACAGGTAATGGCAGTCAGGAGAGCATACACCTCGAAGGGTAGCACCAGAAAACAGCATCGCGGTTGCTCAGATGAATGACTAAAGTCAATACAGTTTAGCTCTGGAACATGGGCTTGGAATCAGATCAGTCTGACTTAGAATCCTGGCTCTGTCACCTACTAGCTGTGTGTATTCATTCATTCCATGTATCTTAAATGCCAATCATATGCCAGATACTGTGTTTGGTGATGGGGTTACAACAGCAACCAGACATAGAAAGATAGAGAGAAATGACTTACTTTTTTTCTCTGTCACTCTCTAGTGATACTTATAATCATTGGATTAACTAGCTATATGATGAGATCAGACTATACCCTCAGAGAGAGAAAATGTTCTCTGAGTGATCAAAACAATAGATAACATCTGGTTAGAATTTTCTTTTTTATTCTTCTGAGTTGGAAAGAATTTAAATAACTCAAATACCATTTTAAAATATTAACACTTTGCCTCTTTTTGTTGTGGATTGTGTAGTGTTTATACCAAATATTTGAGTACCAACTATGGGCCAGATGCTGTACAAACCACTTCAAGTGAATAACGTTATTGATTTCCTTTAGAAGTGTTGTACTAATGCACTGTCTTCAAGGAGCTTTCAGTGGAAATCACAGCTGGCCCCAAAGTGAAAGTCGTGTGTTTGACTAGTCCGGTTTTTATAAACGACGTCTCTATCATTCCTGGAAGGACAAGAGGCTTTCAGGGCAATAAGGTCTAAGTTTCCTTAAGACAGTTGGATTGCAAAAAGGCATGAGGAAAGAAAGGTGCAGTAAAAGTGTGAAGACGGAGGTTTCCTTTGTGTTTGTTTTTGTTAATGATTTTTAAACATTAGCCAAGAGGAGGCGAGTCTAAGAATTGGCCCAGAGGGGAAGGAATTAATAGAAGTTGATTTTTGCTATAGTGGCTCAGAATATGTAATAATATATGAACCAAATGAAATCGTATCCGGGCAGGGGACAATCCATGAGTTAATCCATGAGTCACTCATTAAGGAAATGTAATGGTTAGAGCAGATTCCTTCTTAAAGTCTGCACCTAGATGTGACAGCTAAACTCAGGGTAAGGGAACAGCAGCTTTGCAATATAGCCTTAATGTCTAGGGTGCTGAAATTTCACAGCGAGGAAACTGTTATGAAGAAGTCCTACCATTGGAGGTGGTATGTGCTGTGTGTGTGTGTGTGTCTGTGTGTGTGTGTGTAGGGAGGATAACTTCTCTTGATTGATGGGGTGGGAGAGGGAAAAGGTGCATGAATGAGAGAGAGCTAGGTTTGCAAAGGGCTGTGGGAAGAATGTTTTCAGTTAAATGCCAGGATAAGCAATTTGGAATTTATTCTGAGCACAAGGGAAGACATTGGAGGATTTTAAGTAGAAGAATGGCATGATCTAATTCATAATTGCTAAAAATGTTTTTCTCTAGCTACTTGCAGATTATAGATTTCAAGGGACAAAAATGGAAGCAGGAGACCCAGTAAGAAGGCCGTGCCTTAGACCGGAGGAGAGGCAGTGAAGCTAGATAAGGACATATTTGAGAACTATGTAGAAAGCACATTTGCTGGATTGGCTGATAAAATAGATTTGGAGGAAAGGAAAAAGGAAAGAAAAATAACACGTTGGCTTTTAGCTCCAGCATGCGTGCATTTTGACTGGGACATCCAGATGAGAATGGTTTTTGTGGAGCCACTGTTGATTCTAATGCAGAGAGTGATGGGCTAGTTAGCGAGATACTTGTGAGCTAGAGGGGACTTCAGGTCCCTGGGCACCAAATTGTACCACACTCGATGGGTCAACACCTAGTAGGGCTCTTTGGCGCTCCCATTTGGGCTACCAGATCTGCTTCCTGCATCATCACGTAGCCCAAGAAGATGGCTTTGCTCACAAAACCCAATCTTATAATATTCATTCACTAGCACATGACCCGTTGGTGTTTCATGCTTAATTTAGGGCCCACCTGGCCAACAACATATTTTTGCAACAACAGGAGTTTCATTACTTCCTTTGGAGATAGTTGTGAACACACCCTGAAGTTGGAGGTCATCAGAGATGAGAAATGGTGCCCAGGAAAACATACAGACCATTAGCTTTTGGATGTGACCTTTACATAGATTGTAATGACGTACCAGGATGCAGTCCAATGGGACAGTTGTGTAAACTGCCACCCACCCAACCAACCACTGATTCCAACAGCCCTCATAGATGGGCTCTGAACTCAACTTACTTACATAAGCTTGACAAATGAAAACCATGCAGCTTTTTTTGCATTTCATCTTGCTTTCTTGTTCATGATAGAAGGCCCTCTTTAGGGGAAAGAGAAAATATACTGCAATAAATCTTTAGAAGTATTGTAACATTCAAAATGTCAATATTGATTTGAAATGATTGCATCATTTTCTGAAATAATGATTTGTGTGAGGAATGTCATGAATTCTAATTAATTTACGTATGCATTAAAGTCTACTTTCGAAGAAACCCTCTTTTCTCTTCCAAACATTAGAAATTAAATATTTATACTTGTTGTGATTTCATATATACATAGTTAATATTGCCTCTCAAAGCCACCTGCTCTCCACCGTATGTCATTTTCTTTGCTGATTCTTTATAATCCATGGATTTGGAGTTGGGTTAGACCCAGCTAAAAATTCTACCAAAGACCACACAAGTGGCAAGTAGAAACCATCAGCTTGTTCCATTTCAGCAGAACACAGGAGGTAATTTGGATTTTAATGTCCCATTGCTTTTAAGGATCTCTCCTTACTGTTTAATCCATTAAAGGATTTAAGAGTTTAGCTTTTAGTCCTTGAACTTGAATTCTTGAGCAGTAACCAAAATATATGTATTATATTTATTTGAAATTATGGTCAAGTTCCTCAAATTCTCCACATCTCAATTCAGTTTCATCTTTTCAAAATAGAGATAATCATATAAGTCAAGAACCATGTCTTTTTGGGTCTTTATGGGTAATGGTAACTAGGAGATCAGGAAACTGAGGGGGTTGTTTAATGTGACAGATATAAAAAATTTATGGAAAACCAGGAAATAAAAAAAGGAGGCCTAGTAAGCAAAGAGAATTTTTGTCTTCCTGGAAATACATAGTGGGCTCTATTTCTTTCCATTCATACTCAACAGAGAAATTCGTTCAATTTTTCTGCTTTGGGTGTAGGGGTAGTTTGAAAATTTGGTGTAAAATGACCAGTCACAGTAGTTATGGGAGACAATAATATGCCTCAAGGATCCTCCCTATATTTCTCAAATACAGGGCCTCCTCCTCCAGGCCAGTCACATGTGAAGAACGCCATCTCCAAAATTCCCAGTCTTTCCCTCTGCCTTCTCCTATCAGCCTAGTAATGATAACAAGTATTTGTTTAGACTGTTTTCTGTGTTAAGTACTTGGCTCTCTTTGCGATTCTGAGCTCATAGCAAATAGACACTTCCAGCCAACTATAAATTCAGTCTTGCCTCCAAAATATGTTACCCTCATGACCAGACAGTCTCCACACAACAACTACATTTCAAGAATGGCCAAAATGAAGCATTAGACAGGGATCTACCTACTAGGTTGAGCACATGGTATTTTCAACATTTCCTGCATGTTGGATGAAAGTCCTTAGACACAGATAGGATTTTCACATACCAGTGTATAATCTCCCAAAGAGCATGGGACTCATCTTTTTTCCTACGATATTGCCATACCAAGATTAATACTTAGCACATAGGAGGGACTTACTAAGTGTTGGGTCTGAGTAAGTAAGTGAATGAATGAATGAATGAATGAACAAGTGAATGTTGAAAGAACAGAAAAATTGTGTACCTCTTTGCAAACGTGCAGAATGCCTCATCATCCTTGCTCTACTCTTGCTCTCGATCATTGAGAATATTGGTTTTCTCCCCACTACTCTTCATTGTATAACTCCTATTCATTCTTCAGGTGTTCGCTCAGAATCACTTCATTCAGGAAGTGACCCCTGGTTCCTCCAAGGAGAAGACCATACTCCTTAGGGTATCTTATACCTCTCATAGGAAACTGACTTAAATCAGTTACTTAAATACATTACTTAAATCAGAGCTCGGTGCAGTGGTTTGCCCTCCCCATGCTGTGCCAAAACAACCCTTAGTGCAGAGCGTGCCTGTATTCACTGTGTATACCCTGCCAAACTTAGTGTGCTTCCTGTTCTAGATGCTCAGCAAACACTTGTTAACTAATAAATATGCAAAGAAGGCGACTGCATATGGACGAAAATAGGAACTGAGTGTGGCCATGTAGAAAGGAGAATCCTTTGGCCTCACTATGAGGAAAACAAGCAATAAGAACCTGTGATACTGTAACTTACAATCGGAAAGAGATACATTTGGTCTTCATCCCTGTCTCTAGCACAGAGCTCCTGAAAACCTTGGAGTTGTCTGAGCAATGAGAGCCACAAATATGTCTTTTGTTACGTAAAGAGGTGACTTTTGGAGAATAGCTAAGGCTGGGAGCTGGTTACCAGGTTCGCCAAGCATGTGCCTGGAGGGTTAGAACTTCTGGTGGCACCCCAACCTCCGGGGAGGGGAGAGCGACTCAAGGTTGGTTTCAATCACCAGTGGCCAGTGATTTAATGAATGATGCTTATGTAATGAAGCTTCCATAAAACCTCCAAAAGACAGGGTTTGGGGCACTTCCTGGTTGGTGAACACACGGAGATTTGGGGAGAATGGTACCCTCAGAGAAGCAGGAGCTCTGAGCCTTTTTCTCATGCCTTTGCCTTGTACATCTCTTCCATCTGGCTGTTCCTGACTTATATCCTTTCATAATAAACCAGTAATGTACTAAGGAAAATGTTTCTCAGAGTTCTGTGAGCCGCCCTACCAAATTAATCAAATGCAAGGAGGGAACCTCCAATCGATAAGGTAGATAGTATCAGAATTGATTGTAGCACAACCAGCTGGTGTCCAAGCTTTACTTCATATGCTCCTCCATATTGAACTGGTCCTGGAGCTGTTAGAACTGTTGATACAAAAGGCACTAGTCTTCCATGTGAGGCCTTGTATGCCCTGTGCCTGACTAAGGATAGTCCTAACAAGGATGGAGCAGTGGCAGTATTATTTTCATACCAATCACTCAACAATTATTTATGGTGCACCCATTGATTACAAGTTACTGTGCTGAGGATAAACTGCCAATCAAAGCAGAAAGGATTCCTGCCCTCTTGGACTTTAACATCCAGTGGGAGAGAGGGATGCTAATCAGATAAACAGATAAATAAATGCGTAAGAACCAACTGTGATTTATTTTAAAGAGGAGTTAATACCTATTCTTTTTTTTTTTTTTAGATTTTTTTTTTAAGATTTTATTTATTTATTTGACAGAGAGGAGAGAGATCACAAGTAGGCAGAGAGGCAGGCAGAGAGACAGGGGGAAGCAGGTTCCCCGCTGAACAGAGAGCCCGATGCGGGGCTCGATACCAGGACCCTGAGATCATGACCTGAGCCAAAGGCAGAGGCTTTAACTCACTGAGCCACCCAGGTGCCCCTGTGATTTATTTTAAAAACCAAGAAAATGTCTGACAGATCCGAATTAAGCCCCAAGAAAATGTTGGAGTGTAGTTTGAAGGAGAAAGGGGTTAATTATGTGAAAAAGGATGCTAAAGCATTTTTAGACTAGGAATAGCCTATGCAAAGGTCCTGTGGCAGAAAGAGGGAGAGGAGTATGGTGCGTTCAAGAACCTGAAAGATGACCAGTGTGATTGATGTGCAGAGGTTTTTGGGAAGAATATTAGAAGATAAAGCTGGAGAGGTATGCAGGGACCAGACCATTCTGGGTTTTGGGGACATGTTGATGATTTTCTACTTTATTCTGAAAAGATCCTAAGAAACAACTGAAAAACTAGGTGTAACACAATGAATTGCATAATACAACATCATTGTTTTAGTCTGCTTGGGCTGTCATAATTAAATGCCACAGACTAGGTGGCTTACATACTAGAAATTTATTTGTCACAGTTCTGGAGGCTGAAAGTCTCCCCATGGGTGCTAGGATGATCAGGTTTTGGTGAGAGCACTCTTCTTGCTTTGCATAGAGCTACCTTCTTGCTGTGTCCTCAGATTCTTGTAATGATACTAACCCCATAATGGGAACTCCACTCACATGACCTCATCTAATCACAATCACTTCTCAAAGGCCCTACCTCCAAATACTGTCGCACTGGATGTTAGGGCTTTAACATATGAGTAGGGGCCAGGGACAGTTGAGTCCATAACAGTAATACACTATTAGTAGCAACATCATTGAACATTGACTGATGCTTCGTATGTGCCAGGCAATATGTTTAGAGTATGAATTATTTCATTTCATCCTCACTAGACCACCATGAGAAAGGTTTCTAGTGTCAGCACATTTTAGCAGATAAAGCAAGGGATGTTCTGAGATCAAAGCCAGGACTGGAGTGAAGCAAACTATGAGCCTATAGCACAAAAGTTAAGGAAAAGTTTTGTGCTATAACTATAGCACAAAAGTTAAAGTTCCTCCACTTGTCTCAAATCTGAGTCAAGTAAACTATCCTGGGTTACTTGGAAGTTCATAAATAATCAAAGCAGGTTTCAAATCCAGGGCTGGAGAGCTCTTTAAGAGATTTTCTGTCTCTAAAATTTTCTGAATTTCCAAATGAACACTCTGCTGCCCACCTCATTGTTGGCCTCCCATAAAAATGAAATTATTTGCAATGAAAGATTAAATTTCATATTAGGCTTCAAAGTGTAAATAGCTCGACTCAGCTGAAATGAATTCAGAAAATGAAAACTGATAAAATATAGTATTTACCCCATAGAATGGACTCTCTCAATATTATTCAGGAGATGAGAAAGAACAAGTCAAATATTTAAAAAGTAAACAGGTTTTCTCGTTAATTCTAAGCCAACAAAATGAAAATTAAATCTTCTAGCTGCAATTAGATAAATGGAAGTCAATCAGATATGAAACTGCTAAAGAAATTAGCCATGGGGTAGTCCTTAATCTGTTTGGGCTTTTTTTGTTGGATGGTATAAATGTAATCTGTTATCAGCATAGGTATGATTGAATTATTAATAATATTGTGCAAGGCCACCTAGAAACCAGAGCTCAGGGACTCTTAAATCTATTCTAATTGAAACAGAGAATCAGCAGACTGGAAAAGACCCTGACTCTTCTCAAGATATGTCACAGTATGTGACACAGAGGACACATGAGGTTTGCAATGCAGTGGCAGCTGCAAGCTGACCTTTTGGCAAATTTAATCCGCAAATGGGTTCCTGTTTAAGATAGTTAATGCCTTCTATTATTCAGGAGGCTTCCTTCTATATTTTGGAAAGGCAAGTTAAAAATATTTCATGCAAGAGTATTATGCAGATTGTCTAACTAACAGGAAGATTAGGGGTGCAAATAAATCAGGTTTCTAAATGAAAGGTTTTACTGACCTCTTAAGAGGCTAGTAATACATGCATAATTGTGAGGAAAATGCTCCCAGACCATCAGAATAAGAAAAGGGTCACATTGTCATTCCTTGAAGCATATTGAGGTTAGAATAAAAGTCCAGGAACACCCAAGAAGCTAAGGAACTGAACTCCAGAACTGCTTGACTTAATACTAAGTTGCTCCCTTTTTCCTCTGGTTTCGATGGGGGTAGGATATCATACTCTAGGAGGATGGATGAGGTCCTCATGGGACCCCAAGTAAGTCACTTAATCTCTCAGTGTAAATTTCAATTGTGGGAATAGTTGGTGGTTAGAAACAGTTGGGGTCACTGACCCTGCTTCTTTCTGTGACCTCTCACTGCCCTCTCTCACCCCCGAGGGAACCCCTCTCCCACTATTGCTTCTCCACGGACCATCTGCCTTTTCTTGGGTGACTGTCTCCAGGAGCTGTACTGAAGGATCTTAAAGTGAACTTAAAAGATTAAGAGCATGAGTTTTATGTTGAGGGGAACATGGAATTAAATCCCAAACCTGGTACCTACTAGTATTTGCCCTCAGGCAGATCCCTCCGTACTCAGGTTAGGAGCTTCTTTTTCTACAATGTGGAAACAATAATATGAATCTTGAAGGGCAGAAATCTCTAAACTTGCTTACTTCCCAGAGCCCTTATTGTCTTAGTAATTCTTTCACAGATACCCTAGACAAAAGAAGTATCTAACAGTATCTCTGTTTAGTTCCAAACAACTTAATACATATCTTCATCCAGCTAAATTAGTAGAATTTGAAAAAATAGATACAATTTAAGATAAAAAATTTAATTTAATTTGTATGTCATCACACGTACCTGTTGAGCGCTGAACAATTTCCTCAACCTTGGAACCAGGTTTGCGCTTCCATATTGATTTTCAAACCGTAATTATTTTGAAACAGCAATCACTGAAAACTAAGCTTTGCAAAAATGGGACATATAGCACAATCTAATGCTGAAACTCTGGCAGACCTCATGCTAATGGTTTGCATGGCATCTGACAGATGTGTTTCCTTCAAAAATTTAAAATGTGGCACAGCACCCCTGTGAGTTTGCTATGGTGTCCAAGGTACCTCATGTCACTTTGGGTACCACGGTTTGGGGGATCATATCATTTGATTTTAGAGGACAAATTATGGGAATGTATATAAAGAGCTTGACTTCTGGGCATGTTCATGGCTTAGAATGTATAGTTACAATAGCCCACCCACTCACTGATACAAAAATACATCTTGGTTTATTGATTTTAACTTCCACATCTGCTGATGTCAGAAGATGTAGTCTTGCCACTTCATGGTAATCCAGTGACTTTCATATTTGAACTGATAATTTAAGATCTAAACAATCAATTTCACACAGACCCAACCCTCCTGTACCTTCCCCTTTCCCTATCAGAATGGCATCCCTGTCCCATCCTCTGTCCTCATGGGAATAGCTAAGGCATATTTACTTTTTCTGGCATCCCATATGGGCCTCTATCCCTGTGGTGCCGCCTTCCAGATATAACTCCTCCCGTCCCTACTCCAGATGGCACTAATCTTATCCCCACGAAGCATAAAGCATCAAGTTCTTCCCAGGTGTTACTCATTTTATCCTTTACTCCAGGTGTAAACTCATTTTGTACCACCCCACAAGAATAATTTATTTCTCCCCTCTCCAGAAGTAACTCATCTTGACTGGTCTTCCTGATGGTGCCCCTTGGTGTATATTGTCTTTCTTATTTTATTCTGTTGTATGAGGTATAATTAACATATTACAAAATTTGCCAGTTTTAAATGTATGGTTCAGTAGGTTTTGAGGAGGGCATACGGTCTTGTAACCGTTCCCACAATCATTATATCAAATAGTGCTGTCCAATAGAAATATAATGTAAACCATGTAATTTAATTTAAAATCGTCTGGTCTACCTTTTTTTAAAAAGTAGGAAAAAATGGGTAAATGAATTCTTACAATAAATAGATAAAATATATTTAGCTTGATGTATCCAAATATTGTTATTTTGACATGTAAGCAATATAAAAATATATCGACAAGGTATTTTACATCTTTTTTCACATTAATTCTTTGAAATTCACTGTGTATTTTACCCTTATAGGATATCACAATTCAGACACAAAATTTTCATCAAAAACGCATGATCTATATTTAGATTTTATAAAATTCAGTCAAAAAAATGTATTAAAAGGCCCAATTTGCTCCAAACATATTTCAAGTTTTCCATTGTAACTTTTATTTTCATTTATATTTAATTTAAATTATATATAATGAAAAATCCAGTCCCTTGGTCATATGAACCATATGTAGGCACTCAGCAGTCCTGTGTGGCTAGTGGCTACCATATTGGATAGCACAGAAAATATTTCCATTACCCCAAAAAGTTATGTTCTGCTCTTTTGCAATCAACCTCCTCCTCCCACCATCTGGCACTAGGAACCAATGATCTGCCTTTTATCATTATAGTTTGTCTTTTGTAGAATATCATGTTCGTGGAATCATACAGCATATAGCCTTTTGTTTTGCGATTCTTTCAATTCCACAAGGTTTTGAGATGTGTCTAGGTTAGGTTCATCAGTGGTTAGTTCCATTTGGTTGTTGAATAGTAAGTAGTATATTGTGTCGAAGTACCGCGGCATTCACCAGTTGGGAGACATTTGGGTTGTTCCAATCTTTGGCTATTATGAATAAAACTGTTAGGAACATTCAAATACAAATATTTGTGTGGGCATATGCTTTTATTTCTCCTGAATAAATATCTATGAGTGGACCGAATAGTGTGTGTTTATAGGAAACTACCAAATCTTTTCCAGAGTGTGATTTTGCATTCCCACCGTTCTTGTATGAGCTTGTCAATTGCTCCTCATCCTCCCAACACTCGATACAGTTCACCTTAGCAATTCTCATAGGTATGCAGTGCTTCTCGTTATGGCTTTAATTTGCATTTCCCTACTGACTAACAGTTTTGAACGTACTTTCATATGCTCATTTGCCATTTGTACATTTTCTTTGGGTATCTTTAACTGTTTTGCCCCCATTTTATCAGGTTGTCTTATCGCTGGGTCGTAAGAATTGTTTTAAACAAGCTGGATAGAAGTTCTTTATCAAATATGTTTAATTTATGTTTTCTCCCAGTCCTGGCTTAGGTGTGACTTTTTTTTGTTTCCTGATATTGATGTTATTTCCTGTCACTGGTGAATGTGGTCATACAGTATCTCCAGTCCAATGTTCACACACTCATTTGACTCTTGGTAACTTTGGGTCTACCAGTACGTTCTTAACTGTTTTTGCTCTTCTCTCAAGAGCCATGGGAACTTCTAGCATTCTCTTTCACCTGATGCTGGGATTGCAGGACTCCAAGCCGATGTACTCAGCAGTCTATGTGAACAGTTGTCACAACTGTCACTCAGGCCTCATAGTTGTTAGACGTGACGTTTCTCTGTCTCCAGCAAGTTTACAACCTCAGGGTTATCCTTTAGAACTTGAGGCACCAGTCCCCACTCTTGTCTGTGAGATTTCCCATGATCTGTCTGTGATTTCTGTCACCCTCATCTGCCTTGCTCAGGATTGAATTTAAAGAGCCTTATCATAAATTCAGGGGACATCCAATCTGCAGACTTGCCCATCTGATCTTCATGCTTCCTGCCACTTGGTCAGACTTTGGTTTCCTTTCATAATAATGCTCTTATGCAATCAGCTTGCATTCTTCCCTTTTTTTCCTTCCTCATAGAATAAATGCCAAGCTTTCAATCTGGCAGGCATTGGTACTCAGTATTTAAAGCCAAGCTTTTTGATCTTCAAAAGTCCTTTCTATTCCCCTCCCAGGCACCAGACTCTAAGATTAATATCCCTGCTATAAGTTCTAAAAGTGTAGTTAGAAACCACTAAACAAAGAATAGAACACTTGGGTCTTTTTGAGTCTGCCTTCTTTGGTTCTGGGTTGAGTGCACAGAGAGGGCTACCTCTACTGCCTGAATGATGGGTCCAAGGAAGAGTGAGAGTCACCCCCTAATTCTACAAAATACTATCTTATTGCTGTTGGCTCTCAATAGGTAAGAAATTCTCTAAGAGGACAGTCCCTGCGAAGATAAGATCAGTATGACCCAGAAGCCAAAAAGCCAGAGCACATTTGGAAAATGACAATAAAAATGATTGTTATGTTGATGATGATAATGGCAGAATCTCCGTGTTGCACATGGACTTGTGCCAAGTCTGGCTCAAGTATTTTGGTTCTATTTGCCTATAAGGTGTGTAATTATTATTTCCATTTTGCTGTTAAAGAAACTCAGGATTCTGATGTAACTTTAACTTTCCTGAGGTCAAAAGGTTTTCAGTATCTCCAGGCCAATCTGATTTTAAAGCATATATTCCTAACCGTTAGAACTGTGATTCTCAAGTGATTTGAGGATGATTTTGCAACCTTAAAAATTATTGAGGACCCCAAAGATCTTTAATTTATGTGGGTAGTTATCTTCTTATATTTACTTTATTAGAAAGTAAGAAACAGATTTTAGAAATATTTATTAATTCATTCTTAAAAGGCAATAAAAATCCATTGCATATTAATATCCACAACATACTTTTATGAAAAATTACTATATTTTTCAAATCAAAATGTTAGTAAGAAGAACAGCATTGCTTTTATTTTTTGTAAATCTCTTTAATGTCTGGGCTTCCTAGAAGACAGCTGGGTTCTCATATATGCTTCTGTATTCAGTCCATTGTGATATCACACATCACGTAGCCTCTGAAAAACTCCACTGAATACTCAAGAGAATATGAGATTAAAAAAGGGAGTAACTTCCAAGTTTTATGAAAACAGTTTTGATCTGTGGACCTCTTAAAGGGGTTTCAGGGAGCCCTAAGGGTGCTTGGACTACAATTTGAGAATTGCTGCATTCAGATCATTACAAATATATTGATTCCAGTGTAGCAAAAATCTATTACATAAAGAAGTGGGTTATGAATAGGGAAGTGTAGATTAGGACAAGACCACGAGAGGATGATAACCAAATTAAGGAGTTGAGATGTCATTTTGAAAGCATTGAGATGCCATAGATGTCCTTCAGCTTCACTGGAGCTTTGCGGGGGGGAAATCAGTCTGTCAATAAAAAGGGTAGGATGGGGGCGGGCAGCACCTGGGTGGCTCGGTCGGTTAAGCGTCTGCCTTCAGCTCGGATCATGATAACCGGAGTCCTGGGATCGAGCCCCACATCCGGCTCCTGCTCAGTGGGGAGCCTGCTTCTCCCTCTCCCTCTGCCTGCCACTCCTCCTGCTAGTGCTCTCTTGCTCTCTCTCTCAATCTCTCTCTCTGTCAAATACATACTTTTTAAAAAAGTGGGTAGGATGGATTGGAAAGAGTATAGGCAACCAGTAAGAACACTATAAACAGAGACTGGATCTAGGCCCCTTAGGATTTTGTGAAACATAAATGCGTTAATTTATACAAAATGCACAGAACAAAGCCTGCTCCATAGTAAGCACTGTTAGAAGCACTTGTAATAGTTGTTGTTGTAGCAGTAGTACTATCACTATTATTAATATTAAAGGACCAGTGATAAAAGCCAGAACTAGGCAGAATTAGACATTTCGCTGTAGGATGTAGTTTGTTAATAAGATGTAGTTGCTGATTGGATGTGGGGGCGAGGAAATTGAAAATGCAAAGGTAGTGATATTTTGCTGTTTGACTACTTGAGGGACCCAGGAAGTATTTGGACAAAGAGTTGATTCTCAGTAGATATTTGAAAGGACTAGAGGGAGAGGAGAAGCATGGAAAGAGATGAAGACTTTGGGCCGAGGAAGGTGATGTCTGTTGGTTTTGGTTTTGAGATGCTTGTGGAACACGCACATGATGAGGCCCCTTAAGCAGATAAAACACAGAACCGTACACGAGCTCATGTCCCTGCTGTGCTTTAAGCTCTTCAGAAGGTTTTCAACACAGCTTGGATTTTATTCTAATTTCCTACCATAGGCCTACAGGCCCACTGTGTTAATGGTTCTAATTACCTTTCTAGTTTCATCTTGGTCCATCCTCCCTTTCCATTACATTGGTCCACTATTTCAGTTCCTTGAGCCCCCCAAACTGCTTCCCACCTTGGGGTATTTGCACTACCTACCGTTCCTTCTTCCCGTAGCTGGATCTGTTGAATCCCCTGAAATCCTACCTGCTTGAGAGCCCTTCTCTGATCTTTCCATCCAAGCAAGTCTCCCTCCCCCTTGCATTCTTTTCTCTCACCAAATCCTCTTCATTATCTTCACAGACAGCATTTCATGACGACAGAGACTTTCTATTTCATTCATCATCGTTGGCATAGTGCCTAGGAAGGTCCTCAGATATAATGCATATTTGTTTCATAAGTGAATAAATGGAATTCAGGAAATAGGCTGAAATAGAAAACGAGCATTAAAATGTAGGGGAAATCTGTGCTTTGGTTTGAATTTGTTTGATATTTTAAGTTAGCATCATTAAGCCAGCAATCTTTAACGAGAGTTTCTTCATCGCATTTGACTTGAAAATTGTGTGTACCTCAATCCGTGAAATCTCTTCAGTTGTATTTACCCATGCTGTCAGCTGCAACACTAACCTTTGAAAGTTGCCAAGGTAGTAACAATGACATAACACTCCCTTACAAGTGGCAGCAGCCTACCCTATGCTCTAAAGTCCCAGTAATTGATGACTCTCCCTCCTTCCACACCGTGTCAGCTAGGCTGCCTGTGTGTGTTCAAAGGACTGGTGCTGGAGCATCTGGGAGGCTTAATCAGTTAAGTGGCCGACCCTTAATCTCAACTCAGGTCTCGATTTCAGGGTTATGAGTTCAAGCCCTGAGTTGGGCTCCATGCTGGGCATGGAACTTACTTAAAAAAATAATAATAATGAAAATAAGCTAAAAAAACAAAGGCCTGGTGCTATATTCTAGAAAAAGAGTAGCAGATTGACTTCGGTGTAATTTCTGACTTTGCCGCTTTTTCACTGGGTTGACGTATTAAGCAGATCTCCTCTGGGAATTGTGACATAATACTACCCTTAAAGTTTTTTTGATATTTCTTGTAAGGTATCTAGCAAAAGAATGAGATAGCTCAATAAATTTTAGTTTTCCCAGTCGTTCAGTCACTCAATCGATAGTATAGAATTCTTGTTTGAAAAGCATTCTCTCTTGGAATTTTAAAGTTGTTGTTTCATTGTTTTTTATAAGGGACCGATATTGTTGAAGAGAAGATTCCAATCTAAAAGTTATGGCCATAGGAGTGCCTGTCTGACTCAGTCAGAAGAGGTTATGAGTTCAAGCCCTGTGTTGGGTGTAGAGATTCCATAGATAGATAGATAGATAGATAGATAGATAGATAGATAGATAGATAGATAGATAGATAGATAGATAGAGCGAGCCATATATTTGGCCTCTGTTTTCTTCCAGGAAACTTTTAGGATCTTCTGTTTATCCTTGGTGCTCTGCAAATTCAAAATAATTATGTAGTTGTGGGTCTTTCAAAAATTATCATTATAGATACCCAGTAGGTCTCTTCAATCTTAAAGACTCATGTTCTTTAACTGGGAGAAATTCTCTTCAAGTATTTCTTTCATAATTTCTTTCCTTTTGATTTCCCAATCAAAAAGGAGCTTTCTGATACTTCTTTCATGTGAATGTTGGGCTTCATAGAATAATTTCCTCATAGAATAATTATCTCTAATACCTCCTTTATCTTTTTGTTCTACTTCCCACCCCCCCCCCCAGCGATTGACAAATCTTGTATGTGTTTAGGGTGTACAAAGTGATGTTTTTCATAAACATACATTGTAGAATGATTACCACAATCAAATTAATTATCAAACTAATTAACATATCCATCATCTCACATAGTTTGTACTATGTGTGTGGTGAGAACACTTAGGATCTTACACTCTTAGCAAATTTCATGTATACAGTACATAATTATTAACTATAGTCACCTAATAGTATAACCACTTAACACTGTTCATTGGGTCTCCAAAACATATTCATCTTCTAACTGAAAGGTTTTACCCTTTGATCACTATCTCTCCTTTTCTCCCATCCCCCAGCTTTAAGTAACCACTCTTCTTTATTACTGTGAGCTTGATTTTTCTCTTCCTTCCTTCCTTTTCTTTTCTTTCTTTCCTTTTCTTTCCTTCCTTCCTTCCCCTTTCTTTCTTTCTTTCTATGTATAAGATTATGCAGTATTTATCTTTCAATGTCTGTCTTATTTCACTTAGAATAATGTCTTTCAGGTTTATCCATGTTGTTGCAAATGGCAGGATTTCCTTCTTTTTAAAGGCTGAATAATATTCCAGTGTGTGTGTGTGTGTGTGTGTGTGTGTGTGTGTGTGTACATTAAAATACCATATTTTCTTTATCCATTAATCCGTTGACACACACTGGGATGTTTCTGTATCTTGGCTACTGTGAATAATGCTGCAATGAACCTGAGAGCACAAATATATCTTAAAGATAGTGATTTCTTGTTGTTGTTGTTGTTGTCGTTGTTGTTGGATTACAGTGGAATTGCTGGATCATATGGCATGTTTATTTTTAATTTTTTGAGGAACCTTGTACTATTTTCCATCATGGCTATACCAATTTTACATTCCCTCCAACAGTGCCCAGGGGTGCCCTTTTCTCCACATCCTCATCAACACTTGTTGTCATTTGACTTTTTGAGAATAGCTATCCTAACAGGTGTGAGGTGTTAGCTCATTTTGGTTTTGATTTGTATCTCTCTGTTGATTAGTGATGTTGGGCACCCTTTTATATACCTGTTGACCATTCGTATGTCTTCATTCAGGTTCTTTGCTCAGCTTTGATCAGGCTATTTGTTATTTTGCTATTGAGTTATAGGAGTTCCTTATATTTTTTTAGAAAGAAACCCTTTTTCAGATATATTGTTTGCGAACGTTCTTTCATTCCATAGGAACGTTCTTTCATTCCATAGGTTGCCTTTTCATTTGGATTGTCTCTTTTGCTATGTAGAAACTTTTTAGTTTGACGTAGTGCCACTTGTTCATTTTTGTGCTTTAGTGTTATACTCCCAAAATCATTGTCAAGATCAGTGTTAAAGACCTTTCCCTTATTTTTACTTCTAAGAGTTTTATAATTTCCGGTCTTATGTTTAGGTCTTTAATCCATTTTGAGTTGATTTGGGGGGGGGATAAGACGAGGATCCAGTTTCATTCTTTTGCATGTTGCTGTTCAGTTTTCCCAGCACCATTTATTGAAAAGACTGTCCTTTCCCCCCTGTGTTTCTTGGCAGCTTTGTCAAAAATTAGTTGACCATATATGCATGGGTTTATTTCTGGGCTTTCTCTTCTGTTCTTTGACTTTTAACCCTCCAGTGATTTAAAACCAAATTAGCCATATTTTGTTTTTCAATTCATGGGTTTTTCCCTATTCTCTACTTGTTGCTTTTTTATAGCATCTTCTTCTTGATTTGTTCATTTATTCTTTTTTAGTTATTTCTGCATGTACTAATTAGTATTTACTTATTTATGTTCCCAATAGTATAGCTGTGTCCACCAGTATCTATTTTTATGTTTTTCTTGATTTTTTTATATTGTATATTTTACTCAATCATCCAGGTGATCTTACATTGCCTTGTCATATGTGAGAATGAATCAATAGAACAGTTGAATGAACACGAATAGCATTTATCACTGGGTGTTTTCATAGCAGAGTGAGCAGGCAGGGAAGTGATCTTGCATTTGGGTATCTCTAAATGCCAGAATGTAGAACATTTCACTGGACGCCCAATGCCATTCTCACCACCTTAGTATACCCCAAACCATTTAAATATTTTTCACCTCCCAAGGTGAAGAAGATAGAGGAGTTGAACAGTGGGGATGAAGGGCAGATGAATCAATTTTTCTATGGATTTTATTTTAGCATCCCCTCCATTTTTTGGTCCTCATCTTACATCCTTTTTGGTGTTTCTAAGTCCTGAACCTCTCCAGGTTTCTGCAAGGTAGATAAGTGCTCTATTTTGCCTCATGTCACCTCTCCCCTTCATCATCATTATCCTTCTACTTTTCTTCTCCCAGAAACAAATCCATAGTCCACTTAATGCCCCCCCCCTTATACTCTCTTTATTGTTGTGAGGTCACATCTGCTTTGCTCCTTTACTGTCATTTAAAAGAGATCTTGGGGAAGAGAGATGATAAATGTATATTCAGTTCACTATTACCCTTAATTTTCTTTTTCTGCTTTTCCTAAATCAGCAAAGACCATTACCTTCTTAAGAGATAAAGCCAGCCTCTCTCAGAGGGTCTACTACTACATTCTCCAACATTTATTTATTTGTTTGTTTGTTTGTTTGTTTATTTTTATGTAGGCATACAGGGCTTGATCTCACGATCCTGAGATCAAGAGTCAGATGCTAAACCGACTGAGCCACCCAGATGCCCCCTATGACTTTGTTTTAAAGTAGACAAGCTTTCTTCTTTGACAGTTTAAGCCTCTGCTTTTCCCCAGTTATACCAAGTTTCTCTGTTTTCAGGTATTAAATCCCCATTATGCCTTTAAATGTGGTGTATTCAGTACTCAGTGGATAGGTGTGTAATGTTCTGAGTAATAGAGAAGTGAATCACCAAAAAACAGAGAAGGACTTAATTTTTTTTTTCAATAATAAAATAGCCAAGGATTTCTTTATAGTTTCATAAACTCTCACCATTACAGGACACTTCCAACTGAAGAACTTTTTTGAGAGAAAAATCATTCTGGTAACTGTGTAGGTGTTCTTTTCAAAAAATTATGGGGATTATAGCTTTTCGGTTTTTTGACAAATATTAAGTATGTACTTACTGGGTAAAAGACCTTCAACAGAGATTTCCATGGGAAAACATAAATGAAACCATTATGGAGTAGTTGGTTAAGAGTCAAGTAAAACTGGGTTCCAACCCCAGATCTTCTCCATTCTGCTTGTTGTAAGGTAACATCTCTGAGTTTCAGTTGCCTCAATAATAAATGGCAGTAATGATACTTCCCTCGTGAGCTGGATGAGAGAGAGAGAGAAGTAATGTGTACATACAGACGTAAGCCCGATACCTGACAGGTGGTAAGCACCTGTCAATGGCAGCTGATTTGATCATGAGCTAAACAACGTTTATAATGTAATTGCTTACCATCTTTTTTCAAATATGGGCAAAGAGCACTTCATGGACACATCCAATTTTGTGGAAATCCCCAAGCCATAGACTTCGCTTTCTTTAATGTCTCTCTCAGGCCCTCCCTCTGCCTTTGTTCAAGCTCATTTCATTTTGCTCAGCCCTGAATGTATTAGAAAACTGAGGCAGGTTGCCACCTAGTCAGTACTGTTTATACCCAGTGAATTGACAAACAGTAATGACTCCAAAAGATTATTTGTTTTGCCATTTTAATAATTACTTGCTGGAGAATCACTGGCTAATCTATGACGTGACAAGTTTTGACGTCTCCCAATTATGTGCACGTTGTGAAATCTGTGAGTTAGAGCTCTTGTCCTTTCCTGTGAGAAATCGACTTGCAGTTCCTTATTTGCCTAACAAGGTAGACTCCAGGATCCAGCAGAGGTCGGATTCTTTTAATAACATTCACATTTGTTTCAAGGGAAGCTATAAACATATAAACACATTACAAGGTGGCGTGGACATACACAAATGTTACTAAATTTGTAGGAATGAATATATCCCTTCGAGCATACTAGTTAAGAACTACTTATAAACTGGAGAGAGAAAATCAGTTCTAGTCTTTCATTTAATAAACAATGATTTCTTTTCAAGCCCTACTATATACACAGTACTGAAATGAGCCATGAAACTGCTGGTGAGACCCTGAGTTTTTAATTCATGAATACATTTAACAAACTTTTATTTCGTGTGTTAGGCACAGTATTAGGCATTGGAAACCCACTGGTGAGTAAGAAGCAGACATGATTCTCTTGTGGAGTTTACTGTCTCCTGAAGGAAGCAGTTACTAAATGAACCGTCATAGACAGAGATGTAGAGATACAATGCAGTGAGAAGGATGATGGAAAGACACACGGTGCCATGAGGATAACATACTAAAGGGGCTGACTCGGTCTACACTGGCAAGAATTCTTCCCCGTGGAAAGTATGACTAATCTGAAATGTGAAGGATAAGGAGCATTAACTATGGGTGGAAAGGGAAAGAACATTCCCAGCAGATGCAAAGGCCCCGCAGTTGGAGTGAAACGGTGCTTGTGGGGAGTCGAAAGGACAATGAATTTTGGTGTGGAGGACAAAGGCAAGCAGAGAGGGGCAGTCAAGCTCTAAATCCCTTCTCTTTTAATACTCCAAGCTGCCCTTTTAGTTTTGCTTGCATTCATCCATTTATTTATTCTTTGATTCGTTCAGGCATTCAGCAAATGATTATTCCACCGCATTACTCTGTGGCAGGCCCGGCATTAGGTACAAATACAACAGTAAATCCACAGCCCCTGGTCCCAAAGATCTCACAGGAAAAAAAGACGATGATGCCCAGATTCTATGAGGTCACAGAGGAAGAGCATGAACTGGGTCTATATTTAGGAAGCTTGTGGGATACAAGGAGAGGATGAGAAGTAAGATAATTTCAAGAAGAAAAACTGTGTTCAAAGGTCCAGAGGCAAAGGAATGCTTGGTAAGGCCGGGAAACTTCAAGAGGCTTGTTGGACCTTCCAGTGTAGACTGTAAGATCCTGACTGGATGAAACAAAGGTAAAGAAGTAGGCAGAAGCCAGTTCCTAAAGGGTCTTTTAAGCTGTGTTAAGGGTCTTGGATTTTTTCCCTCTGAGAGTCAGGGAAGCCACTCAGGGACTTTAAGCAGGGCAGTTGGGTTAATCAGAACTTTAGGATGATGGTACTTGTATCAACATGGAGAATGGAGGATTTGCTAGGGAACTACTGCGGGAATTCCTGGGAGGTAATGGCCGAACTTAAACTCGTGATAATATGAATGGATAGATGTGGACAGATTTCCTGGCTTCCAGGGAGCTGGAGTTTACAAGAATTGGCATCTGACTAGATGTAGGGTAGAGGGAGAGGTGTTAAAAATGTCTTTTGGGTTTCTGGTTTGGACAACTAGGTGGACAGTGGGTACCACTCAAAAGATAGAAAACACAGAAAAACGAATGAGTTTCTTAATCTGTGTTATTTCTTATCTGTAAAGTAGGCATATTTTAATCTTCTTGTAGATTACCTACACTACACTAAGATGTTCAGTAAATGTGAGCCATTATTTTTAGGTGCAAAATTCCACAGAAGCAGCTCACCACCGAAATGTAGTTACCAAGAATGTCAGAGAAGACAGTATAGGGCAACTGAGCTGAGCCCTACTGAGTAACAGATCACCAGGGCATGAATGGAGGGATGAGTGGTGGACAGCGTTCTTGGCAGAGAGCACAGCAGGCACAGAGCTCAAAGTCCTTCAAGAAACTGGAAATGGTCCACTGCTCCTGGAGCGCAGGACTTGTGTCCTGTGGGAATGGCAATAAATGAACTGGGAATTTAGAGATTATGGAAGCCCCATAAATCAAGCTGAAGAGTTCGTTCGTCATCCTACGGGCCAGCATTAGCCAAAGTTTTACTACAGAATACAAGTTTCATGTAGGATGTTAATATTGTCAAATTAATATGGAAAACTCTAGTTTAAACAAAAATTAACATCCTAATTACAGGACTTCTCAGAGCTTTTCAACGTGTATTGTAAATGTACAAAAGAGGCATACATCGTGACTTTATTTTTTCTCAAATTCCACATGTCTCTTCCCGGAACACTGATTAGCACCTCAAAAGACACCAATAGTTTGGTGCCATTGGGTTTTGGAGTGGGGAACCAAACATACAAGGGTTTAGAACAATGAGAGGATCAGATCAATGAGTTATAAAGATCATGCTCTCTTAGTGAGGAGGATGGCTTGGAAGGGGTAAAGTCTAAACGCCTGGGACCTTAAGAAGTTAAATAGAGAATAAGATCACAAATTCAGATAGGAGGCAGCAGTGGAAGGGACACACATGTGTTTGCACACGTGTGTGTGTTCGCTTAGAGCACGCACAACTTGTTGTTTGTACAAGCTAAAGAAGCCTTTATCAAAAGAGTTTTGAAGCTCTTGATCAACATGAGAAATTCTTATTCCAAAAATCTTTTGTATTGGCGATGCCTTCTGATCTTCCCGTCATCCTGTGAGGGACGTTAAAATCAGTTTCCCCAGGCGAGTATCAGAGGAGAGACTTGGCCGCAGTTCCAGAGCTGGTGAAAGGCAGACCTGGCCTCAGCTCTTCTCACTGCAACCCCAGGGCTCTTTGCATTCTGTCATGTTCCCTCTAAGCTAAGACTTGAGAGCTACAGTTTGAAGGATATGTAGCATTTGCATAGGTTGAAAAATAAGCAGATCTTTTTAGCTAGGAGGAGAAATATAAGAAAAAACACAGAAGCAGAAATGCACATGACACACAGGAAGTGCCAATTTGCTGCAGGCTGGAATCTCTCTGTGAGTCCTCTCCCACCCCCGCCACCCTCCACCCCCCCATCTTGTACCCCCCTACCCCCGCCCCATCCTTCAGGGCAGGGCCAACTCCAAGACCATGTGACATGCACAGGTGCACAGAGCCCCACGCTTGGATTAGTGCTCCTCTGTCAGTCTTGAAACCCCTAATACTTTTTCAACAAACTACCCCATGTTTTTATTTTGGATTGGGTCCCATGATTTATGTAGCTAGTCCTCCTTCAGACCTCAGCACAGGTGTTTTAATTGTCCACTTTACATTTAGGGGCTGTTCTCACTCAGCTGGGTGTCTCTAAATTCTTACATTGTGGTTAGCCAACACTTGACGAGTCTCTTATTTGCCCATGAATTTCAGCATTTGTCTCTGCAATCAAGTTGCGAGTTCCTTACCAACACCTAAGAAGGCTGGTGCTAAGCACATAGTAGGCAGGTAGAAAATGTTTGATGTTGAATGAACATATACTTCGGTGATGAGCCACTGACATAAACGGTTTGATATCCCTTGCAATGAAGCCTTGGCTTTGAGTTCGCCTAAGAAAGGGGTGGAGTTGGAGGAGAAGAAGCAGAGCTGCCAAAACAATTCAAGAATGAGAACTGGAAAAGTGAATAAATCTGGCAGCCACGTGGATAGCCACGGAGCTTACAATCGTGACAGTATGCGGTGCCTCATACCAGCAGCTACACTGATGGGGTGTGTGTGATGCGCTGTGGTCTGTTTTCAATATTTGGTATATATTAACCCATTTAACATTTATAACAACCTTAGGAAGTAGATACTATTACGATTACCGTTTTGCAAATGAAATTTGAAGCACAGAGTGATTAAGTCAGTTGCCCAAGATTATACTACTAGGAAATATCAGAGCCAGGATTTGAATGTGAGCGGTCTCTTTCTCCAAAGTCGTGCATTTGACTGCCTCTTATACTTTGCTGACCCATCTTAGGAAGGATTCTCATATCTGGCCTTATGGCATTACTATTAAGTGCTATATACGTGAGAGCTATTATTCTCCATATAAAAATATGCATGGGAGGCGATGCCACTGTAATTCTAAACTTGTATTTAATTTTGGACCTTTCTTTGGTCCCAGGTTTTTTTTCCCCCTTCCTTTTCCTGTTCATGAAATAGACACAGTGAGTCAGCATTTGGAAGCAGAAAGTGCTCTAAACTATGCTTTTTTTTCTGGGGAGAGAGTTCAATCCTTCATCAAATTCTCAAAAGGATCTGTGACCCTAAAATGTTCAAGTCAGTGCTCAGGGCCTATGCTCTTTTTCAGATGGAAATCCATAAAGTTCATTTGTCATACTTTGCTCACCCTTATAGCCCTGTCAGATGCCAAATGGAAATTACAGAGGTCTCTATTTGAGACATGTTTAATGTAATTATTTTCACTCTGTATTTATTCCATAAATATGTATTGAGCTTTAAAATATCTACAGACTTGCTTATAAGTTCAAGGTCCATCTGGCTTTTGAATTCAGCTTCTTTGTCTTATCTCACTAGTGTAGTAATGACTAGGGTATTAACCTTGGCTGCCTAACACTTTCAACTTAGCAAAATGTTTTCCCACGTAATGAGCTAAGTTTATCATGGGATAGGTCCTGTAGCTTCCAAAAATGTCTATACTTAGAAGTTTTCTTCCAAAGAAGGGGAAAGTGGCAGAAGATGGTAGTGTAGGGAGAGGGTAATTTTTTAAAATTTTCATTAACATATAATGTATTATTTGTTTCAGGGGTACAGGTCTGTGATTCATCAGTCTTACACCATTCACAGCACTCACCATAGCACATACCCTCCCCAATGTCCATCACCCAGACACCCCATCCCTCCCACCCCCCTCCACTCCAGCAACCCTCAGTTTGTTTCCCGAGATCAAGAGTCTCTTATGGTTTGTCTCCCTCCCCGGTCCCATCTTGTTTCATTTTTCTCTCCCTTCCCCCCACAACCCCCCACCCTGCCTCTCAAATTCGTCATATCAGAGAGATCACATGATAATTGTCTTTCTGCGATTGACTTATTTTACTTAGCATAACACTCTCCAGTTCTATCCACATCAGTGCAAATGGCAAGATTTGGGTTTTTTGATAGCTGCATAGTCTTCCATTGTGTGTGTGTGTGTGTGTGTGTGTGTGTGTGTGTGTGTGTGTGTATACCGCATCTTCTTTATCCATTCATCTGTTGATGGACATCTAGGCTTTTTCCATAGTTTGGCTATTGTGGACATTGCTGCTATAAACATTGGGGGTGCATGTGCCCCTTCGGATCACTACATTTGTATCTTAAGGGTAAATACCCAGTAGTGTGATTGCTGGGTCGCAAGGTAGCTCTATTTTCAACTTGTGGTTTTGATTTGTATTTCTCTGATGCCAAGTGACATTGAGCACTTTTTCATGCGTCTGTTGGCCATTTGGATGTCTTCTTTGCAGAAATGTCTGTTCGTATCTTCTCCCCATTTCTTGATTGGATTATTTGTTCTTTGGGTGTTGAGTTTGATAAGTTCTTTATAGATTTTGAATACTATAGGCAGAGAGTAATTTGTGCTGATTCTACGTGAGCATACAGGCTTCCTTCCCAGACTTCTGCCGCTGAGGATCAGGAGGATGCATGCCGCCCCTCCCGCAGCTCCGCCTGGCCCATCTCAGGGCAGAAAAAGGGAGAGGACGAGGATGTAGAAGAGCATGGAGCTCCGTTACTTCAATTTGTTCATGGCGGGCCCCCGTGACTTTTGAAAGACAGTAGTAGTCATTCCTGCCCTTGATAGTGACCTCAGAGTTCTGGGGAGTAAACCCAACTTAATTCCCAACAACTTTCTGTTTACCCTCTTAAGAAAAGCAGTATGTTGAGAAGAAAAGTAGAGGAGAGTCACTGTAGAGGGATGAACATGGGAGCCAGGACACCAGGGTCCATGCTCACGGGCTGTTGTTGGGGGAACTGGGCAAGTCAGTTATTTGCCCTGGGCTCTAGTTTTCTGTTCAGCAAAATGGTAGGCTTGCTCTAATGGTCTGGAAGCCTCCTTTAGTATGAGACTTTCTTAGTATGTGCTTAGCCTTACCTAGAGTTAGTCAAACTGAAAGTTTAAGAGCAGAGTTCCCAAGACTATCCTCACTTCTGACATCAACTGCAAATTTGAGGGGTTTCCAAAATGATCTTCCATTTCAATAATTTGGTAGGATTCACAGAGCTCACAGAAAGCTATTATATTTTGGTTGCAACTTATTATAGGGAAAGGATACAGGTTAAAATAGCAAAAGGAGGGGCGACTGGGTAGCTCAGTCGGTTAAGCATCTGACTCTTGATTTCAGCTCAGATCATAATCTCAGGGTCATGAGATCGAGCCCAAGCATCAGGGAGGGGGGCGGGCAGGGGAGTCTGCTTGAGATTCTCTCTCCCTCTTCCTTTGCCCTTCCCTACTCCTGTACGCACACACACACTCCTTCTCTCTCTCTCTCAATCTCCCTCTCTCTTATATAAATAAATAAATCTTTAAAAAAATAAATAAATAAAAGGCAGCCAAAGGAACAGATGCATAGGACAGATTCAGGGAAGGTTCCAAACTCAGAATTTGTCTTCAGGACACATCAACCTCCCTCCACTGGTGTATGATAACACGGTTAGAGTATGCTAACCAGGGAAGCTTAACTAAGGCTGGTGTTTAGAGTTTTTATTGGAGTTCAGTTACATAAGCATGATTGATTGATTAATCGATTGCCCATATGGTTGAACTCCATCACCAGGTCAACCGATCGCTCATGACCCAAATCCTCCACCCTAAATCACACGGTCTTTCTGGTGTGGCGAGTCCCCGCAGTTCAACAGTTGAATGTGGCCGCCCCCACCCTAAACAAAGACGTCAGGATTAGGTCTGACATACGTTACTTCCCAGAAGCCTGGGGCAAAAGCCAGGCCTCTCTTTAGGCAAGGCCAAATTTTTATAAGCATCCGAGATTTATTGTTCATTAAGATTCCCTTCTGATAGATCTTCACTATTAAGCGAACACACATTGACTCTTTCATTCTTTCAAAAGTCTTTAGAGTAACCAGTCTGTGCCAGGCACTGTTGTAGGTGCCAGATAGAGAGCAAGGGACAAAAACATTCCTGTCTCCTTGGAAATTAGGTTCCACTGACATAAGAACCAAAGCCCAATCAATAGGTACTGTCAGGCAACAGTACAGGGAAAGAGAGTGCTGGGAGAGAGGGGTGCTATTTTATTTTCTACGGTGCGAGAAGGGATCTCACAAAAATGGCCCTGGAGTTGACTCCGGAATGAAGTCAAGCACTGAGCTCTGCTGTTGTCCGAGAGAAGGCACAGGAGGGAGGGAACAGCAGATGCAGAGGTCCTGGGGTGGGAGTGCTCTTCCTGCTGTGTTTGGCAAACAGTAAGGATGTAGGGAAGGGAGTTGAAATGAGAGTTGGTGGTGCTTCAGGTAAAGAGCAGGAAAAAAAAAAAAAAGGATAGAGCTATAGTTGGAGCCAAATCTTTCCAGCATTTTAAGAAAGTTTTACTCTGAATGTGTAGGAAGCCAATAAAGGGCTTTGAGCAGAAAAGTGACATGAAGTGATTTGCATTTGAAAGGACCATTCTGCCCGCCGCATAGAAACCATTCTGTAGGGGGCGAAGGAGGGATCACAGGCTCCTTAGAGTCTTGAAACAATCCTGGTGATGGGAGAGGGTAGTTGGCACTGGGTAGCAGCCGAGGAGGTAGTGAGAAGTGGTGGGTTCTGGATGTGTTTTGAAGTTAGAGCTGGCAGGAGTTGCGGATGGACTGAAAGGATGTGGGAAATGAGAGAGGAACCAAGCAACAGGAAGGGGGAGCAGGGATGGGGGGGCACTAGGGACTGAGGTGCCTTGTCGTTACTTAGTGTAATGCCACATCTGCTGTGAGTGGTACTAGTGTGGAGGTCAGGGGAGAGATTGGCGCTCAAAATCCAAGTCATCGTGTGAGAGGCAAGCCTTGAGACTGGTTGAGGTCCCCTGAGACGGGACTGTGAATAGGGAAATCCAAGAACTTAGACCGCTAGGGTGTGTGTACGCTTAGGCATCAAGCAGCGAGGAGGAGCCCGCACATGCCCTGGAGAAGGAACGTGCACTGAGGTAGCAGGAGGATGGGGCGAGAGTGGTGCCCAGGGAATCGGTGAGGAGAGTGTGTTAGGAAGGAGGAAGAGCTCAGCTGCACACACAAAACTGTGCACCAGCGTATGTGAGAGGTAATGGTGGATCTGATTTAGCAAGTCTTCAGAAATTAATCCGTTGATGATGTGACCACAAAATTCTACTCTAATTCAGTCTAAAAGAACGAATCATTCTCAGCCAGATTCCTATCACCGTATCTTTACATTTCTCCACCTTTAGTGGCCCTAGGAGAGTCCAGAGAGTCAGCTATTGAAATCCTTTTGTTGGCAGTGACATCTGGCAATGTGGCCTCTTCTCCTAGCTGGAACTGAAGCCATAGGCTCGAACCAGTCGACCTATAAGACTGAGAGCTGTACTTGAATTACACCTTTCTTGCTATTATATATTGTTATATAGTGTCATTTTAGCACTTTCAGAATCGGGTTCTTTTTCTCCTCTATTAATCTAGCTTACTGGTTTTAGGAGGAAATGCACATTGAGTTTAATTGTACTGTTACATTTAATATATATGCATATATATGTGCATGTGTTTATATTTTTTTCATGTTCAGTTTGTGTTACTTTAACATAGTTGTGAGGCCTATTGTATTAATGTTGCTTAGTTTGGTTGTAGCATGACAATCTTGTTCAAGTCCTTAGTAGGTAAAAATTTCTCTTTGAAAAAATATAATAAAACCCATTTTTTAGATGGAATGAACTTTTTTTTTTACGATTTTCTTTATTTATTTGAGAGAGAGAGTGAGCGAGCACGAGCCGGGTAGGAGTAGAGGGAGAGAGTGACGTAGGCTCCCTGCTGAGCAGAGAGCCCAGCGTGGGGCCAGATCCCAGGACCCTGGGATCATGGCCTGAGCTGAAGGCAGACACTTAACCGACTGAGCCACCGAGGCGCCCCGAATGGAATAAACTTTTTGGAAAATTTCCTCTATACCTGTGCTGCAGCCACTAGACACGTGGGGTTATTGAGCCCTAGGAATGTAGCTAGTTCGGAGAGGTACTGTACGCGTAAAATACACAGCAGATTTCAGAGACTTGGGATAAAAAAAAAGAGTATAAATAGTTCAGTAATAATTTTATATTGATTATATGTTGAAATCATAATATTTTTGATAAAGAAAATATTTTTTTCTAAAACATTTAAAAAATATTATTAAAATTATTTCATCTGCTTCTTTTCACTTGCTAATGTAGTAGGTTAAAAATTTTACAAACGTGGCCTGCATTATGTTTCTCCGGGACAGAGTTTTTGTTCTGTGCCTTTGGTAGCATGTACATTTATATCGTGTCCCAATTTCATCATGCGCAGAAAATGACTTTTGACCTTTCCAATACAAGGTTTCATCCAAAAAATGTTTAATGTCTCATAACATTAAAAAAAAAACTTTAGGGGCGCCGGGGTGGCTCAGTCGGTGAAGCATCCAACTCTTGATTTCAGCTGAGGTCATGATCTCAGGCTTGTGAGGTCGAGCCCCAAGGCTATGCACTGGGCATAGAGCCTGCTCGAGATTCTCTCTCCCTCCCTCTTCCTCTGCCCCTCCCTTCTTTAAAAATACTTTAAAATATTCTTATTACAAAAATAATACATGTTCTAAATTTTCCTTGACAAAAATATGAAAAACAAAGATAACCACACATAACCACTGCACAGTATTTTTATATATTGATTTTGATATACGCACACTTTTTTTTTAACCAAGAAAGGGGAAACCAGTCTATATTGTTTTTTGACTTTTTAAAATAATATAACATAAATATCTATCCTTGTCATTACATACCCTTACATTTTTTTCCGTACTCATATTAGACTGAAAGACATGTCTTACTCCAAGAAGTAATAGTGGCTTTTGATAGCAGAGATTTTTAATCCTTAATAACAGGCTTATTGAGATCCTATACCATAAAAATTCACTTTTTAAAAATATACTGAAATTCAGTGGTGTTATTATATTCAGAGTTGCGCAACTGTTACCCTTATCTAATTTAGAACTTTTTCGTCACCCCCAAAAAGGAGCCCCCAAATCCATAAGCATTCACTCCCATTCTCCCGCCCAGCCCCTGGCAACCTAATATTTCTGTCTCTATGGATTTGCCCATTCTGAACATTTCCCATAAATGGAATCACATAATATGTAGTGACATAATGCATAGTCTTTTGTGACTGGCTTATTCCACTTAGTATGTTTTCAGGGTTGATCCATGTTGTAGCATCTGTCAGTACATCATTCCTTTTTATAGCAGAATGATAATCCATTGTATAGATATATCACATTTTATCCATTCATTACTGTTGAACATTTGGGTTGTTTCCACTTTGGGGCTATTCTGAATAACGCCACCGTCATGAATATTCATGTACAGGTCTTGGCGTGAAGATGGGTTTTCGATTCTATTGGGTGTATACCTAGAAGGGAAACTGCTGGGTCATATGTGCTGTTTAACATTTTGAGGAACTCTCAAACTATTTGTGGCTGCACCATTATACAACCGCACAAGCAGTGTGCGAAGGTTCCCATTTTGCCACAACCTCACCAACGCAGTAGTAAGTGGTTTTCAACTGAGAGGCTATTATTTATTTCTAAGAGAGACAAACTGGAATCTAGCAATGCATGCTTTCAGTAGAGTGGCCTCAACACACCCTGACACGCGCGCAAGCGCACACACGCGCACGCACACATGTGTGCAGTGTCAGGCTCCTTTTTGTTTGACTATGAGTATATTATTTTATCCTTATTATGCTTAGTAAAATGGAGATAATAATAGTAGTTTCCTTTTAAGGGCTGCTGTCAGAATTAAATGAGATAGGGCGCCTGGGTGGCTCAGTGGGTTAAAGCCTCTGCCTTCAGCTCAGGTCATGATCTCAGGGTCCTGGGATTGAGCCCCGCATCAGGCTCTCTGCTCAGCAGGGAGCCTGCTTCCCCCTGTCTCTCTGCCTGCCTCTCTGCCTACTTGTGATTTCTCTCTCTGTCAAATAAATAAAAAAAATCTTTAAAAAAAAAAAAGAATTAAATGAGATAATGCCAGTAAAACCCTTTGTACAGCACCTGGTACATAATATATGCTCAACAAGTGTTAGCTACTAATATTTTATCAATGGCTCAGTACTTTCCCCTTGTTTGTACACACCATAATTTGCCTAGCCAATTCTGTTGGACATTTGGGTTGTTTCTAGTTTTTCGTGATTCTAAACAATGCTCTAAGAAATAACCTTATGGCTAATTTTTTGCCCACACCTATGATGATTTTCTTAGGATATATTCTGTAAAGTGTTATTGTTGGGTGCTTCTTAAAGAAATTTGAAAGATAATTCCCAATATATATTCTCATTTAAATTATATGAAATTTTATTTTGAGAAATGTCATCAGGAACCAGATAATACCCCTTGAGTATTGCCGAAGGGGTTTTGTAAATCCTCACCATATATCGAATAAATATAAAGCAAATTGAAACTATCTTGAATAAGACAACCTAAATTTAACTCACACCACTGAATGAGAAAAGGTACAAGAGGATATTTTCTCTCAGGCCCTCAGATCTGGACTCTTGGATTTTTGTTCCTTTTCCATTGTATCAATATCCTAATGAGACATGTTGAAGAGCTATCAGTGAAATCAGGCAGAGTGGATGTCTTCGTTTTGTATTTAGGCAAGTCCAGGGCAAAAGTAAGGAGACAGTGGAGCTTGAACAGTAGAAAAGGACGATTCATCAAGAATGGGCATGCACCTGACATTCCTTATGTTGTCAGGTCCTTTATGGGGCATCTCTTCCAAGTCTACCATGGCAATAGCTCGTCCAAACAAAGGCATCAGATTTCCTCTGATGGATAAAGGAAAAAGCTTCATGCTAAAGGTAGGATTTTAAGAGTCATTTAGCATGATGGCTCAAGTTTGGTCGGATGGTGGGATGCTCTGCAATTTAACACAGCTTGGGGGATTTAGCATTGAGCATTGGAAGGAACTTTGCACAGATTATAGGGATGAGCAGGAAGATTAGGCAGCAAGTATTGCATTTCTACTGGTGTGCTGCTAAATGTTTAACATTCGGCTCTCCAAGCAAACAAAAATCCCAGAGCCCTGATTTATATAGGGTTTTTAAAAATTTTCCATGATATAAATATCTGACCATAGCAGATTTCAGATTCTAAGCTACCAACATGATGTCCCTCACAGCAGAGCTGGAAATAGATGTGTATAATCGGCACGTTCGGCTCTCAGTAGCCAGTACGTGGCAGCTCCAACGTTCCACTGTTTCCTTGCATAAATTACTGCACTTGGATAACTGAAGGAACATTTTACTCTGTGAAATCCATTAAGTATGCAGAATCTGGATTTAATACTACATTTTAAGAGCGAGATGTTTGATTTCTTTTCCCAGGTTAAATGCCATGTTAAAGGTTCACTCGTGTGGTGTATTACATGCTCTAGTAGCATGCACAAAAAGAAATGGCAAAGCTTGCTGGAAACTCAGGAGCTTACCCACTGAGCAGTCAACACATAAACCACCTCAGAGAGATAGCCATGCATTCAGTGCTTAGTGATCTTAGGGATTTCAGGGGATTCCACAATAGAGAAACATGGGTCTGCACATAGAGAGGGTCGTCCTGATTCCACAGGACTTGATGGCTTCTAAAGGGTTTTTTGAAGGATGGTAAAATTTCATGTATCCAGTTTCTAGTTTGCCATTAGGACAGACCTACAGGTAGTAAAACTCCAGTTTCTAAGTCACTTGTGTTCACGTAAATGACCCTTTTGTAGTTCATCTCTCCCATCTCTACTGGTGGAGGTGCACGGGAGCCATGGCTAGGAGGGGGAACTGACATTTTAGTGCTGAGCAGTTAGGCTGCTCTGATGCCGCTCAGCAACACTCTCAAGTAGTTTCTATTATTTTCTTCTCTTTTGCAAATACAGAGGCCCAGAGATGTTAAATTACTTGCCAAAGGTCATGAAATTCACAAATGCCTGAGCTGGGACAAACCAGGACTGTCTGACCCCTGAAGCCTATATTAAGAATCTCCAGACTGGCTTAGGTCAAAGGTTTTAATAAAATTATAGATATTTAATGTGTTAATTGGACAGGATGACCTGAAAGGTTCCAGAGTAGGCAGCACTGACCTAACTGGGGTGAGGGTATATGGCAGTGTTGGGGGAGGGGGCCATAACAACGGTGATAAAAAAGGAATATGTCTACGTGCCATCATACTGAATTATGTAACTTAAGAAGCCTATGTATATGTAATTGACCTTTTTTGTGTAAAGTACAAGCCTGGATTGGGTCAGCCTTTCAGAGTGTCTTCTGTTGCCCCTCTTGTAGCTTATGACGCCCTTTACATAAACTGTAAATTAGACACTAAGTTCCATGACAGTGGAAACTGACTGTACATTTTATGCACAGATGTTGCTGAGTCTCCAGTCCTGTCCCAGTGGCTGACATAGTAGATGCTTTAATATTTGTTCATTATTGATAGTGGTGACAATAGTAAATATTCAACAAGTAATAGTAGTATCTTCTTTCCAGGATTATTCAATATATTATCTCATTAAATCCACACAATAACTCCATGAAGTAGATACTATTCTTCCCCTAATTTAGAGGTTTAAAAAATGTCTTAGGGGAATCTTGTAACTTACTCAAGGACGCAATAGTAAGTGTCAGAAAATCAGCTGTACTTGGTATCAGGGCCTTAGCATTTAGCATTACGCTATAGTCTGTTGATTTACTATGCATTTGTTGTATTTCTAAGAAAGCTCATTTTATCAAAATCAGAAGATAGAATTTCAGTTCTGTAACGAAAGGGACTCTGTTTTAACTGTATCCCCAGCACCCAGAACAATTCTTGGCATATATTAAGCACTCAATAAATATTCTTGGGACATATGCATACAGGAATGGGTAGGACAATTATTTCAATTGTAATAAATTAGAAACTAGAAAATTACTGGCTCACAACAGGTTTTATTGTTGGGTATAGGGGTTTTTTTAACGAGAATTTTAATAAGGATTAAGATATTAAACCTAAATATTACAAATATTTGTTATACTGAACAAACTCAATAATTTATTCATTCATTGAAGAAATATTTACAACTGTTCAGCAAAGATAATTGAGTACCTAAGTGCCAGACATTTAATATCAGAGATATAGTAGGAATGGTTAATAATGATAAGGAAACAATTATTACAAAATTCAGTAAGCCATGAAGAAGATGAAAAAAAAAAGATGTAGAGACAGAATATTCTAGAGGAAGAGACTGTGGTACGGTCAGGCGATGCCTCAGGGAAGTAGGGACAGTTGAGTTGAGATGCTGAAGAATGCCAAGAACATGAGGAAAGAGCATGGTTGGCATGTGCACATTTCAAAGGCTTTTGGAAAGAACTTGACGTGTTGAGGCATAGAAAGAAGGTCAACAGGTCTTCTGAGAAATGGTCTCTATGGTCTTCTTACCAGCACAGGATTGCACAGGGTTCTTTCACCCCCTGACCTCCTTTCCTACACGTCATTGTGTTCAAAACCAACAGCCTTATTTTTCTTGGTTTTGGTTGTAGGGCCTACTTCCCCATTGCTCACAGTAGAAAAGAGTGGTCCACAAAGTTGAAACTTTGCAATCTCCTCACCCAGGATGTATCTGCGTTGCCTGTACAGTTGAATATATATGCAGGAGGGATGCTGCAGGAAACGTGAAAGGGAAAATTTAGTAAGCCTCAGAAACTTAATCTATGGAGGGGACATTTCTCCCATTGGTTACAGTGGAAAATTCCTCAAGCACAGCCTGGTCAATGAGCCTGGGCTTACCCACTTCATCATGCAGCTCTGTTCCAATCTAGCCCACATTCCAGGAGATAAGGGGAGGATTTCCAAATATGATTCCAAGGTCTCCTGTCACAAGTTAAGGTCATTTCAAAGGAAAGCAAAATGTCTTCTTACCACTTTGAGAGGAACTTAGCTTTTTTCCCCCTCTGCCCGCCCCTTCCCCATTTTGCTTAACAGCAAGGGAAGCTGAACTGGGTAACTACAGATGAGCTGACCACTGGAGACTTGGTGATGGATACAGCTCATCATGTGGAAGAACCAGCCGCCAGCTGATGCCGAATGGATTACATTCGTTACCGGAATTTCATTTGTGAAATTTGAACAAATAGTCAAACAAGTATGTTAAGACTTAACCACCAAACGAGAATCAAATGGAATCTGTTGTAAGCTGAACTTCCCTTAAAAATTGTATCAAAGACTATTTCTACTCTCTTCTCCCTCTCGCTTTCTGGAGATGGAGATAATGCCATTTTCCATCTGCCGGAAGCATCCACTCTTTGTGGAAATCGGATGGCAATTCCCAACCTCAGTTAAAAACTTGTTTTCCCATTTTTTTTGAACTTCAAGTACTTTCTAAATTGTGTTAGCCGAAGCATTGTATGTATATAATTAACTCACAGGTCCCTCTGGTCTCATCTAGATCAACTTGTGGAGCTTAACTGAGCAAGACGTCTGCTGATGTCTCTCCCCGCAGTGACAACCACTAAATTAATACCTTCTACAAGAGGAAAATGGGGAAATGTCTTCCAATTTGGCTTTTTAGGGAGTTGGGTAGCTTCGTAAATGATTTTGTTGGTGTCATAACAGTAATGATCAAGTTTTCTTTTAAATACTGAATTTGCAATATGGGGAAACATTGGGGTTGGGGAATTCTGCATTTGCTTCTTAGGTGAAGTAGGGAGGCAGGTCTCTTTTATTCTATTGATTGGATCTTCGAAATATCTTCAGGGTAGCAGTGGCTCTCTGTGGGCACAGGGCTCCCGTGTCCCTTCCATGTTGGGAGGAAACATAAGCCGTTCCTGCAGTGTTGTGTCTTTACAAGCAAGACCTACAGGAGGGCCTGCTTCACTTGGTCCAAAACAAAGTGCACAGGGCTAGGGAAGGTGGACTTTTTCAGACTGACTATGTGGACTGGCTTCATAACTCAGCCCTCTTGCTTCCCTCTGCCTGTGTAGACACAGACGCCTACAGTAGGAAGGGGATGTTGACTCTGTCTGGAATGGAGAAGTCCTAGGTGGTCGCAGAAAAGTTCTGGCCGCTGCTCCCCATTCTATTCCTAGCCCAGGAGGCTTCAATTAAGCTATGGCAGCCCTTCTTCCCATTCTCTCCTCTCTGAGGCTTCGAACCCCAGGCCTCGCCGTTGAACTTTATCAAGGGACCGCATACCTCACCCAAGGGTGAGCGAAAGGGACCTGACTGTGTCTCCCTGCCTACCCCAGGGGACCTACTTCTCTTTGCGGTCCTGAAGCGCAGGTGTCCGGAGCAAGGCAGCGAGCTAGGGACTCTGGGGGCGCGAGGAAACGCCGCCCTTAGCCGCGTGGCACGGTTGGAGGGCGCTTGCCAGAGCGCGTCTCTGGTTTTCCCGTGAACCTGCCAGCTCGCTGCTTGCTGCCCAGGTGCCGGTTCGCGGCTGCGTGCGCCCCACTGCAGCAGAGAGCAGCCGCAGCCTCTGCCTCGGCCACCAGCGCTGCTGGGGAAGAGTCCTGGGGCTGCTGACGCGGTTGGGAGGAGCCTCGCCTTTAATGCACCAGCCGCCTCCAGCCTCCTCCTGCAGCAGCGGCAGCGGCAGCGGCAGCGGCAGCAGCTGCGAGTGCGCGCGTGTGGGTGTGAGGGTGAGTGCGCTGGCGCCGGCCGCAGCGCCCTGCCCAGCTCCCCGCCGCCCTCCTCGCCCCCGCCAGCCGGAGCCGCCTTCCCGTGGGACCAGCACCCTGCTCCGGGCCGGCCCAGTCCGAATCCGGCCCCTGCCATCTCGCCACTGCAGCTCGGGTCCAGAAAGGCACCATTTTGTCGCGGCCGCCCGCTCTCCCAGGGGGAGGAGGGACCTTTTTTGCATTTTGGAGCGGCTGCCAACGTGGGGAACCTGTTGGGCATCTCCCCAGCCCCGCTTGTGAGCGCCTCCCGGGCGGCGGGCGGGCCCGGACCCCTCGGGGCACGGCACATCTTGGCACCCGGCGGCAGCGGAGCCGGGCACAGCATCCTCGCTGGGAATTGGAGCTGGAGTGAGCGCACCGCGGGAGGAGCCGCCGCAGCCTCGGAGATCCCGAGTGGAGGAGGTGACAGCTCCATTGCCGGGTTTTTATTTTTTTTCTCTCCGCCTCCCCGTCTCCTCCTCAGGCTCGGACCATGGTGCAGTCCCACCGGCTCCCCTGCCCCCCTCTCCTGTGAGACTGGCTGCGGGGAGGGATCATGGATACTTGTCTGCCGGCTTCTGGTTCCCACGCAAGTAAGCCTGCTGTCAATGGAGGAGGACATTGATACCCGCAAAATCAACAACAGTTTCCTGCGCGACCACAGCTATGCGACCGAAGGTAACGCCAGCCCCGCCGCATTCCGCCGCTGGGGCCGGGCGCAAGTTGCGGATCGCTGGGCTCGGCGGGCAGCCGGGCGCCGAGCGGCGGAGACTCCTCCCGGCCGGGGGCTGGGGCAGGGGTTCGGCCCGCGGGGGCCGCGGCCGGTGCGCCCCACATCCATCCGGGCTCCGCGAGGCGAGCCCGGCGTTCAGCAGCAGGTGGACCCGGCGCCCACGGGAGTTAAAATGGCCCTCGGGAATCAGGCTTTGCAGGGTGGGGCTCCCGACTGGGAAAATGACCCGGTGAAGGCAGATGACCCCTCCCCCAAGACGTTTGCAGGGGTCTTGGAGGGGGAGAGAAGAAAGGGGCCCAGTCGGATCCGAGGTTCTGACCCTCCTCCCCCGCGGCCCCCGAGTGGAATGATGTTGTGTCTCTCAGTGGTGGCAGGGAGGGCATGGTTTCATTTCCTGCCGGTCTATCTCTCCGGCCAGGTTACCTGCTCAGACAATCAGAACCCCAAAAGGCCCTTTGCAAAAGGGCAAGCCCTTCCCTTTTCCTCTTGGAAGTGCATTAGCAAGAAATAAAAAGGTAGCTGGGGAGATGGCGTTCCAGCAGCGAGCGAACGAGTCTGACACGTGGGGCCAGCAATGCGATCAGTGGGGCCTTTAAAATCACCATTATGAATTCTGCAGCAGTAGTTTCTGCTGAATCAACAGCCAGCAGAAAGCAAGAGGGTTCAGTAAGCTGAGCTTTGCCAAGAGGTGAAATTGTCGTGGTGCTCGCTCTCTCTCTCTCTCTCTCTCTCTCTCAGCTTGTCCTGACGTTAGCAGGCAAGCAGGGAAAGTCAGCAGGTGGAATCTCATTCTGCCTTTTGTGTGTGAATAGAGAGTAGAGGCATTTTTTTTCCCCAAATGCCAAAACTTTTGCATTTTTGCTTTCATTTTCTACCTGTAGGCCCTTATCTTTAACTGCTCATATAAAGTGTTGTATTATCACGTTGTAATACCCACGTGAGAAAATGTGTGTGAAAGTGCTTTAGGAAAACATTGCAATGGTATGTTAATTTAAGACAATTCTTGGTATTCTTGGATACTAAAATTTTCATAATATTTAATCAAATCAAGACTCATAGAAAAATGTGATGGGGCTGGGATAGTAAAAGAGTTCAAACTCTGAAAGAAAAAAAAAAGATACAATTTGGGGTCAAAGGTGGCATCTTCTACAAACATCCCAGTAAGTTTTAGGTGATAAAGAATGCCCAGTGCTATTGAAAATAGATTCTTCATTTATCATCATTATTGGAGAGCATCCAGCCTAATGTGTCCATGGTGCTAGACAGATTAAGCAGACTTGTAGGAGCTCTGGCATTCGGGAGCTTAGAGATGGCTTTTAAGAGATGTTCAGCCTGTCCCTCCCCCATACAGACACCATACTTGCTGAGTCTTTTCATATGCAGGATGACAGGGTGCTTATAAGATGGTCTTTCTTAGTCTCAAGTGCTTTGTCACTGACTCAGTTACCAGGTAGATTACGACTAGCTCCGTGTCTGAGTATGTCATCCAAGAGAGAAGTTGGCCTTGGGTCTATTGGTTTTTCCGGATGATACTTCTTTCTGTTTGTGACAACAAAGAAAGAAGGCTGCCTTCATGTTTTCTTCTAGATTGCATTATGCCTCCAAGCGCAGGCACAGGAAAACTTACTGAGCTGGGGAGATGGGCAAATTGGGGCCATGCGAATGGGAGTATCATCCCTAGGATGAAGGGGTGAGTTAAAAATGGAATTCCTTAGTTCTTTTGGAGCCCCAGGCACTACCCTGATCTTTGGTCCTTTTTTATGGCATTTTTGTAAACTCTGATTCTGGCTGAAATAACTGGATTCGTGTAGTCAAAAATGAGGCATGAGTTTATAGCAGACCGCTCTCTAAAATCTTTCTGAATCAACCTCTCAGAACGTCTGTCTCTCATACACACACACCACACTGGAAACTAAACAAAACCTTTATTTCTCAGTATGCCTTCAGGTTTCTTTACCTGATCTTATTGGAAGTCTGGAAAGAAAGGGGGAAAAAATGCAACTTGGACAGTGTAAATAGCAGAAGTTGGGTAGAGCAGGAAGTTCTCTATGGTCTTAATCTGTTCATTTTAGGGAACACTCATGCAGTGGGGCTGGCCACAGGGGCAAGAATCCATCCTCTCTTTTGATGAATACCTCGGAAGTACCAAGTACACCTTGAAATATCACCAGATCAAAATATTATTTGTTAAAATCCTCTTTGTTGAGGGCTTGCCTCAAAAGTACCCTCCTCCTTTATTAATTTAAATCCATTTTCTCTTAAAATGATCTTAGTTTCTAGGTCCTTCTACAGACTTTGCTTTGCTTTTCGTCTTCCTTGATATTTCGACATTTTTCTACCTGGCCAGATATGTCAAGGGTTTTTTGGTTTTTTGGGGAGTTTTTTTGCCTCCAAAATCTCCTTCACATTTATCTCTGAATTTTTCTTTGCTTTGCTTTGCTCAGATCATTCTACACTGCAGTATTCTATTTAAAGCTGAAAGGTTTTTGCTGTGTAGTTAGTGTGAAGGACTCTAAGCTCAATTTGCATTGTAAGTGGTAGCTGCAGGCAAGTTCAGCCAGCTAAGAGCAATGCAAATGCTAAAGGACACTTTTACCCAAGCTCTCCTCTCTTATTTTCTCTCCCTCTCCCCTCTCCTCCCTCCCTCCCTCTCTTCCCCACCATCCCCCTATGCCCCCGCCCCTTCTTTTCCCTGCCCACAGCCCCCCCACCACAGGGAAGAAAAAGAATGCATGATGTATATTTATTAAAGACATTTCCTATGACTCTTCTTTTATTCTGAGCATCAAAGTTACCACCCTGCTCGATCTTTATCTTTTTTCCCTTTTTAAAGTTACCATCTTTGAGCATCTTCTGTTTTCCATGTACTTGCTGAGCTTTTTAAATATAGCACTTCAATATCTCCATGTCCTGCTAAGTGAATGCTAGTAACATTTGCAAATAAGGAAAGTGGGCAACTGAGGCCCACAGATGTTACTCATTTGTGACGGTCACACAGATGAGGGAAGAGCTTGCCTTCAAACTCAAGACCGTTGGAAGTACGTGCTCTTCCGCTAAGAAATTCTGCACTGCCTCATTTTCCTTCCTTCAGCCATTAGCTCCTGTTAGGAGGAAGACCACTATGGTTTTATCTTCATGTATAAATTGTATTCTTATCTGGGGTCAACTTCTTAGCAGGGGTCATTTGAACATGCGTATATAGGATTAAATATGGCAAAAAGTGGGGTTGGAATGACTACAGAAATAAAGTCAACACAATGTTTTTTCAGATATGGAACTCTGGGGGTCCTAACCAAGGCTTCATCTCTCAAATCTCTCTGATCTCTGTGTGTATTTTTTTATTTTCAGACTTAGAACTGACCAAAACCGTGTCTCCATTAGGGCAGTTTGAGAGTTTTCTACATTGATCTTCCTACTCTTCCGTGGGGCCACAGGCAGAATAAATGTTTTTCCTAGCTGAGTTTACAGAAATGGCAGTCTGGTTAGAAGAGGAAGTCAGAGAACATGTTTTTTTTTTGTTGTTGTTGTTGTTGTTTTTAAAGATTTTATTCATTTGACAGAGGAAGACACGGAGAGGGAACATAAGCAGGGGGAACGGGAGAGGGGAAGCAGGCTCCCTGTTGAACAGGGAGCCCAACTAGGAGCTCAATCCCAGGACCCTGGGATCCTCTTAGCATCTGAGCCACCCAGGCGTCCCGGGAGAACATGTTTTAAAAATAACTACTCTGTTCTCAGTTTCCTGAGCTGTAAAATGGGAATAACAATAGAACCTGGGCCACAGGGAAAAAAATTAATACAGGAAAAGCACTCAAGACAGTGCCTAATAAAAAAGCCAGACCTCGGTAAATGCCCTCAGTACATTATAGGTACATTTGCATAGCAAACACGCATTTTTCTTGGATCCGTGTTAATTGGGTATGGTCTTGAGGGGAATGGATAGTGGAGATGGGAGAGAAGTCACTAAAACCTACCAGTCTCTTCTTGGTTGGAGCATTAGCCATGGATCTTGCCGTTTAGTTACTTGCTTTAGTGTCCTTGCTGGTTATATTCTGGCAATGAGTAAGTTCTGTCTTCTCACAGAGGCCTTTAAAACCCTATACTGTTTACACATTAAAGGAACAACAAATTTATTATTCCATGATTTATGATTATGTTATTTTTATTCCATAATTATTGATTCATTCTACCTTTAATTCCTTCAACAAATATTAGCTGACTTTCTGCAGAGGTGATCCAGCATGGTCCAGTACAGACATGGTATCAGGTTGGCGCAGGAGGCAGACATTAAATAACTTGGCAAATAAATATGTAATTACCAGTAGTGATAAGTGACATTCGGGAAAAGCACACTATGCCTCGAGATCATATATAAGGCAGGAAGGTGGATCTCTTTTAGTCTGGGGGGCCAAAGGCAGCCTCTCAGAGAAAGTTTTAAGTTGAGAACTACAGGATCAGTCAGGAATTAACAAGAGGTGAAGACAATTCAGGTAGAAGGGACAATAGGTACAAAGCCCAGAGATTTAAAATCGTATGACTAATTTGAAGAATAGAAAGCTGCCTGTGGCTGGAATATAGGGAACAAAAGGAAGAGTGATGAAAATTAGACTAGAACCTGCAGTTTACTTTGGAACGCACCAAAACCAGGAAAGATCCATGCTAGGATAAACGGATGGATGAATGGATAGATACACGGTAAAACAAGTTTGAAATGTTCCTGGTAAAATTGAAGGGGGTCCGTCAATGGATAGTCATTGTAATTTTTCTTTCAATTTTGCTGTTTAAAATTTTTTATAATAAAATGTCACGAAAGAGAGACTGGAGAGGTATTCAGAGACCCGATCATGTTGAGATTTGACCTTAAGGAGTTTGGACTTTATCCAAAGATGGATCGAAAGCCATTAAAGGATTTTGATCGGGACGGTAATATGATCAGGTTTGTTTTTTCAAAGCTCAGTCTAGCTGCTGTGCAGGGTGGGGTCAGAGGGCTGGGGAGGAAATGAATAGAGCAAAAGGGGAATAGTTAGGATGCCACAGCTGTACTCGAGGATGGTGGCAGTAGTAGTGATGGAGAGAATTAGGTGACTCTGATACATCGTAGAAGAAGGATGGATAAAATTTACTTGGTGTGATAGGTTGGGCAGAGATAGAGAAGTAGATGGAGGTGAGTGTCAAGGACGATTCCCAGGACTTTGCCATGAGACTGGATGCATAATGGAACTTCTCACTGACGCTGGAAAAAGACTTTGGAAATTGATTAGTCTGGGGGGTGTGCGAGCCACTTAGCCTCACAGCAAGACCCTCAAGCAGTTAGATATCTGGGTCTAAAGCTCAGAAGCAAGATTGAGACTAGATGTATAATTTGGGATGTCAGCAGCATATTAAAAGTATTTAAAGTCACGTGAATAGATGAGATGCCTAGGAGAAGAGCACTCCAGGGCAGAATTTGAGCCAACAAGGAAATTTAATTTGGCTCAGTATAAAGAAATTGTAACAAGAAGGACCTCACAATGGAATGCCTTGGTGTAAACCTAACTCACTACACACTGAAATTATTCAGAGAACACTATATGGCCATTTCTCAACAATGTGGTAGAATAAGTAGAGTCCAGTCTTGGGTGAGTTGAGTGTAGAGGGTCTCCAGACTTGAGTGAGATCTGTGTGATTTCCGAAATGTTACAGCTTCCAAGGGGCACGGGAATAAAAAAAGGTAAAAGTCCCTGCTTCCTCTACCCCACCCCCATTTCACACACACTCAAGAGGGAAGCTAAGATGAATAAAAGTAAGACGGTACAGGAAAATGGCTTTTGATATGAAGAGGCTGGGAAGGCACTGGAAAAATTAAAGGAGATGGTGTCATATGATGGAGAGCTGCCTTGTAGCTCCTTAAGTTGCTTTGATATTTGTATGCAAATGCCAGATCAGAATAGTACTTCCAATGCATATGGATGAATGTTTGAGTTCTCTGCCGTTCTCAGAAAAATCTGAAATGGAAGGTGGAAAGAAGCTGCCTTATACTATTGTAAATGACCTTTCTGGGGATGGGAAATGTTCTGCTACCAAACATAATAACCAGAGTGCATTGAAAATCACTAGCAAGTATTCATTATTAGCATCTGGGTCCCCAGGGGCAATCTCCAGCCCTTTATGAGGGCTGGTCAGAAACGTGCCAGTGAACCTGGGGTGAATAATATTAGGCCAGTTCTGTCAAAATATTGGTAATGCTCAATGAAAAGAGCACAGCTGTAGACTGACATTCCTAGACTCTGGCATTTGCATTTACGAAGAAACCAAGGGTCCAATTTCAGCACTTAGCTAAGGGAAGAGAACTGAGGTTTCTCAAGTACTGTCTATCCCAGGCATTTTCCTAGGTGTTACGCATATGCTTACTCATTTAATCTCCTTCAACAACCATGAGAGAATGGTTGCATTAGTCTCATTTTTCAGACCAAGAAATTTCGAGCTTTGGAGAAGCAAAGAGACTTATGGAAGGTCACATACTTATAAGTGGTAGAACCGCTTGGAAGCCGTGACCTGAGGCACGTGCTCTTCTCCTACCCCTGCTGCCTCTGGTCAGATTTTAGGGGGGGAAATGCAGGTTATATTCTTTCTTTTGCATTTATCACCATGGTGCACATTCGGCGCAGCTGGACTGACTTTTTCCATCTTTCTAGTAAGACAGTGCACTTGTCTGAGCCTTCACCATTGTCCCGCAGGAAGGAAGTTGAACTTCTCCACCCAATGCCAGAATCCTTAGTTGACCTTCTTCTCTAGATATATTCTACTCTATAAGGAAAGAAGGAACATATTTATGAAATTGGGCAAATGGTGAGAATTAGCTGGGTTTTTATACACTTGTCCATGTCCCTCACCCTTAGCATAAGATGTTAACAGTGCAGTTCCCACGCTGAGCTGGGATGGCTCCCCTGGACCTTCTGGGCGTGCATTCTCCAGAAATGGTAGCAACTCCTATAGTTGGCTCAGGCAACAAAAGGAATGGATAGAGGGAAGTATATGATGACTGTTGTCCTTTGCATGTAAATGTGGAGGTTTGTGAGGCCTCATTTTTTTGGCCAGAGAGGCTCGCCCATGCTGTTGGTCTCATCCCCCATTAAGGAGATTGCTTTCACCAAACTTGTCATCTTTACCACCAATTTGCCTTCTTTTGCCTCTCCAACAGAACTCTACAATCAGGCTGAAAATCAGAATAGACCAGATCTGACATAACTATCTCATTGGAAGCATATCGTTTTTTACAAGACAACTAGGAACTTTAAGTAACCCGGGAACCCTTGAATTCTTATGCTCTAAGAATTCTTATGCTCTCACTGTGGAAGAGTGGGAAATGATGATGGTAGGATCTGCATGTGTGAAATCCACAGGAAACTAATTAGTATTAATTTTGGAGAAGGGTTCATGGTAACAGAAAGTGATAGGTATGTAAAGGGGGTTTGTCTTTGCTTTGGAAGAAAGAGACCTGATTGCTTCTAGCAAATGTAGAGAAATGAAGGGGACTCTGAGGGCAAGGAGCAAAAAATGCATGGATCTCAGGATCTGGAGGGACCCTGAAGGGCAGGATTTTGACCCATAAAAGGTGGGGTCTGCTGGAAGGAGTGTGCCAGAGAGTACCTTACCTGTGCAGAGCTTGATGCTGGGGGGCCGACAGCCTCCTCCTCGATGTGCATTGCCAACTCCACTCTTGTGAATCCACCAGGTAATGAACCTCAAGTAGTCACAGAATGGCAGGCAACCCCGAAGGGCAGGATTTTGACCCATGAAAGGTGAGGTCTGCGGGAAGGAGTGTGCCAGAGAGTACCTTACCTGTGCAGAGCTTGATGCTGGGGGGCCGACAGCCTCCTCCTCCTCCTCATTGCCAACTTCACTCTTATGAATCCACCAGGTAATGAACCTGAAGTAGTCACAGAACGGCAGGCAACCTCCTCCACTTAATGTAGAGGGGCTCATCTCTGTGACACTCAACAGATTTGCAAGGGGGCAGAGGGTACACAAGCTGCAAACGGCTCTCATGGAGAAATACCCCAGTAAGGTGCAGAGCACTCCCAAGTGGTCTGAAAGACAAAACTTGGATCCTTAAGTACAAAATATCACCAGAAGGTGTTGTACCAAAGAGGAGAGCTATATAAGAAACTCGAGAGTAACATTGCACACGTAACTTTGCAGAAGTCAAGTTAGGGCCGGAAACACCCAAGTTAGGAGGTGAGTTGGTTCATCATAGTTGTATTCCTGTCATTGACATTCTCCTCTGTCTATGTCTTTATATTAATCAGGCAGATAATGCATAAGTGTCTTCTTACTTGAAAGGATTCAAGCATTACAGAAATTGACAAAGCAGGGACACCTGGCTGGTTCGGTCAGTAGAGGATGTGACTCTTGATCTCGGGGTTGTAAGTTTGAGCCCCATGTTGGGTGTAGAGATTACTTACCAAAAAAAAAAAATCTTAAAAAAAAAAGAAGTAGATAAAGCAAAGCATGAATCACACACTATCCCCACACCCAACCCACTTCCCTGCCCGGAGTTAGCACTGTCATTAGTCGACTAGGCTTCCTCATGGCCATCTTTGGATGTATTTTCGTACACTTAAATATACACATACACATAGATATTGTGGGAGGGATTGTTCGTTTGCGTAAGTGAATGCATACTGCTTGTTCTGTTTGCATTTCGCTTTTTTCCGCACTCGGTGATCTCGGAAGATCTTTGCATGTCAGGACACCTACAGCTGCCTTGTTCTTTGTAATGGCTGCATGGTGCCCTGTGGTATGATTGTATCATAGTTTATTTAGTAGTTCCCTTGTGGATGGATGGAGAGTTATTTCTGGCTTTTTAGATTACATACAATGCTGTGGTGACTGTTCAATCTCTCTCTCTCTCTCTCTCTATCATCTATCCATCCATCCATCATTTGTATCCAAAGGTTCTCCTTCCTGATTTTACCATCTTTAAAAGCTAAGATACTGGTTCCTATTTCTCCACAGAGAGGCGAGAAGGACACTTTGGTCCTTCATTCCTTCTCTAATGCACCTTGGATAAGTCCCATAACTGCATGAACTTGTATTTCCTCATGTCGAATATGGGAACACCTAGCATATCTACTTCTATGTGCATAGCACTGTATATTCTATAACCGTTTTAGATTTGAATGTTAATAAAGGATAAGGTTGATTGGTAGCGGCTGTGGAAGGCTTGCTATGTGCAGGAACAAACTTTGAGTTTTAAAGTATTATTCTTATTTAGTCATCAGAACTTCAGAGGTTGATACTGTCCTTACCCCCTTGAAGTAAAAAAGTTGAAGCAGAACAAGATACTTGTCCAAGGTCACCCACTAGTGAGTGGCCGAACAGAAGTCACTTCCGGGTCTGCAGTGTAGTACGTTGGACACACCTGTTTATTTCTTTTTTAAAGATTTTATTTATTTATTTGAAACAGAGAGAGAGAGATCTCAAGTAGGCAGAGAGGCAGGCAGAGAGAGGGGGAAGCAGGCCCCCCGCTGAGCAGAGAGCCTGATGCAGGGCTTGATTCCAGGACCCTGAGATCATGACCTGAGCCGAAGGCAGAGGCTTTAACCCACTGAGCCACCCAGGCGCCCCGACATACCTGTTTAAAACAGAAGTCGTGATGTTGACACAGGGAAAAGAGGATTCCTTTTTCTATGCAAATACCATTTTGAATCAATGCCAATACAAAAGGTCCAATTTTTATCAAGATTTTGAAAATGAGCAGAGGGAACATTAGAAGGGGATGGAGCATTGTTCGGAGTGATGTAGAATGCACATCCAAAGACCCGGGTGTTATTCCCAGTCCCGCCATCATAATTAGTCACTTTTACTCTGGGGGGCTTCAGTTTCCTAATCTCCTAAAATAAGACTGAAGATGGGGGAGGGGTGGCGTGCTTTCTCTAGATTTTTCTGGCTCTAAGTTTCCGTGATGCCCTAGGTCTGTGTTTGACGCTCTGTGTCGTTTAGACTTCTGAAGTCTGTTGTGATATCTTGCTCACAGGTGAGCACGGGGGACACAGGCGTTGGCTTTAAACGGCCCCACAACTCCAGGCTTGGTTGTAAGAGCTGTTGGGTCAGATCATCCTTCTGGCAAGAAGTCTCTGGTGCAGTCAAGAGGTGGAGCCAGAAAGGGAAGCGCCTCTTTGCCAAAAGCTGCTGCAGATGGAGGAGCCAGTCTGTCTGGGCGGCCCATGACTTTGAGAGGAGCCATTTGGCAAAGTTGTTGGCAGGAGCTGCCTTGCAGCATGAATGCTGGAGACTGTCCTGGGCTGGAGGGAATCAGGGATGCAGCAAAGGTGGCTGGTGGAACAAATAACCATCTGGTGAGCAGGGTGCTGCTCATCTTGCCGCACTGACAGCAAAGAGCACGTGCCAGTCGGCGAGGCTGGGCTCTCCGTGACACGATCTGACAGGCACAATAAAATGTCTCCCCTGCTGGCGTACACGCCCTGGAGGGGACCTGTTCTGTCAGAAATCAGGAAGGCTCCAGTTTCTTGCACTACTCGAGGAAAGATAATCCATCCCGTCCCACAAAATTTCCTTATCGGATTTGTGGCCGGCTGCTGTGCCGGTTGTGCTGGGGAGTGAGGTGAATGAGGTGAATGGAGTCACAGTTCCTGTTGGACGTGAGCAGATGAGACTCTGTCCCGCTCAAAATACACTTCGCCCTCCAAGTCAGGCTCTGTGAGTCTGCGCTGCGTTTGCGTCTGTTTCGTCAGGTGGCTCAGGTGGTCGAATCAGACCCCACGTGGCTCTGGAATCCTCTCCAGCAGGGCTAGTGCTGCGGCCATGGACAGGTCACTGTGTCTCTGATTATTTCTTCTACTTAGAAAATATGGCAGGGGGTAAAGCAACATGCTAGCATGCTATTATTTGTATGTGAGAAATACATTCAAAAGAATGCCTCTCTTACTCCATGCTTTTGAGACCAATGATTGATGGTTAACTGGAAAAATTAAGGCTGGAAAAAAAAAAAAAGCTTAAATGCTATTTTAAATAGCATTGCCTAATTTTGTTGAAGGGTCTGTTGAAGACAAGGCTTCGTCTTTGAATATGAGTCTGCTGACTGGAGCTGATATTTTTGTTGTACAAACCACACCCAAATCGACAAAAACCATGTCTGAGTTCAGTTTCCTTGAGGTTGAATGACAGTATAAATACATGAAAAGCAAACTTACCACTGATCCTTCTAGATTTTTTATGACTGTCCCCGATCTTTTCTCTCTCCCACATTTAACCTGACAGCTCTTTGTCATCTTTTGAAAACATCCAACTTAGTTTTCATAGAATCCTTTTCTAACTTTCCACACCATTCTTTTCATCACCTTCCGAGATATTTGATTAACTAACACATATAACTGGCATCATGAGATAGGGAACAAGACAGAACTGCCTTGTAGTAAACAGGCGTCTAGGCTACAAGAAGCAGGAGTGTATCTGTGTCCCAGAGATGAGCCTGCTGATTTAGCTGTGAGTAGAGAGGATGGAATAGGCCCATTTTACAGAGGCAGTAGAAGGCATTTTTTCATCCAACGAGTCTGCTTCTTAGAAGTCTGTCAAAAGGGCCTCCATGGGGCTCCTGGGTGGCTCAGTCAGTTTGGTCAGTTGGGCGTCCCACTCTTGATTTCGGCTCAGGTCATGATTCCAGGGTCGCGAGATCGAGCCCCCACGTCGGGCTCCACACTCGGTGCGGAGTCTGCTTAAGATTCCCTCCCTCTGTCCCTCCTCCCGCTCAACCTCTCTCTCTCTTAATCAATCAGTCAGTCAATCTTTAAAAAAAGAAAAAGAGCTTCCATTTTCTCTATGGTGAGGAGGAAGAGCCACCAGGTAATGAGTGCTTGCAGTGTACCAGGAATTGAGTACTGTTCTCTGTACTCTGTATATTCTGTATGATATACCACAGAGTATGCTTGTTTGTGTATATCGTGCCCTATATTGATGTGTGTATGATATAGATATGTGCACATGTATGTGTCAATTTCATTTAATCCTCACAGCAAACCTCAGAAATACATACAGTTAAAGCTTAATTAGGTGAGACTTTTAGGTCTTATTCACCGTTATCCAATACTCATCTCCTATCCTAGCACAGTGCCTGGCAAATAGCACCCATTACATGTTTATTAAGGAATTGAGGGGATAGGCTCCAATTTCATCAATAATGAAACTGAGGCTTAAAGAATTTGTAGGATCTGCCCAGTGTCAATCAGCAAACTCAGGACTTAAAATGCAAGTGTGTCTGACACAAAAATGGATGTTCTTAAGAACAAATTGAGATATATTAAAATAATGTGTTTTTGTTTGGGTTTGGTTCGGGTTTTATTGTTGTTGTTTTTACAAAACTCTCAGATACAAGCTGTAGGTTAGAATAACTACTTAATAGGATAATAATTTGGTATCTCCACTTTGCACAAGTATAGGTATTCTAGAACAGGAGTTGATAAACTTTCCTATCAAGTCAGGTAGTCAACATTTTAGGTTTTGCTTGACCATACAGTCTATGTCCCAGCTACTGAACTCTACCATTGCTGCATGTGGGCATGGCTGTATTCTAACGAAATTCTATTTACAGAATCAAGTGCTGGCCCTTGGATGGTAGTTTGCTGACCCTCCCATTCCAAAAAAATGTTTGGAACCCCATAGAAGTTTAAAAAATGTTGTCCTTCCAAGTGAGTGGTTGCAGTTAAGTGCTAGAGAGAAGCTTTCCCAAACAGGAATGGCTTATGGTCAAAGTCGGGTTTTAGTGGGATTCTGATAGTGATGAGGAGGGACAAATGCTGTCTTCATAGAGAGGGGGGTCTTTTGTGACTTTAGGAGACAAAAGTACGCAAGGAGAGTGGCATGCTGTTTGAGCTAGAGACTAGACACATAAGAGGCAGTTGATAGGCCATTAGAATCCCTGCACATAAGCATACCTCCATTAGTAGGTCCCCCTAATGTTCACTCCATAGTCATTTAAAAATATTTATTAAAATATTTATTACTAGGCATCATGCTGAGAAAAGAGGCAAACAATAACAAACAAAACAAAGACTGTGGCCTCATAGAACTTGCATTCTATTGGGAAGACACACGTGAAATAAACACAAACCTAAGCATATGAATATAAATCTTATTAAATACTATGTAGAAAAAGAAAAGAGCCTATGAGAACAAAATATATGTTCACTGATGAAAACTTGGACTACAAAAAAAAGTGTAAAAAAGAAAATCAAATTTACCTCTAGTGCCAGACGTAATCATTACAAATATTTTCAATGTATTTTCTTTCAGGCTGTGTATGTGTATGTGGGGGTGTTGTGTGTGTGTGCATGTGTGTAAGAGAAAAGAGAAAGGGGTGGATAATACTAGAATTATATGTAAAATGGTATCATATCTATTGTTGTTTTGTTTGTTTTGGTTCTAAATAAAATTGTGAGCCTTCTTCTGTAACATCATATAGTTCAACCACAATTCTGCCATTCATCTAATGTTGTAATTTAGGTTATTTCCAATATTTTGCTATAATAATTGTGTGAAAATAATTGCATGAATTTAAATCCTCTCTAGTTATTTTTTTAGAACAGGTTTCTAAAGTCAAGATTCAAGAAAAATAAAAAAATAAAAATAAATAAAGTCAAGATTCCTGGGTTAAATGGTATAGGTATTTTATAGATACAAACAATTAAGTTTCTAGATAGTAATTTTTTTTTTTCTAGATAGTAATTATTATGTTTTCTAAAAAAAAGCTGTACCGGGGAAGACCTTTGCAGTAGCTATGGCCCTTTCCCACCATTGCCTGGTCTATATTTTTCCTCTACCTTACATTGTCACAGATTTTCAGAGGGAACTTATGCAGGTGAAGATTAGAAATAAATTCTTCAAGATATAACCACTGAAGCTTAATATGCTCCTTTGTTCTTGTCTTTCCCCAAAGCCCACGTACTTCTTCTACCCAATCTGAGAGGGGAAGCAAGCTCAATTCTCAATCTCTCCCATTAAATACATGGGTGAGTCGTTCGTTCTCTGGGATTTAGTTGCCCACCTATATTAAATAAAATGACTTTCATGGTTCCAGGGCATCAGTTGTAGAGAAGTATATGGAAACCAGTGACCCAGAAATGTTAATTTTCCTCAAACTGATAAGTAGGGGACTTCAAAGAATGATTGACCCATGACGACAACCAGTATGGTTGTTTAATGAGCTAGCCCTCTCCTGGGGTTCATATTTGACATTTCTGAAAGCTGTGTTCCTTCTTTTTCTATTAATACTATGTGTGGTTGAATGCATTTGAACCCAGGTAAATCTGAGGAAACTAAACTTTACCTATCATTGGCTTAAGACTTGCAGACATCTCTAGTTCTCCTCCAAAAGTTGGGTGCATGATTTAATGGAATTGAGAAGTATAAATCTTATAAACAACCATGGGGTTGTATTTTTAGTGAGTGATTTTGGTCCCTTTTCAAAATATATGGTCTGTCTGTATTTCAGCAGTCACTGGGGATTATAGGTGGGAGTTGATTTGAAATCTCAATCCATTTTGTTTGAGTATTTGGGGCATTTTTCTCCCTGTGAAGAGAGAATACAAAGTCTTTTGAGACATTTTCTTAATTTAAAATTTTTATGAAGTTTAAAAAAAAATTGATACATAGGTTGTGACCTAAGAGTTAGGCAGATAAAATTTAAAGGATACCTTTCTGGCTGGCTGGCTGGCTGATGGGCTGGGCAGAAGGATGGTCATTTGAATGGATAAAGATTTGTGGTAGTCAGTAGGAGACCCAGTTGCTTCCTTAGAGGATTATAAGTATGAAACCATCTTCTAGAAACATCAAGTTTCAATAATAATTTGGGGTTGTAATATTAAAATCAACCTCTCATCTCCTTTCTCTTCTGTCTGGGAGGCCAGGGCAGTTATGATGGGGTGAGAGAGTGAGTATTGATTAGGGCAGCACAGAGTCATGGGAACATGCTTCCAGGAAGTTATCACTGGTACTAGTTTAAAAAAAGAAATAGGACAGAGTGGGGAAGAGCTGCGCTGGAACCCTGAGCTAACAGAAAAGACTGGGCCAGTTGAGTGCTTCCAACTGACGTCTCTTGCAATGACCAATACCTAATCCCATCCCAGTTCTGTAGGATTAGCCTGGCTGAAACAGCCTTCTATGCTTTGAAAGTCAGAGCCCTCTGGTCACTTGATAGGATGTAGGGAGAAGGTTTTTCATGCAGTTCCATTTGTGAATGAGGCCTATTTCCCCGGAGGTTCTCTGACCCCTTACAAGCCAGAGGTCAAAGGCTAAGGTCTCCCTGGGACCTGAAGAACTCTGTGCACAGTGGTAAAAAAAAAAAAAAGCAAAAGCTGTCTGATTATCATATTGTGCTTCTGTTGCCAACATGCTTACTCAGTCCCTGAGCTTCCTCAGCACAATTTGAGATGGAAATTTTCCGATCAGAATTTTTCCTATAAGTCTCAGAAACTTGGACTTAAGCCTGTTGTGTGGGCCAGGCTTTTTCTTTCTCCAGTTACTTGACAAGTAGGTTGCCTTTGAGTCACTCATTTGGATGGCCTTGATCTGGACATTGGCACGTGCTGAAAAGGCAAAAATATTTTCCTACTTGTGTTTGGCCCTTTAAGAAGATTGGGACGTTGACTATTTTCTCCTGTGCTTGTAAACCTCACTGCTTCCTGCCTGTCCCCTCATCTCTTTGAGTCTCTCCTAAACTGACATCCAAGTCAACCATGCGGGCTTGTGCTGGGTCCTCAGTACCGCCCACCCATCCCTGCTCCCTGCTTCTGTACGTACCATTTCCCCTTCCCTGGTACCTACTTGTCCTGCCTTGAATCTGCATTTTCCCATGAAATTTTTTCTCAGTTCGAGTTTTTTTAAATCATAATAACAACAGTGCCATGATATGCAGGTATTATCCCCATTTCACGAATGTGGACACCAAAGTCCAAATTCAGATAGCCTGCCAGAAGAAAGAAACTCCTTGAAGACAATCATCACACCTTTATCTCCTCGGTTTATCATACAGAGGACAGTGAGCTGCTTGGCACACGGGCACTTTTTAAGTGGTTTTGAACTTGATTTGAGTCGGAGAGTAGATTGGTAATGTCTCTGTAGTTAGGACAGCAGCCAGGTGCGTATTCTTTACTTGGGAGTTTTTTGTTTGTTTGTTTTTAATTTTTTTTCTTTCTTTTTTAAAAAGATTTTGTTTATTTGACAGAAAGAGAGATCACAAGTAGGCAGAGAGGCAGGCAGAGAGAAGGGGAAGCAGGCTCCCTGCCAAGCAGAGAGCCCGATGCGGGACTCGATCCCAGGACCCAGAGATCATGACCTGAGCTGAAGGCAAAGGCTTTAACCCACTGAGCCACTCAGCCGCCCCTACTTGGGAGTTTAAACTTACGACTCCATCCAGACATGTTCAAGCTAGGTTCTCCTACCCCCACTGGAGTTTAAAGATGTGCTATATGATTTTTGCAATCACTTGGAAATTGTAGCAGCTAATTAAGAGCATAGCCTATTATTCTGTCACTCATTTGGTTCTGTTTGTTTTTTTATTTTACTCTTTAACCCTTCAGCAAGTATCAATTGAGCAACTAAAACTTCACTCATGCTATATAAGTTGGTATATGATGATACAAGTATGAAAAATATATAAAGTTTATTACCACTGGGTATGTGGGGAGGAGAGAAATAAGTATAAAAGAGACTATTAAAAAATTAAAGGTAACCACTTATCCGTGATGGAAGGAGTGTATATATAGTATAATTCCTCTCCTATAAACTTCTGTGTGTGTCCATAAAGAATTCCAAGGAAAGAATGGCTAGTAGAATATTAATGATGGCTAGGTCAGGCTGATGAAATTTTAATTCTTACTATTTTTATTTTCTAATGTCTGATAGTTTTCAGTAAGTATAAACATGGTTTACGTAGTAGGAACAATAAAGCTGTCATTATGGTGAAAAACAATTCATGGAATGTCTACTACATGCAAAGAACAAGTCTGTGGGTATCAGCGTAGTAAATATCCACCTGAGTTCTTCCTTTTCCTTTGAAGTCACATTACTCATTCTTCAGATGAAAATCAGTGAGACCCCTGGAAGAATAGTGACACGTAAAGACTCTTAACTGTCAGATTCTGTAATAAGAATTCCATTCGAGTTCTCTTGCCTGTAGGTCTGTGTGAAGGGGCTTTGGCAGTGAGCTTGGCCCTTAAGTTCAGAGCCACTTTGGTCCTGTGTCTGGGCTGAAGCAGTAAAGGTAAGGTAGTATCTCTGACCTCAGCCAATCACTTCATAAGGGGGCTAGGAAAGGGTCTAGGTGAGTCAGTGAGAATCTATTGTAATAGTGGAAAAGTCACCTAAGAAAAAATGTCCTAGAGCCTGAGGGTCAGAGCTAGCCCCTTAGCACACGAAGGATCTCGTAGTCTGTGTTTATTGACACAGAAGGTGGTTTTAATTACCCTGAAGGAATTTCTGGCATGTTTTGCCAAAGCCAGCGTTTAAGTGTTTAATCAGTGGATTTCTGACGACCAGACCTACTGGAGAGGTCTGCCTATGGGGGCAGCTGGTCAAGTGTAGTGTATTGCAGTGTGGCTGCTAGGGACGGAACATAGGCGTGTTTTATTCAGAGAAATGTTAAGCCTGCAAATACCAACTTCCACCCATGAAATGATCTTTGGCCTCGAAGAGTATGGCACGTTTTATGTCTGAGAAGCTTCAGTTTCCTTCCCAGCCATAGCTCATCATCTAAGCAACCTCCACTACCTCTGTTTTTGGTGTCCTGAAAGTAAATTTGGTAAGGTGATCTAGAGCCAGAGTTGGAGCAATAAATCAAACGATCAGCTTCATGGTCCCACACTAGTGACTTGAAAGAAGGAATATGCCTCTCTAGGTATAGGTCCAAGGAAAATATATACTTGTAATCTTTAGTTTTACCCATGTGTGTTGACCTACAAAATATTTTAAGAACTATAATAGGAAAAGGGGGATGATGGTGTCACATCACAAAGCCATTTTAATCTTTCAGATAACTTCAGGGAAACCATAGTCCAAGATAAATGTAAAAGCACCAAAGAAATTGTTTCCTTGATTTTTTGTCTCTTTGCTCTTGAGTGTCTAGTTCGAATCCTCCCACTGAGACTGTAAAAATAGTCAATAGTGCTACATACTATCTTTGATTCCTCTCTCCACACTTAACTCCAGATGGAATTTCTTTTTTGTTCTCCTCGCATAAAAATGTCCTTCACACTATCCCCTTTCATTGCTGTCCCAACTAACCTCCATAGAGGCCAAATGCCACTCTCTCATGTAGATGTGCAAGGGAGAGTAAGTTGGCACCTTGAAATCTGAACAGGAACCCAAAGGCATCTTTGGCACAATCTACTGAGCCTCCCTTTGAGCTACTGAGAATGTCTGTGTCCTGTTTAGTGACATAGTGGTTTGGTGATAATCCTTCTGGTTTGCATGGAAAGGTTTCTCAGCCTATTTCATACTGATGTTCACTGATCTGAGGATTTGCCAAGCTTACAGGGAACTAAGGCCAATGGAAATGAATCCCTCTTAACCATCACAACAACTGACAGAGTTCCACAGTTAGCTTTGGTACAGCTGATAACTATCAAGTTTAAATTGTCCCTCTTCTTGTCTTGTCAATTAGCCTGTTGGTGAACCAACTTGGTTTAACCAGGTTGATAGGTTATAGTTAAATTTTAGGCAAGGAAAGAGTTACATAAAATAGTAATGCCATCTGAAACTTGTGAAAGGGCTTTATATTTCTACAAAATATTTGTAGAAAGTTCTTACCTACTCTGCACAAAAAAATTGGAGAATGAGTTTATTTCTTTTTTTCTCAATGCGAAAACAGAGATCTAGTAGTTAATCAATTTGCCCATGATCA
>CM052895.1:20734720-20755990 GCA_028534135.1 Potos flavus
CAAGCCTCTGAGAGCTAAAGTTTGATGCATATGAAGATGTGGTGAAGGCAGTAGACTTAGTTCTGTTTCATGACTGCCTATGGCACCCAAATCTCTGCCTCACAAATATCTACCATTTAAAGCAAGCAAGAAAAGAGAGGAGAAAGAATGGATGAATCATCACTAACACCACTTTTTTCCCTGGAAACATGATATAAGGGTAGTGAAGCTACACTTACTGAGCGATGCTTACATGCTGTTTACTTCTTTTGCTTCATTTCCATTTAAATGTGTGAGCAGTGAATTCTTTATGAAGAAGATGGACTTATTACTTAAATCATCTAACCGTAATTGCTTTTATGTAAAATCGGGATAATACTAGCAGCTACCTTCTGTGGTTGTTGTAAGCATTAAGTGCGATAGTTGTACAGTGGGTAGTTCAGTACCTGACATAGATTTAACATCAGTAAGTGGTTGTTTGGTTCCCTTTAGTATTTCTAGAAGCCCTAACTGGTTGTTAAGTATTATTCGCACTGGGCCATACATTCTTCCTGCCCTCCAAATCCCTAGAATTCAGGACTATACTAAAAAATATACTTAGTGGGTTGAGAACATGGACTCTGGAGACCCCTGGGTTTGTATTCCAGCTCCACTTGCTAGCTCTGTGACCTTGGGCGAGTTCTTAAACCTTGCTAAGCACAGGTGCCTCCTCTATAAAATACAGATAACAAAGCTGTATTTCCTAAGGTTGCTGTGAGCATTAAATACAACGGTGTATGTGATGTAGTCAGTATTGAGTATGTAGTAAATGCTACATAATGTTTGGTTGTATCTTAATTAATATTAGTTCATTTATCTGTATCTTAAAATCATTACTGTCAAAAGATGGTTGTTTTCATTATGAAACAGAGGAGAAATAATAGCTTAACCTTAATATCTGGTCTAGTATCCGTTCTGGATGGTGGTAATTGACCTCTTTTAAATTATAAATATCTCATATAATAATATATGGAAACTTGTGAGAGTCTAAGCCAACTGCTGCCCTTTTCGGAATATGAAACAAAACATTAGGAAATGAGAATCCATTATCTACTCTGTGTAGCATCAGTAGGATCGTTTTTAAAGGTAATAGCATTGAGATATTAAAAAATTAATGATAATAAATAAATTATAAACCTCTTTCTATATTAGTGGTATGTTGAAGCTTCTTATTAAGGCTTAATTTTATTGTTGTTGTTTTTCAATCTTGTAGCTTTATTTTAGTACTTCTTGTATTACCTTATTTATAGATTCTCCCAGAGTATAGTCCTAATACCTCTGGACACTGAGAGAAAGGGAGCCTCTTCTAATCGGTGAAATGACCCGTTCCTGTTTCTGAATACTTCCAGTTGCTTAAAAGTTCTGTGTACCAGAGCCGTCTGTATTTTGACCCGTGGCTCCTAGCCCTCCACTGTGAAGCCTCACCTCAAAAGCTTTGTATCCTTGCATTCATGATCCCTCTTTAACTACATGAAGGTCAGTCCCCTAACAGCCCCCAGCTTCCTCAAAACTCTTCACACCTTTGCTGGCCCTTGTTTTCAACCTTCATGTTTATTAGAGCCACCTGAAGCGTTTGTTCAACGTCAGTTACTAGGCTCCGCCCAACGATTCTAATTAAAAAGGTCTGGGGAAAAAGCCCAAAAGCTTGCTTTCTAGTGGAATCTCGGGCAGAAAGTCGCTGCTGCTGGTGGGAAGCACCGCTTTGAGAACCCCCTGCTCTCCAAAAGGGGAAGGCAGCCCAGTAACAGTGGAAGAGGCTGAACCACAGAGAGGTTTTATAGTGTTGGCTGTATTACAGTATCAGTCTGCATTTTGACAGACCGGGAGCAACCTCAAACAAAGAGACTATGGGGGGCTCGGGGTGTGTGTAATGCACCTGTATGTTGCCAAAAATTGAAGTATCACTACCTCCTGGAGTCTGGATCTGAACCCCGTGTTTGTCACAGGAGCCAAGGGAGAACCCAAGACAGAGAATAGTGGCACAGTAATGAAGCATGAATTATCCAGATGAAAGCACCTATGGAAATAAAGGTATTAGTATTATTATTTATAACTACTATTCTTAACAAAATAACAATACGGAAGTGTTGAATAGTTCCACTGGCTTAAAAGTTGCTCTGGGGGACACAAATCAGCAAACTCACGTTTTAAAAAGAAAGTGTAGATAATAAGCACCGTTGGACTGTTTTCAGAACCTGTTTCGATGAAATGTGTTGGTACAGAGCAGTGACAAATAATAACTGGTTATAAAGCTAACCAGGAAAGCGGTGAGGCTCTGTAAGATTAGACGAGACTGTGTAGTTGCTGGCGAAGTAAGCAGACTAGGCTAGAGGATCAGACGGATGGATTAGCTGCTTTCCCAGAGAAAAAGCGCTGGGCCGGGAGGTGAAGAAAGACAAGGGCTTCTTACTCTGTACAATGAAGAATGAAGGGCCTTACTAAACGGTAAATTTGAATTAGGAAGGAAATCGGGAAATTACTACGTAGGAAAAACAGTAACTTCTAACCTGTAGTAAAAGCTTGGAGGCCCTATTAATATGACCACTGAGCCATCCCAGCTGATTGGGATCAAGTAGCGTGAAGGCTTCTGCTAGCTTTGTTTTATTCCTCTCTTCAAACTATGGGGGTGAGACTGCTGAGCTTTACCACCTACACACATGGCTGTGTTGGGGGGCCCCGGGCAATAAAATCTGGTACAAAGGAACTCTAATTTTTATTTGAGAAAAAGAGTTATCAGAGAATTCTCTCCTGAGGTGGAGTTTGTAACAGATAGGTAGAAACTTTGAGTCAGGTCGAGGAGTAAGACCTGCAGAAGAGTTTCTTGGAAGGGAAGGTATGGGGAAAGGAGAGTTTCCAGATGAAGACTTGCTCTAGGAAAATGAAATGAGCGATGTGGTCGAAGACTTAAAGGGAGAAGAAAACAAAGAGCAGATGTGTGTATTTATGCATGTGGATATATGTTTCTGTATGTTCTCCATCAGCTAATGGGTATGGGTGAGTCAAGTCAGGCTTCGGTGTCCCAAGGGAATTATGCGGCCTTAGCTTTATTCGTTTATACAGACTCCACACAGGTTGTATTTCCTGATGTGCTTTTTTATATAAGAAGAGAGAGTAGCCTTTGTTTTCAAAAAAATACCTTGTGGTGTTTGTGTTGGGAGGTACAGTCTAGCTCTTAACTTGCTATAGAAAAATGCCACCTTTTTCTGTCTGACCTATTTTAATGAAGAGTTTACGTCTGTGGTGATTTCAATGTAATTTTCTTTCATTCCTACCAGCCGGTAACCTTTTCAGTGTGTTCTAACGTGGTTTTGATTGGGGGTCTGAGTTTCATTTGGTTTGGCCTCCGTTGCTGTTTTTAATGAGATAAGACTAGATATACTTCGAATGGGTCTCCCTGGAGCTGGGGACCTTCACTCCCTCCTTGCCGCCTCTGCGAGGGAGGTGTTGGGAGGGATTGGAATACTTTGTAATTTGGTCATGTTTTTCTGACCTGTGTCGCGTCAGACTCGAAATTTCCAAAAGCACAAAAGCGTCAAGTGGGAAAGAGACTGTTCAGAGTCAGAATTTTAAGAGCTTGTTGGGAGGAAGAATGCTTTCCGCTGCACCTCATCAAGTCCAACTGTTTCTGAAAACTCCTTTCCAAGTACAAAGACGGTGCCCTTTTCAAAATGCTGAGGGATTGGTAGCTATGTAAGCATTGGGCATAGCTCTGTGATTGAGTGTGAGGCATAAAATGAATGCGTGTGTGTTAACATAACATAAATCTCACTTCAAGGCATTATTTTCTCAAGCTACTTGCTTTGGAAATGGAATCCATTAAAATTCGGTTACAACTGCCTTGAGTTTTCATCGTGAGGCTAAGATTATTTAAAAGCGGCATAAGGCAAAAAGCCAGGTATGATTGTCTCTGACTTCGCGAACAGTGCTCCAGTAAGAAATCATACTGTTCGGTGTAGCGGCGGGCTGGTGTGAGAGGAGTCTGCCATCAGCCTTCCATTTACTAAGTGTTCATTCCGCGCTCGTGTGTGTGCCTGGTGCTGTGCTCTGCCCTGGAATGCAGAGGCGCGGGCCACACAGCTGGTGTCTGCCCTTAAGGCACTCCTGGACCAGTAGGGGACACAGGGCCACAAGTAATGACGCTGCAGGATGAGAAATTCTGTGACAGGGATGTACCAGGGGCTGCGAGATGATGTGAGGGGGCTCAGAGGAGGGCTCCTGACGATGGACATGGCTCAGCTGAGACCAGAAGGATGAGGAGAGGGAGGAAGAATGAAAGGTGTTCCAGGTAGGGAGAATGGGATGGTCAGAAGATAATGGCTTCATCCTCCCCAAGTCATTGAGTAGCTCAGGAAAAATTCTGTCTGGAAGAATTAGTTTCTTTATCTTCCTGTGGGGGGTAGTGGTGGTGCTAATGGCGGTGGCTGAGAGGGCGGCCATGGTGGGTGCTGGTTGTGGTGGTAGAGGAAGACCAAAAGTATAGCAGTTAATCCTTACTGAATACTTGTTAGGTAGCCTGTTGAAGTATGCTAAGCACTTTCCTTGCGTTCATTACCTATGAGTTTTACAATCACCTGGTAAATGTAGGTACCATCATTATCTGTAGGTCCCAACACAGGGAGTGAGAAAAGTGAAGCTGAGAAGAGCTAAGCTGAAGGTCACCTTGCTAATAAGTGGAAAAGCCAGGACTTAAAAACAGAAGTTGACTCAAGAGCTTGCATTTTCCACCATTACTGTGTTATTAATAATCTCACTTTTTCAGGGGCGGATATAAATAAAGATGAGCAGGATAATTCATTTGAAAGAGCTTTTTAAACTGCGTGGAACTCTAGACTCTCTTTGCACATGTTGAACTGAGGCATGAGTCATGTGCTCAGTAGCTAGCCTAGATTCAAAAGTAAAAATGGCTTCAGCGATATATGGGCTGTCGTCCCTTGCCTTGTTAGCGCCTCCTCTAATCCTTTGGCCTCAGCACGTTAGTAGTCAAACCTGGAGTTCCCCAGGGGATGCTTTTTGAAGCAACAGAGTATTAGATGAGATGGACCAGGGATTTGCTCCCAAATTGCAGTTGCTATGTTTAAGTCTTCAAATATTTCTGAGATTGTTAATCTCTGTTAATCACTCCCTGCCCCTCTTTGCGTAGCACAAAATGAAATGGAGGCTTGGCAATGATGCAATTCTTTTTAAGATTCTTGGCTTCTAGTATGGGTAATCCAAAGCCTCTACTGGGCTGGATTACCAGTTGATGTGTGCGTACGTATATACTATAGACCTAGACCGACACACATACACCCCCACCCACCCACCCACCCACCCTACCTTGCCCTCCCTTTTTTACCAAATAGTCTCTCTTCCTGTCCCTTGATACTTCTGACAATCCCCTGTGTGCTTTCTGCCTTTATCTGTGCTCTAATCAGCCACCATGTTTTGAATTGAGGATTGCCCATGCTAGTATCCTGTAAGCAGGTTCGTGTTGCTCACGAATACAACATTAGCAGTCAGTGGGGATAATTGAAAATGTGCGTGGAGGTGATTGCATACTCTTTGGCCCCAAAGAGCATGTCTCCACTACAAAGGGAATGGCTAGTTCAACAATGAACCAAAATAATGAATTCTTCTGCGTCACAGTTCAATTGCAGAGGCTAATTGTTAGTTTGTTTCCCGTCCCGCTTGAGGCCTGATAACGGGGTTTCCCTTTGGAAGTTTGATTGAGCTGGTGTGCAGGGCAAGACTATGTAATTCAGATAGACCAGTGAAATGCAAACAGTTTCATGTATTAATGGTCACTAATGACCTGTAATCAAGCTTTGATTTGTTAGGTTAAAAACAAAGATGCAATTAGTTTATTTGTTCAGGAGTGTAAACAGAAGAATTTCTCAATCTGCTGATTGTTCTTCTTGTTTGAAGACAATAGGCTAGAGCATGAGTCTTGAGCTGTGGCTCCTCAGAGCTGCCATCCGACTGTTCAAGATTCTCCAAGCTTCCTGAGCAACCATTGATGAGTCTATGGCCTTTGTCAAAAGGGGACAAAAAGGATACGGTTCCTGGTGTCCTTTGTGGCTTTTCCTTTTGATGAGCTAACCACTTCAATATTAGTTTTCCTCTTTCCCTCCACAATGGTCCCATGCTTCAACCACCTCATTTTCTCAAAGTATCATCATTCATCCTGTAATATTTAACCCAGAATTGTCGAGGGCCAGTTACGCTGCCCCTACTGTCCTAGGTCTCAAGGTTTATAATGGTTATGAAGAGAGCCTTGGTTCAGTCTTTGTGAACTTTATCATTCCTCCATAGATGTCTTGAGGGTTTCTGTGCGACTACTTTTTGAATTACTTATCACTAAAACCCAATGAAGAATGTCTTGGCGTGAAACGGATGCTCTATTGAAATATGTATCTTAGCAAATAAGGCACTCTGATCCTTTGGGGGACATCAAAACTGGCAATAGAAATTTTGAGGGATTATAGTGACTCCTTGGAAAAGATCTACTTTGTGTTTTCCTTAGTCATTTATTTAAATAGGGGGAGTAAATACATTTAAATTCTTAACGGAGACTATGAAGTTAAAACATACAAGGCTCTAATCCTTTATCAGGTGAAAATTCTGTGATCTGGGATGCCTGGGTGGCTCAGTCGGTTAAGCGTCCACCTTCAGCTCTGGTCATGATCCCAGGGTTATGGGATGGAGTCCAACATCAGCCTCCTTCCTCAGCAGGGAGCCTGCTTTTCCCTCTGCCTGCTGCTTCCCCTGCTTGTGTGCTCTCTCTCTCTCTGACAAATAAGTAAATAAAAAATTTTTTTAAAAAATGAAAATTCTGTAATCTCGATATCACAGAGTGATGATACAGGTTACCCCAATGAAGCATTTGGATTGCTTAAGAAAATCATGTTGAAACAGTGGAAATGATCTTACTCACATAGAACATGACTTCTTTCCTTATCAGCCTGAGTCACACACTACTCTGAAATGACTATCATTCTGTGTTGTCTATGTCCTCCAATAAGAGTAAGCCCCCCGGGTCTCTTGCTCAGCATGTATCACGGTCTAACACAGACTGGCACGTAATAAACACATTCAGTAAATATTTGTTGAGTGAAATTCAGTCACACTGATTAGCGTTTGAAAGCCAGTCGTAGCATTCGGGATATTGTGAAATAAAACAAAATTACTTGGTCAAAATGACCTTAAGTATTAGGATTAGTAAGTAATCAGCACCAGAGCTGAGCTTCTCTGGTTTTTTCACATCCCCTTTTGTCTGCTTCCATATAGTGCCTATAATGTGTCAATAAATCCCATTTCATTGCATTAATAACCCATATAATAAAAGGGACCTCCTGTTCTTGTGGGCGTGGAATGACCTATTCTTCAGAATCTAAAGCGGAGCCTTCATGTTTAGGAAAGCCTTGATAATAGTGTGGGTAGACGGGGCGGCCGTTTTTCATTTGTTTGTTCAAGAGCTACGTATTGGCACACTTACTTTGTGCCAGGCATGGGGTTAGGAATCTGGAGTAACAGGCCCTCTGGGGAAATACATTACTCCAGAACAACCAAGATGTACGTATGATTGAAACTGTGGCAGGCACTGTGGTGCTGTGAGTGTGGGTAAAAGACTACTGGACCCAGAGATGAAAAGCTTCCCTGGTGAAGGGGTGAGAGGACTCAATCCGAAAGCCATACTAGGAGTGAGCCATGTTGAAGAGGAGCAAAAGGCATGATTCAGGGTGAGAGAATGGCATGACCAAGGGCCCTATAGTATTATATCAGAGAGTGTGTGTCCAGGCAAGTGAAAGACGCCCCACATGGCTTGAACTCTCACGGGATTGGCATTAGACAGAAGCCACTTCTTGCCAAGCCTTGATGGTAGAAGAGGACTCTATTATTTTTTTTATCCTAGGAATAAAGGGAAATGTTAAAATGTTTAAATGTTGAATGTTTAAGTCTTAAAAATGGGGAGCAGCATTCCCATTTGTTTTTCAGAAAGATCATTCTGGCAGCAGTGTAAAGAACAGATTGGAAATGCTCCAGAATAGATTTAAGGAGACAAGTGATTTGTTCATAGGAAACTGACACAGAATCTACATATTGTATGCCCATGCGAGGCCGTTCCAGTGTAAAGCACATACCCTTCCAAAAGATTGAAGATGAGCTCCACCGCAGTATAATACAGACCTCTTCAGATTTCCTCTGTGTCATGCACACACACTCACCCAGACATAAATTAGCATCATTAATGCAGAGTGTCACATTAGAGCCCAGTTCCCCCTCTAGCTGATGGACCACTTTAGCACCTTTCCCTTTGTACTTTACCCTTCGCCTTCAAAGGCTGTTCTCAGGTCTTATTTTTCCTTCCTAGAAGTGTGAGATTGGTTTTTCTGCTGTGCTATTAGAGTGATCCTCCACTTAGAGTCTAATCTGCCATGGCTTTGTGCCTGTTTGTCAGGAACTTCGAGAATATATTAAGACATTATACAGGGTGGAAGCTCTATTTTGACAATGAGTATGCCTATTATCTATTTTAATAAATGTAAATCGCTGTGGAGAAACAAACCATTTTATGCCACTTGAATCCTTTTCAAGGAAGCCTGAATCCTTTTTGTGTAGCTTAGATGCATTGCTGTCATTTTCCCTTCACAGAGTTGAATAAACACACTTAAATCAGACCTTTGTTAGTGCACCCTCTTACACTGTTGCCCTAATAAATTGTTGTGATTTTAGTCTTTGAAATCTGTATTTGGTAACATTTGCAGATCTATCTGTAGTCTCTTCCGGAATTGAAATTATTGGGACTCTAAGTCCCCATGCACATTATACGTGCCAAGCACTGTCCTTGGGATATAGCAATGGATTAAGGCACTGCTATTGCCTTTATGAAGCTCAGTCGTTTCTGACTGTTGGAGCAAGGATAGGAGCTTAGATGATCCATGTGGTGGGCCTATGTACCTACACATGTTTCTTTGTCATGTGAGAGAGCCTAAAAAATGATGCCCCCATAGCAACAGGTACAACTACCACTCACCTGTTTATTTCTAAAACCATTATCCAATGAAAGGAACATTCCTTCCAGAAATGTCTGATTCTAAGACTAGGGGAGGAAATCTACAAGATGAGGCTGGAGCCTTTTCTAGTGCCAAAATGTAAGGAAGTACTTGAAAAAAAAAAAATACAATGATGGTAATTTGTCAAAGGGGACACTGATGGGAGTATGGCTAAGAGACACAGAAGCCAATTCAAAGAGTTCCTAATGTCTCAAGTGGAATAATTTAAGAAAAAAAAAGTAGTATTAGTAATATCGGGTTATAAATCAAAGTACAAAATAGCCATGAATCCATACTAATATCAATAAATAATTGAATAAATTAATAAAAGACAAAGAAAAATCTCCTAATCAGAACTTCAAATAATTTATATAGGTGACCCAGCCTCGAGCATAGCAAGTGGGTGTAGCTCTCCACTCCTCCCAAAGTGTGGGCTGCACATAGAGCTATCAAAAGAGTACGTACGGATCGGAAGAGGTGTCAGGAAGAGTGAACTGACAGAAGAGAAACCTGACTAACACTAGTTGAGCTGGGTGATGAAAGTCCACATGAATAGTCATAAATCCTGTTGATGGTAGGGACTCCTGATGTGATGTCATGAAAATGGCACCTTACCTCTGTGATCTTCATTTATGAGAGAAACACCAGACCAATTACAATAGGGAGACCTCCGCCAGTGTACCTGACCATGCTCTTCAATGCTGTCAAGGTCACCAGAGGCCAGGAGAGTCAGAGAAACTGCCACAAACAAGAAGGACCTAAGGAGACTCACAACTAGGTATAATGTGGTATCCTAGATGGGATTCTAAAACAGAAAAACATTAGGTAAAAACTGAGGAAATAGGAATTAAACTATGAATTTTTGTTACTAACACCTGTGGTCCATTAATTATAACAAATGTACCACCACCTTAACATGATGTGTTTATAATAGGGGAAAGTCTGCAGGACATATTTGGGAATTCCCTGTGTTATCAGTTCACTTTTTCTGTAAACCTAAATCTGTTCTTTTAGAAATTGAAGAATAAGAAGCTTACAGTCTAGTAAGCTAGTAGGCAATTGTAAGACATATTGGGAGGGTGTATAGGGTCCTTGAGAGAAACATAATAGGGTTCTAACTGGTCTTCCATATCCTGACTTGACCACTTTGGGCAGCTTGCTTAACCCTTCTGATCTTCTGTTTTATCTTCTCTAAAATGATGATAACGCCTACCATGAGTCAGAATAGGCTGTAAGGTCAAACTGCAGAGCTCAAGCCCCCAGCAACAAGCTAAACCTATCTGGGCACTAGTTCCACATCAGTAAACAGGATAATAATAGTACCTAACTCTGTGTGTTGTCCTGGGGGCTGGGGTAATGTCTGTGAAGAGCTTAGAACAAGTCTTGGCACCCCATGCTAGGTGCATGTAAGCTGCTGCTGTCTTCTCACAGGTTCGTGGTGAAGACGCAATGGGACAATCAGGAAGTGTACTTAGCACATGCCTGGCATATCATAAGCTCTTCTTTGGTGGTGGTGGTGGTGATGGTGGTGGTGACAGTGGAGCAAGGGAAAGGTTCGTGGAGGCTGGGAGTTGCCCTCCCCATGAATCCTACAGAGTGGTCTTCTCTGACGCTAAACTGGGAACAGATTAAGCGCTGACCAGACAGAAGGAGGGTGGGCGATGGGTGTGGGCTCTAGCAGAAGGAACAAAGGTTCCCAAGCCAAAGGAAGCAGGACACCTTTCCAGAACTTCAAAGATTTCAGAAGGGCTGGAATGTGAAGTCTAAGGAGGAGGAAGAGGAGAGGTAAGCAGGGCTGGCACTATGTCTGGAATTGAAGGCTGAAGTAAGGATTCGCACTTTATCCTGGGGTCAGTATAAGACTTGAACTCTAGAACAATCACTCTGGCTGTTTGGAAAAAAAAAAAAAAAAAAAAAAATGGAGGTGGAAGACCAGTTAAGAAATGAATTCAGTTGTACAGGTGAGAGATCGTGGTGGCCTAGGTTATGGTGGTGACTCTGGAAGTAGGGTTAAAGGATATGAAGGCTAACAATAGGGCAAATGCTGATCATACAATTTTGTGAAGATCTCTGTCTACCTAGGAGTCAAATGTATTATAGCATGTACTACCTGGGTAATTTCTTAATATCTGCATACGGTTAAAAAAACTGTAGGGTAATACTATGAATTTGGGGTAGTGACTTTGAGATTTCTACATGTATATATGCCAGTATATACCATTATAGAGAGTTTAAAATTTAAAAAAAGCCATAAGCACATAACAATCACATTTACTCTAGAATGTTCTAGACCAGGATCATTACAATAGAAATATACAGGGTCACCTGGGTAGCTCAGTTGGTTAAGCATCCAACTCTTGATTTTGGCTCAGGTCGTGATCCCGGGGTTGTGAGATCAAGCCCCACCCCAACCCCATGGTCAGGCTTCACGCTCTGAGTGGAGACTGCTTGGTATTCTCTCTCTGCCCTTCCCCCTATCTCTCACTTTCTCTCTCCTCTCTCCCTCTTAAAAAAAAAAAAGAAAAAAAAATTTAAAAAAATAATACAAATCCACAAAGAGCCCAGATGTCCATCAACAGATGAATGAATAAAGATGTGGGGTGTTTGTGTGTGTGTGTGTGTGTGTGTGTGTGTGTGTGTGTGTGTGTGTATATATATATGTAATGGAGTATTACTCAGCCATCAGATGGTATCTTGCCATTTGCAACAACGTGGATGGAACTAGAGGATACTATGCTAAGTGAAATAAGTCAGAGAAAGACAATTATCACATGAATTCACTCATAGGGAATTTAAGAAACAAAATAGAGGAGCATAGAGGAGGGGAGGGAAAAATAAAACAAGACGAAATCATAGAGGGAGACAAACCATAAGAGATTTTTAACCATAGGAAACAAACTGAGGGTTGCTGGAGGGGAGGAAGGGACTGAGGGGATGGGGAAACTGGATGATGGGCATTAAGGAGGGCATGTGATGTAATGAGCACTGGGTGTTATATGATGAATCACTGAACTCTACCTCTGAAAGTAATCATAAACTGTATGTTAATTAGTTGCATGTAAATAAAATTTGAAAAGAAATAGTGAAAAAATAAATTTTTCAGTAGAATAAGTGAAATTGATTTTTAATATATTTCGTCCAGTTTATTGAAAAAATCAACGTGATAGAGATTAAAATTATAAATAAAAATTTTAAATTAGATATTTTATATTGTTTTTGTTACATTCCGTAAGAATGTAAATTAACATTGTTTAAACTTGGTGTGTATCTTATATTTAGGGCACACCCAATTCAGACTAGCCTCATTTCAAATGTGCAATAGCCACATGTGGCTAGTGACTACTGTATTGGACATCTCTGGCCTGAGGCTTCCAAAATCTGACTCAGAAATTGTTTTTGAAAAAAAATTGTTTTTGGCTTTATGCTTGCTGAAGAAATAATTTTTAAACAAATTAGTCAACATTTCTTCTTTAATACACATGCACACGCCAACAGACTTTAGTGTACATATTCAAATAGCCTGTTACTTTCGCTCAACAGGTTTTTTTCTGAGTTCCCAGTATATGGTAGTGGGATACCTACTCTATCAGTGTGGGCTATGATTTACCCACTGGTGTTTTAATTGTGAGCTGACCCCCTGACCCCCATGGTGCCTATCCTTCTTGGAGCTTACAAATATGTGGAAGAGACCTGAAAAATAAAACAAAACCCAGTAAATGCAGTAATTGTAAATTACCTGTGATGAAAACACATGAGAGACTGAGATACTGGATAACCATGGTGGGATGGCTTTACAGAATCTCAGTTGAGTTGATATAAACCGGGAGAGAAAGATGAAAATGAGTCCGCCACACAGAAATTGGAGCAAGAGTAGATCAAGGAGAGGAAATGGCATGTGCAGGAGCTCTGAGGCTTGCATCGTCTTGAAAGAATCAAAAGAAAATGAAGGTTGGTGAAGAGAGACAGTGGTGGGAGATGAGTCTATAGCGGTGGGGTTTCTGGGGACTTTGTGAGCTCTAGAAAGCAGTTGAAATATTAATCTAAGTGCCCTAAAATCTCTTGTTTTAAAGATTGATTTATTTGAGAGAGTGAGCTTGAGCAGGGGGAAGGGGCAGAGGGAGAGAATCTCAAGCAGACTCCATGCAGAGTGTGGAGCCCAATATAGGGCTCCATCTCATGACTCTGCAATCATGACCTGAGCCAAAACCAAGAGTAGGAGCCCCTTAGGTGCTCCCAAGCCTTTTTGATTACGAAGACTGCCTTCACTTCAGATTACATTGTAAACTAAAGGTAAAAATTCAGTCAAATGGAAGATGGAATAAAGTTTGTCCTCTACATCTCACAGTGTTATTAATGAAAGATGGAATAAGGTATGTGAAAGATCTGTGGAGTCTGTGTAATGATCAATAGAGGCAAAATGACGAAAAGATGTGTAGGTGCTAAACCCAGCTAGCTTTGTTGAGCTCTTCTTTGTAATGGCATCATATTTTTTAGTGTCCAGGGTGCTTTCTGAATGGCATGTCAATTTTTTTTTTCCAAAAATTAGGTTGCACAGAGTGGAGCTAGGCATCTAGGTCTTGTGTCCTGCCTCTGGTTTCTGGATTTCCAGATAAGTGGTTGGCTGCTCTTGAAACAAATGTCTACAAATCCATAGTGACATCCTGGTGGGTCCTTCTAACAGTTCGTGAGTGTGGAGAAGGAAAAAATATCCAAGAAGGCCAGGAAAAAAGATGACCTTTTATTTGTCTGGCATTCTATAATATTTCAATATATTTTTGAAATCATTATCTCATGGTCATGAGAGCTGTAAAGTTGATGAAGCAAGCAGAATTACCTCCAAATTAGAGACGAACAAGCTGAGGCTGAGAAGTAGAGGGTCGCCTGGTTAGTTGTGGCTGAAATGGAGAGGGGGATTATATTTTCTAACTTGTACTTTTTCTCTCACGAGAGAACATCAGTGACTTTTGTGATCTTACAGCCTGTTAAGGCCATTCTTTTAGGAATGTATAAAATAGGATGTGAGCTCATTGGGAATGTATTTCCCTTGGGACTATTTAAAACCTAATTTCCTGTCCTCTATCACCGCTGGGGGAGGAGAGGGTGGAATAGTTTATTATTCCTCCTGTATGTAGGGAATTTGGGGAGGTAGAAATGGGGAATTCTCAAAATTACAAAGTAAAAGCAGTGCAAAAAAAGACCTGGCCAATTTCCCTCCCTCCCTCCCTCCCTCCCTCCCTCCCTTCCTGCCTCCCTCCCTTCCTCCCTTCCTCCTTCCCTCCTTCCCTCCCTTTTCTTTCTTTTCTTTCTTTCCCATTCTTTCATTCTTTCTCCCTCTCCTTCCTTCATTGTGGGTGGATGGGGGAGAAACAGACGCAGGTGGACTGAATAGTTCCTTTAAAAACATTGCAGTGATACCTAAACCAATTATCTTTCATTCAGGAGTAGTTAATGTTGCCTTTTGGATGAGACAGAACCCAGGTAGATTTTGTATTAGTGAATAATTATGGGGTTGACAGAGGGCAATAGGGATTCAAGAATAGAAGGCATTATTGTAATTAGATGCTGCTTTGAGTTTTGGTGCATTCTATCTTCAAAGAGAGAGTAGAAGACCTTGAATAATTTTCCTTAATCTTCAAAAGTCTCAGCTCAAATCTCACTCCGCCCCCCCCAAAAAAGTCTCACTATGTTAATCTTCTGAATCATCCCTATATTAGAGACTCAAGTTCATATTTTAATGCCGATAAAATAGCATATTGGCCACTTGAATTTAAAGCATGTTGGTCTTGTTACTTCTTCTGGTCTGCTTCTAGCCTTGTCGAGGGTAGACATCATCTCCCCCAGTAGAGAGTAAGCTCTGTCAGTTCAGAGACCTATTTGTTCTTTCATTATGCTGATCCCATCACAATGCCTCACACATTACAGACAATCAATAGATAATTTGGGAAAGAGCAATTCTAACATTTCAGCCTTGTTTATTGCTCAGATTTTTCAGCTACATATACCATACTTGCTGGTAATGGAAAGAAAAGCAATTTATTTTTGTTTTGCATAAAACCAAGTAAAAGTCAAAATAGGACTATCGGAAGTAGTATCTGTGACTGATTGTTGAAGTTTCATTGTCATAGCTGATGGACTTCACAAAGAGATTTGGGGATGTTTAAGGAGTGTCTAGGTTTATGGAACTGTCTATTGGTTTTATTTTTGCTTATGTACTAGAGCTGTGTTTTTATGTATTTATTTTTAAAAATCTATTTATTTTAGAGAGAGTGGGATGCGGAGCAGAGGGAGAGGGAGATAGGCAGCTTCCCACTGACTGGGGAGCCCAGGTAGAGAGCCTGAGGTGGCCCAATCCCGGGACATTGAGAGCATGACCTAAGCTGAATGCAAGAGTCAGACACTTAGCTGACTGAGCCACCAAGGTGCCCCTAGAGCTGTTCTTTTAAATCAAAAGTTAACTCAAAGGAGAAATTTATTCAGTTATACTTTTTTTTTTTAAGATTTTATTTATTTATTTGACAGAGAGAGATCACAGGTAGGCAGAGAGGCAGGCAGAGAGAGAGAGGAAAGCAGGCTCCCTGCTGAGCAGAGAGCCCGATGCAGGGCTCGATCCCAGGACCCTGAGATCATGACCTGAGCAGAAGGTGAAGGCTTTAACCCACTGAGCCACCCAGGTGCCCCTTATTCGGTTATTCTGAAGACAAAAGAAACTAAGATTTGTTAAGCAAAGACTGCTATATGCTTAGGGACTGAGCTTTGTAATTTTATATGTGTTATCTCTTTTAATTATAAGAGCCCTGCAAATAGTAATATATATTCTTCTTTTCAATTTACAACCAGATTCAGAGAGGTAACTATTTACTTTAAGGTCTGTAAGGAGAAAGTGCCTGGCACAGAGGAATCATTGAATTAAATACTGAATTAAGTTCATGCAGGGGTACTCAATGTGTCAGCAACTGATCAAGTATGAGTTTGAACTCAAAGCTGTTGATATTTGAGACCCATCCTCTTTCCACTACTGCCTCTCCTCTAACTAGACATTCTTGTAGGAAAAAAACAGAACCCACATTGCTAGCTTTTCTTTTCAGTTCTTTGCTCTTACAGCTAAGGCTACTCAAGACTCAAGTATTCAACATTTGGCCCCAAACATTATTTTCCTTTGTCTGTACTATTTGCCCAGAGATGATGCTAAAGATAAATTTGACTTTCTGGCAAAAACTCAGAACAATCGTGTTATAACACACTCTTCATGATACCCCAAGGAAGCAAAACAAACATTTGGAAAGAAGGGTGAATAAAATTACCAAAATGGTGACATTTTGCATTCTATTCTGCTCCTCTCCACCCTAGGGTGGGGGCTAGTGGCTGTCCAAATACAGCCAAGAAGTCAGCAAATTAGAACTTTATCTTGTTTTATCATTCCAGTTTGTAGACCTGTTTTTAATGGAATCCTGGCTCTCCAAGATGCTCATGACTAGCATGGTCAGCAGATTTAGTAAGTCTTTTTGTAAGCTGTAGTAACAATGAGAAAATGCTAAGTTTTATAAGGACAAGCAAGCTCTAATGCTTACATTTAACCTACTAGCTGACACAAATACAAGCCTTTTATAATTTTTTAGAAATTGCATCTACATTTTATGACTCAATTTGAATCTGTGGTTGGTGGGTTTGTTTTGTTTTTTGAGTCCTACATCCTGTTTGCTTTTCTGCCACCCCACCAGCATCACAGAAATGAGGCATGTGATGCCTGTCTGCAGGACAGAATTATGTAGGGCACGATTAGAGCCAGCTCCTAATTAGAAGTTAAAGGGCAGGAGACTAGCGATCAGCATATGGAACACTCTTCAGGAGTTTAGCCTGTCAAGAGTGGAAGGGATGGTCCTGGGAGATGGTCTTTCCACAGGGAGGATGAATATCCATTTTTCAGAAATGTCAAAGACGGGGGAAGATTGGTCTCAATCTCCAGTGTCTCTTCCGACAGTTTCTCTGGTTCTCATTTCCCAAAGTGCCCTTTGCCTTTGGAAACTAGTAGTTTGGTTTTGTTTCTTAGTTTAAGGAAAATTTACCCGGAGAGACAGAACAAAGGGCCAAGGGAAAAATACATATAAAATACCATGTAAGATTTGTTGAATAAGCTAATTAGCCTTAAATACGTTAGGACCCCTGCCTCTCTCTCTCCCTGTCTCTCAAGATGGAGTGGAGGGCAGATACTTCACATATTTGGAGCCCTGTTCCCAGACCCGCCTTAACCCTGTGCTATGACTCACCCTAGAGTCTAGTCTACCTTCCTCCCTGACTCTAAATGTCTAAACGTTCTTCCCCCTATTAGGTCTGTATGCAGGTACCCCTCTCCTTCCCTTCTTGCTAGCGCGATGATCTTCAGAAATCCTTAACTCTGTGCTTTTGCTTACTCTCTTATTAAACAGAGATATTAGTGCCTCCTTGCAACATCATTATAAATGTTAGAGAGATTGTATGCAAAATAACAGCCTGGAATGTGGGAAGTGGTAGGTGACCATTTTTATTTTTCTCACATACATTTATTTAATGGGTAAAGACATGAACACCAGCACGAGTGTATGTTAAGCTCACTGTTAGGGATACAACATAGAATCTAATCACAAGGGGCTCAGAAAACACTGAGTAAGACCTTCTTTTACTGCAGAGTGAGACATAGGACTAGGGAGCAAATGCACGAGGGAAATCAGCTCAGGTATCCAAATCTGTCATAAGTCAAATACTTTGCTTCCGTTTTCCTCTATTCTAGAAGCAATTGTTCCTTCTTTTTAACTTCTTAGTAGTGTAGCTATCCAGTAAGGTCACCACACATGTGACTTGTGGCTACGGTGCTTTTGATATTTGGTTCTTCTCCTTGGGATGTCCTCTGAGTGTAAAATACACACCAGACTTCAAAGATAAGTACCAAAAAAAGGTAAAACATCTCGTTAGTAATGTTTTAATATTGATGACATATAAATGTAAGGGTGTAGGATATTTTGGATACATTGTGTTGAATAAAATATAAGGATGTAAAATTAAGAGGTAATATTAAGTTCATCTGGACATTTTCCTACTTTTCAATGTGGTGACTAGAAAATTTTAAATGACATATGTGGCTCACATTTTATTTCTATTGGACACTGCTGTCTCAGTACTTTATTGTGCTACATTATGGCCACATCAACTTACCCTGCCTACACCTATATGACTCTAACATATGACAATAGTCATATGGACTATTTTCACTTCTAAATTATAAACTCCAGGACACTATTTACCATTATTATGGATGCTGCTATTGTCATAGCACATAACACCAAGTCTTCAATACATACTTGTTGGATGGATGGAGAGGTGGACAGAAGCTATATTCTGAGGCCTGCGAACTTGAGAGAAACATAGTCTTCCATTGTCTTTGATGCATAAGGCAAGTTCAATGGCTGCAAACTGTCAAAATGTCACCCTACCTCACCAAGATAGTATTGTGTCAATTACATAATAAACCTCTAACCAGAAGACTAATCAATATGTCCTAATACTACATGCATGTCTGCAGCTATCTCTGTGACCTTTGGCAATGACTTGTTTCTGCAAAGATGAGTTCTCAGAGTTCCACAAATGTTTGTGTTTTGCAGATGACAGAAACCTGGCTGTCACTCAACAGGCAAAGCCACAGGACCTTGAAGGCACTGCCTCCTTGAAAGGTCCAGAAGTAGGGAGAACAGCAGTCTCTAAAGCATTCATCTCAGGAAAGCAGGCAAACAGGGTTATCCTAGTAGCTAAACAGGGCCAGCTCAACTTTACAAAATATGAGCAGAGTACAATTAGCTGGAATTTGGAGTCTTCTCTCATTCTGACTCAGTACCCTTAAGCAAGGGAAACCAGAAGTTGAATGCAATTTTTGCCATAGGTTACAATACTACTCATTATCTTGACAGAATATCCTTACATTGGGTACTGGGCTATACATTAGGACCATATGATTAAGAGTGGACCTTTCTTAGCATGCTAGCTGGAGACATTTCCCAGTGAAGAGCCTTGAGAAGTTTGTGAGAGGCCACAGCCAAACTATACGTCATAGCTGGTTCTACAGGGAGTTTATATTCCAAGTGAGTGGAGAGTGAGTTAGAGTTTTTTTTGCCCATTTGAGATCTAGCAAGTGGTGTCTTGACTGCAGTGGGTTTATTGGCAACTGAATGGACAGGGAGTAGGAGACAGAATGACTTACTGATCTAATAGTGAATTTCCTGTCACGATGTGGCAAAATAATAATAAAATAATAGTGTTTATTATGTGTTAGACATATTGTTGAGTATTAGGTATGAGTTACTGCATGTATACAGCACAAGCAACCCCGTGAAGTTGGTGGTATGGTCATTACTTTGGCTCGAGAAGGTTTTGCTACTTACTTAAGGTCACATAGCTTATACCTGGGTGGTGCTGGGACGCCAACCCAGATCATTAGGCTGTAACTAACAAAATATACAAGATATGTTTGAGGCAGAACTAGCAGCATCTGTTTTCCTTAAATAAAGCAGTATCTGGTGAACAACATTAAGCAGAGATGTCGGCCTTATCCATAAGTGATGAATCCTGTACCGGTTATCTGCACTTTACTGCCTACACTAGCGAGGGAGCACGGGACGGCAGTAGATGCATAGGACTGGGACCTGAGTCGGGCCCAGCTCTGCCAACTCACCACCTCTCTGGGCCTCTGTTGACTCAACTATAGACTACAAGGGCTGCAATACACTGAGTTCTAAGGTTTTGTGCAATGTTCTCATTCTCTAAGTCTTACAAATTGGAGGGGAAGGAGGGATGTGAGGCAGTGGTCATTCCTCCCCAGGTTCAGTGTGGACGGGTGACACCAAAGATGAACATCTTCCTTAGAACTAACAATGCCTTGAGAAGGGAGGGAGCAGGCTCACTCACCTGTGGAATTGGGCTCCGTGCTGCCTTACAAAGCAGTAGCCTGGGAACTCAGAACAGTCTCTGAAATTTGTACTTGATACTTTCTCTCCAAATAAATGAAAAAAATGCATACTAGATTGAATGATTATTAGGCATTCAATATTTTTCTACTAGACTATAACTACAGATGGGTAAATAGATCCTTAAGAAATTTTTTTAGAGCATCTTTTGTTTTGATATCTGGAGTCTACTTTTGGACCACAAACCAAAGAACTTGACTTTTCTAAAAACTATAAAGATTTAGGACTTCTCATATGGAAATGCTACCGGTGGGGTGCCTGGGTGGCTCAGTGGTTAAGCCTCTGCCTTCGGCTCAGGTCATGATCTCAGCGTCCTGGGATCCAGACCTGCGTCAGCATTGGGCTCTCTGCTCAGCAGGGAGCCTGCTTCCCTCCCCCCTCTCTCTGCCTGCCTCTCTGTCTACTTGTGATCTCCCTGTGTCAAATAAATAAATAAAATATTTTTTTTAAAAAAATGCTATCAGTATTGTAGCACCAACTGGAGCTCCATGCCTTGCTAATGAGACCTGAATAACAATAGTACATTTCACCAAGAAAGACATGTAAAGCAGTGGTTAAAACCTTTGGCTCTTGATTCAAAGAGAATAATTCTAAATTCTAGTTCTGCCGCTAATTTGTTACAATCTTTACTGAGTCACAATACTTTCAAAATATCAATATCTTTATATAAAACATGAATGATAATAATGAGACTTAGCTCTATAGAGTTAGTTTGAGAATGAAGAAGATTTTGTATGTAAAACACCTAATATCTTGCCTAGTGCATTCATTGCAAGCCCTCAAAAGTGTTAGCTACTTCAAAAAAATGTTAGCTACTTCTATTATTAGAAGACAAACAATTTACCCTCTAGAGCAGGTATCCTTTTAAGAAGTCTAGATATCATAAAATCATATTTTACCAAGGAAATCATTAGACAATAGGTTAATGTTACCAAAGAAGTAGTAAGATCATTTCCCCAGGGCTATTTTAGAGCCACATTATCTAAAACCCTGGAATGTGTGTAGAAGTAGTAGTAATTTCTTAAAGAGATAAGCAGATTTATAATGAGTCGTCTCTAATTTCCCTGCAGTATTAATGGGAAAATACAGTTCTGCACATTGAATATTATTTGGTTCTTAGGACATTCACTATTGATTGTTAGAAGACAAGGGGATCGATATTAATAAATGTTTGAAGTTGTCGGCTGTGCTACTGGAAGGAGAGAGAGAAAGACAGGGAGAGGGATAGAGAG
>CM052895.1:20756490-20782697 GCA_028534135.1 Potos flavus
ATCGGGCTCCCTGCTCAGTGGGAAGCCCGCTTCTCCCTCTCCCACTCCCCTTGCTTGCGTACCCTCTCTCACTGTCTCTGTCTAATAAATAAATAAAATCTTTTAAAAAAAATAAAATAGTTTTTCCTCTTATTCACCTGATAAGTTATTATTATAAATTAAAAAGAAAAAAGGATTGTTGTCTATTAAACTTTGGCCCAAAAGAATCACAACGTGATGTTAAGTATGGTAGGCATGTAACTCTTGTCTTGCAGTGAGTTTTCATACTGTCATTAAAATAAAGATGAACTAAGACCATAATCATGTTAGATCACACTAATCAGTTTTTTGGGGGGAGGGGCGATCTTTTCTTCATAGTAAGAGATCTTTGATGTGTTATTCGTTCTGTTTTTTTTTTTTTTGTCCCTTTTTCTATGTATGGGAAAACATTTTTTATTCAAAAGACTGTCCAGTATCATAGTTCTTTTCCTTGAATAATTGCCAAATTAGTTGTTGTTGTTGTTTGCTGATTTTCTGTATCAGGAACAGGATTTCTGTGTCAGGATTTCATTTTAGTAATTGAGGTTGTTAACCCACCTGGATGTTTTTGTCTTTGTAACCTATGTAAGGAGTTACTTGAACAAGAGAAACAGTGATAAATCACATGTGGTTTAGAACCAGTCCTGAGAATTAGAAAGGAGAAAAAAATGGCCTCAGAGAGTTTGGCTTGCAATAAAACAGGATTGTCGTGTTTTAGTGTTGTCTGCTTTGTGTTGGAAAAAAAAAATAGATCATCTTTTTGCCCATACAGTCACCCTGTGGTATTATCTCCATCTGGCTGTCTCTACAGCCCTGGGCCTCTTAGCTCTGAGTAAGTGTGTACCAGCAGCTATTAATAGCCCAACTCTTCCACAGTCTGCTGTCACAGATGGAATCTGAGCTTCCAAAGACTAAGACCATAAAAACTCACTATAATGAAAGCAGTACATTCTTTGGCACTTAATACAATTAAGCTATCTATAAATAAGGAGCATTTTTAAAGCAACGCATCATCCCCTGATTTTAGTTTGTAGGTGTCATGTATTGATACGGTTTTTGATACACAAGTTTCTCCCTTAGGATGTCTTGTGAATCTGTAGTATTGATCCAGACCCTACATGTAAAATTGCAAGAGAATGTCTTAGTTTAGAAAAAAAAAGTAATACTTGAGAGTATAGTAGGAAAATCACAACCAAGTAAAGGGGGGAAAAAACTTTGAACTAGAAAATGTGCATCATGGATTGCAGAATTCATGGAGATCTGCATGTCCATACCAGGAGAGGGTTGGTCCTTAACCCCTTGAACTGTGACCATTGCAGAGGCCAGGAGACCCACCATGAAAGAAAAAAAATCCTTGCCTATTGCACGCACGCGTGCATGCACGCGCACACACACACGCACGCATGCACACACCAAATATATCCCTGGAAACTCCCAATTCTTTTTCCCCTAAGCAAAGCTGAGGTTGCTCTCTCAAGGAACTGTCTCAGTATTTCTCTTTAAGAGTATAGGAAGATGATGGAAAAAGGGATTAAAGTCTATTTCTGGACCCTCTTTCTCCATGATCCTCTTGCTTTTCTAGTATTTACCAAGAGAATTAAAGGATTTATTAAATCAGATTAACTGCTTGTGTCATCTGTTCTACACTCAGTAACATCAGAGATGCAGCCAGGCCAAGAAAGTAAAAACCCTGTGTTATGCTCAGAATTGATTCTTTAACAACGCTTACTGTATAAAACGGAGAGAGCTTTATTTTCTCATTATGTGTTACAATGTAGGTTCTATGAGTTTTGTTCAGTTGTCTAACCCCAGCATCTACTGCAGTAAATATTATTGAATAAATGTGTAAATATATGGAGTTAACAATGTCTTGCATGCTTTTGAAAGGGTTCATACAAATTTCTTTTCAGCTCTGTGTTGAAGTACAATGCCTCAGCATTTTCTTGCTATAAAACATTGAGAAAATAATTGATGTATTCTGAGTGCCCTTTCCCTTTTATTCCCATGTAAGTGTTTATGATTCATAATACCTTTTTATATATATATATACCTGGGAACCAAATTTTCAAGCACTTATCTCCTATGGTTCTTTGAAAGTGATTCTCCTGTCAAATAAAACAAATTCATCTAGGAACATAATTTATCCACTTGAACTAGATTTGAAATTTCCTACATATAGCTCTTGGGGTCAGGGTGGGGGTATGTGCTTTCAGTGTAAGATAATAATCCCTGTCAATTTAGCTGGCTCATTTATTAATGCCTTCATTTATTCTAATTACATGCATAACCTCCTGTGATATGTTTGGCACAAAGGATACATTCGCGAGTATGACACACACACAAAAAATAGCCTCCACATTGTGGACCTAATGGGATCCACAAGCAGATGGGTAGAAAGCAGAAATTCAGCAAGCAGTTTCAGTCAAGTGTAGTTAAGTGCCAACTTTAATTCAAATATTAAGCACCTACTAGGAGTCATTATCCAATAAGACTGGAGAAATAAAGTACAAATGTTTTAATTATATCTCATTAATTAATATGTATTAAATATGTGAGAAAAAGGAGAGCTACCCAGGACAGTAGGTGACTTGTTGCGTAATATTTAGTATAGGCAGAAGTGATATTAATACAGACAAAAGTTTAATTACTATGAGTTGGAGCCAGCTGTGGATATTCATGCAGGAAGGAGAGTATCAAGTAGATCTTTAAGAATGGCAAGGACTTTAGGAGGAGGAGAAGGATTTGCACAATAAATGAAATTTAAAATATACTTATTGAGGTTGAGGAGTTTTGAGTTCTGGTAGGAAAAAAATTAAAGTACGTGTTATTTGAATTCCTTTGTGATGCAGGGTAGTAACTTCTAATTGGTGTGGTGATGTTGTTTGGTCATTTGTAAGTCATTCCTCTTGTGATTGCTGTTGATTCCCCTTCTGATTTGTTGCATCATATAATCGAGGGTATTTACATCAGGTTAGCATTCACAAGGCAAAGATAACAGTAAATTTCCCCCTGTTCCCCCCCCCCCCAAAATGTTTTCATTATGGTTTCTAGTGTGTTAGATGATGTATTCTTAAAAGTTCTGCTCTAGTATGAGACCCAAGAAATTCTGGCCAACTTCAAAATTAACTTACATTCCAAGGACCCATTCAGATTTAGGGGGCCGTGACATGATGATTAAGAGAATAAACTTTGGATTCAGAATAACCTGGCTTTAAACGTTGACTCTGTCACTTTTCCTTTATTTGGGCAGGTTGTTTAACCCAAAACAAGTTGCTTTATCTGCAAAATGTGAATATTCAGGTTAAATTGGATAATCTGTGTATATGTAGCATGCTAACTGGGGCATTGTATCAGTGAATGCCGAAAGCCTGGAAGGGAGCTGATGTTGAGCCAGGAGATGACTGAGAGTTTGCACCTTACTTTTTCAGTGATTTAGTGGGGCCTGAATTTTACAGTTTCCAACTTTTCTACCTTCTTCTGAGTCCCTCTCTCTGTACATTCCTTATCTCCTAAGATTCCCCAGGCATGACATGGGATCTGAATTTTCACAGACCCATTCTGAGTTGAAGGAGACAACAACAGTTAAATTGTGAGTGCTGTGTTAAAAATACCTGTGATACAGAAAAAACTTTGTGATACGATAAATGCTTTTCATTTTATAGCATGTTACAGTTTGAAGAGCACTTTGAAATACACCATTGCATTTTGACCCTCCCCGGTAGTTAGTAACTAGGTGATACTCACCTCTTTGTACAGAGAAGGAGACGGAGCACAGAGTAACTTAATTCAGCCAAGCTACCTTGCTAATAAGTAATGAAGCCTGATTTTGAAACTAAATATTCCAACAAGTCCCTAAGTATTTCCACAGGTTTTGAGGTTGCAGTTTATTTGGAGGTAAAATACTTACATTATGGAGAAAAATGCAGGCACATGCAAATTAATATACCTCAGTGTGATTATTAATACCTGAAAAAGAGTAAAGTGAGAGACTCTACTGAGATAGCCTAATGAAACTACAGCTTTCTAGGAAATCAGAGTCTTAGGAGAATCTGGGGTGGTTTTTTTTCCCCCTAAATAAACATGGACATGTGGGTAACTGGACTATGAGATACCATGTCATTTCTGAGTATGTGTCTCCTGCTGAACCAAAGGGGAAAGAACAGCTTTTTTCAGCACCGGGGACAGCTCAGCAACTCTCTGAAGGGTTGTTCCATATACAGCATGAACAAAGTGCTGTCTGTGTGATAGCATCAGCTCCACAAAGCCCAAGGGAGCTGACCTGACCTTGTAATGTTCACTCAGTGATGAACGTAAATTTAAAATAGCAGTGGAATTGCATTAAATGCTTATTCAGGAGGTTTCATTAGTGTCAATAAGTATGACACATTTGAAATTACTGATTTTTTTTTATTTTTCTCAATTTAGAATGAGGAGAGGCTCAATTAATTACTGTGGCGTGCCTTCATACAGCTTTCCTTCCATCTCTGTTAAAGCCCATTTCAATAATGACCACAGTTGAGTTTCACGAGTCTACTTTTTTTAGTGTAACCCCTCCTTTCCCCTTTTACTCAGGGCTTTTCCCCAAACTCAATTATTCAGTGTATGGCTGACTTCTCTCGGTGATGATAAGGACCAAATGGAAATCCATAGATGCTAATCCTGTAGCTTTTGAAGAAGGGACCTAAGTACCCTAAAAGCTGGCTCATAAATTAGAGTAGAACATAGATGCTAAACAAGCAATATCTGCCCTAATTGGTCTCAGACCAAAGAGGTAGTCATGAGGAGCATAAACTGAGGCAGTGTGAGTTCTGGGCACCAATTTGGACACGTTCCCTTTGACTTTTTTTTTTAATGTCATGAATCTCTATTTGATTTTTTTTTTTCTTAAGATTTTATTTCTTTGAGAGAGAGAGAGGGAGGGAGAGCATAGAGGGTGAAGCAGATTCCCTGTGGGCAGAGAGCTTGACCCAGGGCTCGATCCTGGGACCCTGGGATCATGACCTGAGCCAAAAGCAGAGACTTAACGGGCTGAGCCACCAGGTGCCCCTCTATTTGATTTTTTTTAATTTACTTATTTTAGAGAGAGAGAGAGGGAGAGTATAAGGAGAGGCAGAGAGACAGGGAGAGGGAATCTCAAGCAGAGCATAGAGCCTGATGTGGGACTCCCATCTCACAATTCTGAGATCACGATCTGAGCGGACACCAAGAGTCAGATGCTTATCTGACTATGCCACCCAGGCACCTCTCTATTTGGTTTTTAAGGCTGGGATAAGAGAATGAGACTATGTTCTGAGCTTTTGTAATAGAAATGACCTCACATGCAATAAGCTTTTTAATCTGTAAATTATAATGTTACCAGATATGACATAATTACATATATCCAATACAAACCTTGCTTTCTATAACTTCCTGTGGCATCTGATAAAGAAAAATTTGTGGTTCAGCTGTTAAAAAATTAGGAAGAGGAAAATTGAATTTGTTGGGAGAGAGCTTAGAGTTTGTGCCTGGATTCCCTTCATATGTGCACCAACCCCCAGAGATCCAGGAAAGAAATAGATTCCGAGTCCTAACGTTTCAGATGGCATTTACTTACTTATAAGCAAGGACCATTTCAGCATAAGCTTGATTGAGTCTTTTCCGATGTTGAAATTAACCTGGAATGAGGCAATGGGGACTTTTGTTCTGCTGGGGTTTACAGTCACTGTGCTAGGTTACAGGTAGGCTGTGGATGCTGTTATTGTTTCATGTTATTAGGAGGAAAATTCAGGAGAATATGGAGAAAGATCATCTCTTCCTTCTGCTTGAGAATAATGTGTTTTTGGTATGGCTAATTAAAATCACTTTTCAGGATTTTTAACTTTCAAGTGGATTAGGCACCATAATATTAGAAATGAAGTTTCTACATCATTCTGAAGTTAATCTTGAAATTAAATTACTTTAAAGTTCCCTCTTTCTCTCTTGATGCACATTTTCCTCTTCATGTGACAAGTCCTGTAAGTTAACTCTCTGGCAGCAGAGCAAGTCCACTATAAGTGACCTGCTGGCTGTCAGATAACATCTCCAAATTGAAACCATAACAGGGAATTGAGCTCCAAGTTGCAGAAGAAGCATGTGTGACCTCTTGGTTCAAATGGAGGGAGTGTCTCCAAACAGTTTCCTTTGCCAAAAGACTCTGCTTTCCTTGGATATAAATAAAAACAAGAATCCTTTGTTCTGAAAGACATAAGAATTATGATTAGTGTTGGTTTACTTCTTCCTATGAGTTCATATTTTGGGGACTGTATTGCTTTTAGTTACAAGGATCTCTGTCAGTCTAGACTGTAAATGCATGGAAGGATCTTTCCTCATGATAAAAGCTTATGTATTTATCCATTTAGCAAGTGTTGACTGAATACCTACTATGTACTAGGCGGTGTTCTAGCACTAAAGATAAAGTGAACAAGATCAACAAGTTTTTTTTCCTGTTATCATGGAAGGGTAGGATCCAAAAAGCAAATAAGAATTTTATATGGTGATAAATGGCAGAAAGAGATTAGAGCAAGTTAATGATATAATAGAAACTATGGGCAGTGGAGAACCCACATTAGATAAAGTAGATAGGGAAAGTCTTGACACTAGGACCTAAATAACAAAATGGAACCAAGATGGGTAAAATCTAGGGAATGAGGACTCTCCAAAAGGAAACAGCAAATGCAAAGGTCCTAAGGCAGTAATGAGCTTGGAGAATATGAGGAACAGAAGGCCAGTGCAACTCGAGCCTAATGAGTAAAGACGGAGTAGCAGGAGAGGTAGACAGGATCCAGACCATGTAGAGATTTAGAAGCCGTGACAAGGAGAATGATTTTATTCTCAGGGCAGCATGAAGTTATTAGCAGGTTTGGAAGCAAGGGAATGACATAATCTGATTCATGTTTTCCAAAAGATCTCTTTTTCAAATTTGTGTTTTCATTTGCAAGGTTCTGCTCTAATTTGCGGAGTCAGTTCTCGTTCTGGATCTTACTGATTGGTTATTTTAGTAATTAATTTTCTTGTAAAATAAGGATGTTTTAAAAATTACCCGGCATAGTGTAAATGTCCAGACAGAGATGCGCTATTTAGGTGGGCTCGTTCTTCTAAAATGTGAGATGTTATACCTGTAATTCAACTTTTGAAGGCTGAGTTCTAGTCTCACCTGAGCAAGTGACTCTATATCCTGGGAAGAATCACTTATGTTCTCAATCTGCATTTCCCCATGAGCAAAATGGGGATATTAGTACTTCCTTGGCTTGGCTCCCACCTAAATGTTGGGAGGCTCTGGTGTGACGGCGTATGTGCTTTTTATGAAGTTGAAGGGGCTGGAAGCTAAATATATTCATGCAGTTAAACATTTGCTGAGTATAGGACACAAGGCACCTAAGTAGATTAAATAATAATAGTTGCCATTTTATTAAGTTTTAACTAGGTGCTAGATACTGTGGACTTTTTTCATTGACTTTTGATTCCAACCCTATCAAGTTAGTGATGGGATTATCTCTTTTTATTTTATTATTGAAGTATAGTTGACAAACCATGTTTTATTAGTTTTAGATAAACAGCATAGTGATTGATAGTTCTGTACATTACTCAATGCTCCTCATGATAAGTGCAGTTGTGGATTATTTCTGTTTTTGAAATGAGAGGATGAGGGCTCAGGGAATTTACTTTCCCAAGCTGGTAAGAGTTGGCTGGGATTTTAGTCCATATCTTTTTGCCCCCAAAGCCCATGCTCTACTGCTAAGTTCTACTGCCTTTTAGGATTTCATTGCCCAGCAGGGAGGGCAGGCTAACAAATCTTGTTGGTACATTGGGATGTGTGTGTATAGAGTGGTATGACTGCATGGAGAAGGAAGGGGGACAAGTTCAGCTGGGCAGGGCTGGCTTTGAACTTGATCTGGAAGGATAAGAGCTTCAAGGGACATGATCAGGTGGCATGAAGGTAAAGGAAGGTCATCTTAGAAAAGAGTATCCTCGGCAGAGATAGGAAATGTGAGAGAGGGGTATGAAATGCAGGAATGGCCGGCAAGTTAGTGTGACTAGAGGATGTGTGTTCTTGTATTTCTGTGTACTTAGTATTATCTGCGGGTTTTTGTTTTTGTGTTTGTGTTTGTTTGTTTTTTTTGGTGTTGGGAAGAGGGGAGAGAGACAGACACAGAGGGAGAGTGAGCGTATGTGTGTATTTTTAGGTCTTTTCCTGTCTCTGGATTTTTATGGTGTGTGGAGAAGTTATGTGGTATGTGACATGGTGAGAAGACAGGATGTGGCTGGGGTATGACCCTTTCAAAGAGATGAAGTGATAGAAGGGAGGTCTGGGGAGAGGCTAGTGCACTAATCCAGGTAAGAGACAGTATGTGGCCAGAATGAAGGCCGCTTAGAACGTATGTAGTGAAAGGAGGAGACGTACAGAATGTTATTTTAGAAATAAGGTCAGTAGTGCTTCTGTCTACATCAAGGTGCAGCGTGAATCCTGGGTTTCTAGCTTGGCAGTGGTGTGCATGCAGGCCTAGGAACTTAAATAAGAGAAGTGGGAGCAGAGGCAGGTTTGGAGAGTGGAGGAGGTGGTGGTAAATTTGGGACTAAACGAGTCTGAGCAGCCCAACATCCACAGGGAGATGTCAGCTTTGCAGGTGGATGTGGAAAGAAGATCCAAAGCTCAGAGAAGGTATAAGCTAGAGCAAGAGTAACGGGGAGGCCTTTCCCATCTAATATTGCAGTGGTATGCTTTTGCGATCACATTGCTCTTATACAGCATCCAACACGCCCCTGAATGAAGGAGGTTTTCCGAAGGAGTATGTGTGCCTCTAAGAAAACAGGCCAATTCACAATAATCCACAAATGAGCATCCATGGCAGTTCCTTTTATTCCTAAACTGGCTGTTCGATTCTGCCTAGCATGTTTTTAAGGATATATCTCCGTAATTCCTTATAGCAAATTCATTTCAGTATATATTTATCAAAGAAAAATATAGTTAGAAAGGTAAATCTTATGGGTAAGAGTTACGTGAGTTCTAAAGCTAACTAGAGCTGGTTTTTAAATAGCACATTTTCTGGAATAGTCTTTATCTTCCTCGTCTTTATTAATTGCGACAATTGTGAATTGATGCCTTTGGAATCAGCACATTCAAAGGCAGGTGCCATGTTGTTTCCATTCTGGTTCTACTATGGTTATTTCTTTAGATTCCATCCTTTCTCATGTTTTTAATCGTTTGCCAAGAATATTGAGGCAAACTCTCCATGTAACCCTATGAGAAATTGTGGAGGTAAAATGTCTTTATCTGACAAAGCAGAAGAAGCAGAAGAGCAAGAGCCTGATGGTGAAAGTGATGAATCAGCTCTCATTTACAGATTTCTTGGCCCAAAATAGTTCATTTTCGAAATATATTATTCACAGCAAGGCCTGAGCAAGAGGAAGAATTAGAGCTGATTTCCAGCTGGAGATTTTGTGCAGGGAAGAAAGCCTACAATGATTTGTAGGCACAACTGACCTTGGTAGGAGTGTTCGATTTTCAAATGAGAAGAAGGCCATCTGTTGGTTCTTGAGGGTAGAGGGAATGAGGCAGGATAATCGCTCTTTGTAGCAGGCTGTACTTGATTCCTATTCAGAAGCTTTGGAGGCCTGGTCTGAATTCATCTTCAGATACCATTCCTATCTACAGGGAAGTCAAACCCAGAGATTACATGCTTGGTTCAAGGTCACCCAAGGAATGAGTGGCCAAAGATGGACTAAAATTCACACCTCCTGCTTGCCAGGCCAGCGTCCTTTCCATTGACTACCTCTTGAACAATGTTAGATTCCTGCCATTACTTGTTCTATGATCTTGGCCAAGTAACTTAGTCTATCTGACTCTCAGATTTCTTTCTTTCTTTCTTTCTTTCTTTTTTTTTTTTTTAAGATTTTATTTATTTATTTGACAGAGAGAGATCGCAAGTAGGCAGAGAGGCAGACGGAGAGAGAGGGGGAAGCAGGCTCCCCACTAAGCAGAGACCCCGATGCGGTACTCGATCCCAGGACCCTGAGATCATGACCTGAGCCGAAGGCAGAGGCTTTAACCTGCTGAGCCATCTAGGTGCCTCTGACTCTAAGATTTCTCATCTGTGAAATAAAAATAATGAACAGATTTATTGAGTCATTGAGAAAATCTGATAACCTAAGATGCCTGGGGGATAGTATGTGCACATAGTAGATACTCAAAATCTGTTTCCCTTGAAACAATGGGGTGGGCACTGGTGAGGGTTCTCTGAGATATTTTCAATACAAGCTTAGTGGTTTATAAGTCTAAAGAATCTCTGTGTGAAATGATGGTGTGTAGAAAATATCCATCAACCAAGAGAAGGGAGAGGAGACAGTTGGAGGCTTTGCAAAATCCCCATGATTTTTCCATACCTAATTGTCTTTTTTTTTGTTTTTAAGCACAGATGGATATCCTCGGATTTCAATTTGTTTATTCAGCTTATATTATTTAGACACCATATGTGACATACATAAGCATGCCAGATGCTAGGGATATATAGCAGCTAAGTAAGAAAGCTTCATTCCCTGCCCTCATGGAGTTTAAAATCTAGTGAGAAAGAAAAGTCTTGATCAAATAAGCATGGAAAGAATACCTATTAAGTCCAAAGGCTCCTTTCTAACAGAGTCATTATAAACTGTGCTGGGATCATCTGACATCATCTTGTGGGATCAGGGAAGCGACCTTTAGGCTAAGGCTTAGGAGTAGAGCAGCCATGCCAGGTAGAGGGAGCAGCATAAAGCAAGGCCATGAGTTGGAAAGACATGACTTTGGAGAAAAGTTTGTGGGACTGAGCAGCATGAACAGGTGGGAGGATGGCATCCAGTGAGGCCGGGAGAGAAGTGGGGGCCAGATCAGACAGGACTTACCTAAGATTGAGGAATAGCTTTAAGCACCATGTACACTGGTCAGATTGGACGATAGCAGAGCCACCCAAAGGAGCACATACACAACACCAGTTGGTCTGTCTGGGAGCCCCCCAGTCTTGCAGCATCTCCCCTTTCCTCCAAGGAATCGGCTCCCAGCTCGGGGGCCATGGGGAAAGATTTAAGTAGTAATAAACCTGAATTACTAGCAAGGAGATAAACTTAGTTCCTTCCCAGTCAAATATGCCAACAGGGATCCACCAACCAGGCTCTGCCTGTGCACGTGGTAGGCTGGCTGCTGATGGATTGGATGCTTTTAATATTTCCTGGCAGGCAGAGGGGAAGGTGGAGGCTTACTGATTCTTCTTCCGTACTCCTTCCCCCTCTTTGCTTTTGTATGTTTATTTGTAGATTCATGTGTTCATGCATGTTTGTTGCATAAGTTGCATAAATGGACCTGTAATCTAGTTGGAAATGTAGGATATATTCAATAAGTTACAACACAAGAGTGAAATGGGTGAGTGCCCCAAATAGTAGAAATGGAGGAGAGGTTTCAGGGGCAGAGAGGATCACTTCATCAAGGAGGCAAGAAGTGGGCAGTGATCGGGAAGGGTTTTATGGACGAGGCAGCGTTTGACCAGAACCGCAGAGGATGCAGGAGTAAATAGGCAGATGTAAGGAGTACACAGAGGTCAGGGAAGAGAACAATAGCAGTACAGGCACAGAGAAAGTTTAGGATGAATGGAATAAACAGTCTGGTTGAATTTTAACCTGTGCGAAGGTAAGTTCTTACAATATGTGAGGGTGGGAGGTCAAGTATAAGAAGATACTGAGGCTCCTACAGGGAGCTGCTGGATTTCAGTTGGGAGTTTCTCAGCTGGGAAGTGATGTGACTGGCAGATGAGGAATTGAGGGAGCACCGAGGAGAAGGCCAGATGGATGGCGCTAGAGCACCAAGCTCAAGGTGTTGGGCACATTGGCCTTATGTGGGAATCCACTGGGCCCAGACCCTGCCCGTCATTGCTATAGCCTTGAGTATTAGTGTAGTCCTGAACCTCACTCAAGTCCTGTGTGAGAATCGCTGGGGAACATATCTTGGGCAGCTGTTACTTTTTTAAGCTCCCTAGATGATCCCAACGAAGCCTAGTATTTGGGAAGGACTCTCGTCTTCCATCCCACACGCAGGCTGCTCAGAAATCATCAGGTTCAGTCAGGCTGCTGAAGAACCAGCAAAACTAACTTGCTCTGCCTCTCATAGGTGTGAACTGGGCTGCTTCAGATGGTTTTTTGAAGTTACAATGATGAATTGTTGCTTTTAAAATTGATACCAAAATGAAATTATAATTATGAAATGGCTGGCAGAAACATTTGACTGTTGCTGAAGGAGATAAAACCAAGCCTAGCAGAAAGGTGTGCAGAGAGCCTTCTGTATAGGCCACGTTGTGACTAGTGAGCCCCTTGGGAAGTGAGTTGGGGGTTGGGGGCATGTTTTTATTTTACACATCTTACTATATTTAAAACATGTCTTACAGTAAGCAAATATTTAGTGCTTACAAACCCTAGTTGAGACCTTTAAGCAGCAAAAAAGGACCTTTCCAAATTGTATTTTGTGATCCAGTTAAAAAGGGGAAGGACAGCCTCTGTCCTCAGTGTTGTTGATGAGGTTGTCCCGAGAGCACCTGTCAGAAGGTGTCCAGGTCAGATGGTGAAATAAAAAAGGTCTTTGGCTTTCTGGTCGATGACATTGAGAATGTTTACCTTGAGAAAGAGGACATTTGTATAGTAAGTACTTCAATGTCATTCTGATTGAGTTTTAGGATTACTCACAGCTGGGAGGAGGAGCCAGAACCGAAAGATCTTGACAGTCTAGATTGATGGGCCCAACCTAATAATAACATGAATTGTATGGGGATCAATGCCAATATCTTCCCTGAAGTCTCGCAGAGCCACCTGCACGCACATAGGGAGGGGAATAGCCCTTAAGAACAGCTCATCAAAACAAGCCTCCAGGGTCTTAGTTAACATTAAGAGTGAGTCAAAAGAATGATGTGGCTGCCAAGAGAAGGGATAAAATGTTTGGCTGCATTAACAGAGATCTAGTGTCTGGTTTGATTCTTAACCAGTGGTATGCATGGAAATCACCTGAGAGTCTTTTTCCAAATATGCTCAGCAATCCCGCCTCCCCCTCCCCCCACATCTGACTATTCCAAGCTGGAGGAGGTGGGGTAGGGACTAAACACACGGATTTTAGAAATTCTCCTCCCATTGAGGACTCTGATTTTTAAACCTTGACCTAGATCGAAGGAGGGACCATCTCAACTTCATTCATGATAAATTATCTGCAATCTGAAGTTTTTCAATTCTGAAAACCACATTTGAAAAAAACTTGTGTTTTTATTCCTGATTATAGAAGTAATTTTTGGACAATATTTTCATTCCTATTTTCTATCTTATGCAGATTAGTTTTAAATAGTTTAAATAAAAATAGGATCATGATGGATGCAACGTTTTGTAATGTGACTTGTTCTAATATGAACATAGGTTTAGGCTCTTCAGCATGCTCTTTAATAGATGCATAAACCATCTGTGTTAGGAAATGTATCAAAAATCACCAATTTCCAGGGGCGCCTGGGTGGCTCGGTCGTTAAGCGTCTGCCTTCGGCTCGGGTCACGATCCCGGGGTCTTGGGATCGAGCCCCGCTTCGGGCTCCCTGCTCGGCGGGAAGCCTGCTTCTTCCTTTCCCACTCCCCCTGCTTGTGTTCCCTCTCTTGCTGTCTCTCTCTCTCTCTCTCAAATAAATAAATAAAATCTTAAAAAAAAAAAAATTACCAATTTCCTAATGTATATTTGGACCTTTGCCAAAATTTCCCACTATTGCTAATAACATGTACATACTTGTGCGGTACTCCACTTTGAAGAGGAAACTGGAATGGACAGAACGGTGGGAGTTTTGTGATCTTGACATAAGGAGCCGCTGAAAGAACTTTAATCTGGCGAAGATTTAGTGAGGTTAGAGGGGTGGTAAATATCTTTAAATATTTGCAGGCAAATCAAACAGAAAAGGAATTCAATTTGTTTTGCCAGCCTCAAAGGGACGATTGGGTAAAAATTGCAAGGAAGTAGCTTTCAGGGGAAGGTAATGAATTTTCAAATAATTAAGTTTGGAAGGTCCTGCCTGCCCATGCTTGGAGAGGCTGGAAGTTAGCATTTGTAAAGGAAGTAATTGACGACATTCAAATTTCTAATTGACGTGTGAGGGGGAGGGAATGTAAAATGAAGTCACAAACTCGGGTGGCCCAAGCCAAGACTCAGTTGTAAATGGGTTTGTTCTGCTAATGGACTCTTCTAAAAACAATTAGAATTCAAATGCCTCTAGGTAGCACATTCACTCCCCAATTAGCCTCGACCCACACCCCTCCTTATTTACTTTACGTGCCTGCGCTCCTGAAGGAATTTGAGATCACCACTCCTTGTAGTTGATATTTAAATCCTTTGCCAGATGAATATCTGTTTGTCTTTCAGATGTTTATTGAGCACCTTTGTGTGCTGAGTGTTGTGAGAGATACCCTAGGGGACAGTGAAACTGACAGCATCTCTGGCCACCGAAAGCCTACAGGGTGAGCGAGCAGGAGGGGAGGGGTGCTCTGCGCCATGACTTGACTGGAAGAGGAATACAGGGTTTCAACTCCAGAAGGTCTAATTAGGACTAGTTGTTGCTACTAACAGCGAGGTGTGTGCTGACTTACTGAGAAGGGCTTTCATAACCAAGTTCCCAAGGGATAGGGGCCTTCCTGGAGGCACTGCCCTTCCCCCGCACCCCCAGCAGACTAGTGCAGGCAGAGCCAGATGGCACATTTGTTGGGGTTGCTCTGGAGGAGATGCTGGCTCTGCAGGAGAAGTAATATAAATGGATCATCCTTGGATTCCTTGTAGAGAAGAACATACAAAGGAATCAAGCGGCATTTGGAAAACTTGGTAAATTAGAAAGCTAAGATCATCCAAAAAGGCAAAGGGCCAGAAGAATGTCTAGATCTTTTTAGCTCTCTGCCTTTTGTATATATTTCAAAAGGGGGATGTTTTACCTCCATATTTTTGCCCATAATCTTTTAAAAGAAAGCAGTTATTGAATGCATCTTTAATATTAGACGCTGTGCTAAGTGCTTTTTGTTCCTTCATCCTCCTCATGGTCTCCATTTTGTAGATGAGGAGCCAGAGGTTCAGAGAGTCCTTGCTTAGCAAGTGCTGGAGCCAAGGCTTTAACCTCCACAATCAGCTGTCCTCTTCCTGCCTTCTCCTGTTGGTGATGTTCTCTTCACTTCTGTCCCATCTAAACTCCTGAGATCTTGCCAGGAATCTTCCCGAATATTCTCTCCATTTCTCTCCTCACTTAATCCTGGATTCTCCTCTTCTTGCCAACTGTCAAGGCACCCTCTGTCCCATTTATTCTTGCTGCTCCTTAAGCAAGGCCCCTTGTCTTTTGTTTAGTCACTATTTGGGAGCCAAATATCAGGCCACAGATTTTCTAATTGGAGTAGCAACAGAGCAGAGCATGGGAAATGGAAGGTTTTGATTTGGAATTAGAAAGTGGAGTTTTAGAAGGAAGTGCTTTGCTCATGCTAAGAAGTTTAAAAAAATTAGGGTGCCCGGGTGGCGCAGTCAAGCATATACCCTGGGATCAAGACCCAGGACAGGCTTCCTGCTCAGAGAGGAGTCTGCTTCTTCCTCTCCCTCTCCCCCTGCTTGTGCTCCCCTGTGCTTGCTCTCTCAAATAAATAAGTAAATAAAATCTAAAAAAAAAAAAAAAAAGGTTAAAAAAATTGTCTTCCCATATGGCCTATTTCAAATCACTAAGGATTCGGGCAGCTGCTAGCACTCATTTGGATTTGTCCCCACTGAACAGAGCTACACGCTAATGTCAAGTGGCAGTCATGCTTAAAGGAGCATCTTGTTTTTGGAATGACCTACTCCTGGGTACAGAACTACAGAAACTGGACTTGAAGAAGTTGCTCCTGAGGTTGAGTATGACATAGTATTCATCCTCAGTGACATTTTCAAAAATATATTCACAAATAACACCAAAATTCTTTCAAAGATTTTGTTTTAGAGAAGAGAGAGAGAGAGCAAGCAAGCATGAGTGGGGGTAGAAACAGAAGGAGCAGGACAAGCAGAATCCACACTGAACATGAGCCCCATGAGGGGCTTGATCTCAAGACCCTAAGATCACTACCTGAGCCAAAATAGTCAGGTGGATACTCAACTGACTGAGCCGCCCAAGTGCCCCAATCCCAAAATTTGTGATGTAGAGTTTGAGTTGGTATGTGGTGTGTGTGTGTGTGTGTGTGTGTGTGTGTAAACGGAGGGTTTTTTTGTTTGTTTGTTGGGTTTTTTTAAGAATAATAAAAAGGTTAAGATTTATTCGGTGCTTCCTATTCAGGAGGCACTGTTCCATCTCTATACTATTTGTTACACACATACACCCACACGCACCTCCATATACTAGAGTTGATTAAATGCTCAGAAGAGCCCCATGAAATTAGCGCTATTATTCTCATTAGTTCAATTCAGAGAAGTTAACTAGCCCAAACATAAATAGCTAAATGTTAGAACCAAGTCTCCTTAGGTCTGCTGGACTCCAGAATCTTTAGCTCTGGGACATGCTAATGTGGAATGATGTTACATCGATCAGCTAACAAATGGGGCACCATCTCTCTCTCTCTCTCTCTATATATATATATATATATAGTTTTTATACCTTTCATGCCCCTTCACATACGTTTGGATGTTTTTGTTCACCCCATGGTGTAAGAGAGCCGGGTTTTGATTTTCTTGGTTTGGAGCGACAAAAAAGCTAAGGTCCAGAGAGGTGATGAGAAATTCTACGCATCACGGAACTAACTAGTTAATAATAAAAGCCTAAACTTAACCCATATCTATGTCCCAGTTCCCCTCAGCACGTTGATGGGAACACTAATCCAGGCTCCTGATGCCTTGGGTAACTCATCAAATTGGATGTGTCTTTTTCTCAACTTGACCTGTGACTAGGAATTCATTTAGTAAATGTTCACTGAATTACCACTGAATAGTTTCAGGAATTGTGCCAGGCCTTAGCAGGGCAGTGATGGACATAGCAGGTATGTCCTGCATTCATAGAGCTTACAGTCTAGTGGGGAAATCAAACAATTAGATTTTGAGTTTGATGTCCATTAAGGGATGCAAAGGCAGGAGAATGGAAGCCACATCTAAGATTTGGGGGAGTCAGTGTTGGGTAGGTGGATGAGAGGTAGGGGACAGAGGTTTCCATACAGAAGGAATGTTTTGAGCAGAGAAGTGAGCCAAGGACAACACTTAATATGGACCAACACAGAGATAGGAGCTGTGAGGATCTGAAGCCAGCAACTGAGAAATGGTGGGGGGAAGCACTGAAGTCAAAGGGAAAGGTGCACATGAGGTTTGAAGACCAGCCAAAGGTTCAAATACAGGCTTCAGTGTTCACAAGCTGTGTGATGTTGGGCAAGTTCCTTGATCTCTTTGAGTTTTCCCATTTGTGAAGGGAGATGTAAACACAAACTTTTGCAAGGTTAATCATCAGGCTTGCAAATAATAAATACAAAGCATCCAACACAGTGCTGGTAAAAGGCACCACTGCCCACCAGCTGCTCACTCCTAAACTCGGGAGTCATCTTTGATTCCAGACTTTTCCTCACCCCACACAATAGGATGCCTCTTAGGTCCTTTCCATACTCCCCCAAAATACCTTGCAAATTCTTCCATTTCTCTGTCTCCATACTATAGAATGGCATAAGTCCAAACCACCTTCCTCTTCCACCTGGAGTAGAACCCAGCCCTTACCCGGTCTCTGTCCTGCTCTCTCCCCCACCCCTGACCCCCAATCCATTCTTCACACCTCAGCTACGGTGATTTTTTTTTTTTTTTTGCTACGATGATCTTTTTAAAACCAAAAGCACATGTCATCCTGCTGCTTCACATCTAGTTACTTCTCCTTGTTCTTCATAGATAATCTAAACTCCTTGCTTTTGAGGCTGACCCAGCAGTATCTAGTCTCCATCCACCTCCTTTTTTTTTTTTTTTAATATTTTATTTTTATTTATTTGACACAGAGAGATCACAAGCAGGCAGAGAGAGAGGGGGAAGCAGGCTCCCCACCGAGCAGAGAGCCCGATGCGGAGCTCGATCCCAGGACCCTGAGATCATGACCTGAGCCGAAGGCAGAGGCTTTAACCCACTGAGCCACTCAAGTGCCCCTCCATCCACCTCCTGATCTCAACTCCCTGTCATTGGTCACAGGATCTGCCCACACTGGCTACCTGCTTCATCCTTCAGGTTTTCGCTAATAGGCCACCTTCTCAGAGAGGGTCTTCTCTGACCACTTTGTCTAAATAAAATGTCCCCTGTTAGTTTCTACCATAGCACTTTATTTCCCAGCCACAATTAAAATTTGTCATGATATATTTATTTGGGTCCTTACTAGATTGTCTCGCTCCTTCACTAAGTTGGGAGTTCCGTGAGAGTCTGAACTCTTCTGTTAGGGACCTGATGGATCCTAGCACATGTCTGGCACAAAATAGGCACGTGGTAAACAGTTGCTAAACAAGTAGGGAAATGAAAGCAGGGATCTCAATAAATAATAGCTGTTCTTAGTTATGAATACCTATCAGGGAAACTGTTGTGGTTGTGAGCATTTGGTAAGTGTCTGTCCCCATTATTTGCCTCAATTTCTAAAATAGAAAGAGTGATAGCCCCGTACAAGGCTTTATGTGTGGTAGAGAAAGGGAAGGTCATCCTGTGTCAGTAGGATCACTGGAGAGAACGGACCCCCAAACCCCCTGATATTGGATCCATATAAGACCCAATTTCTGGGCAAATCCTTGGTATATTTTTCTCTGAGACTCCAGGACCAGGGACATCCATCACTGGAGAAGTGGGCGCTCATACATAGTCTGGTGTTAGCAGCTGGCATTTCTGCCTCGAGGATTTTGCATTTACAAGGTAATAATAAAAGTGGCATTAGAAACCTGCAGATGGTCTGTCCGATAGAGATAAATGTTGATTGCAAACTCCAACATGGAAGTGGGATTGACTAGAAGTGTTACTGGGTAATTTAAGGCCCCATAGCGGATGTCCCTGGAGATACCTTAGCCAGTCAGGTCTATTTTATTTCAGGGAGGAAATAAAACTCTGTCTGATTGGACTTTTTTTCCCCTGACAGAAATGAGTAGTTGTCATGATGAATCATAAAGGCCAAGGGCTACAAGGCTAGCAATGCACACCAAAGCCTCACGTCTCCTCTGTGGATGTGGTCTTTGAACTTGAAATCAGGGTCAAGTTTTAGGGCTCTTACCTTGTCGGATATACAAGGTCTTTCAGTTCTTCCCCAGAGAGCCTCATACCCCATCGGGGAGGGGTGCTGAGATGACTTTTCTGAGAGCGCATTTTAGAGTGTTCAGTCCTGAGAAGCAGTAAAATAAGGGACAAGGCCAATGATGGAGTAATAATTTTCAGCCATTTGATTCTAAAACAACGCTATCCAATAAAACTGGCTATGATGATTGAAATATTCTATATCTGTGTTGTCCAACATGGTAGCCACTAAGCACGTGTGACTACTAAGCACTTTTTCTTAAAGATTTATTTCTTTATTAGAGCGAAAGCATGTGTGAGAGCAGGTGAGGGTGGTGAAGAGGGAAAGAGAGAATCTCAAGTAGACTCTCCACTGAGCACAGGGCACAATCTCACGACCCCAACATCATGACCTGAGTCAAAATCAAGAGTCAAACGCTCAACTGACTGAGCCACCCAGGCGCCCTGACTGCTCAGCACTTGAAATATTCCTAGTGCAATGGGGGACTGAATTTTTAGTTTAATTTAAATTTGAATAGCCATATGCAGCTCTTGGTTACTGCATTAGATAGCACAGCTGTAAAATACTGTATAATTGGAGGGAGAGTATCAAGAATGGTGTGCAAGATATAAGGATAGAATGGGAATACTTAGGAGAAGGTGCCTTGGGAGTTTTAACCAAGTAGTTGGGGAGGGTGTGTCCCATGGTGGTTACACATGCGTACTCTGGTGTGAGATGTGGGTTCAAATCTCAGTGCAGCCAAATTCCTGCTGTGTGATATTGGGCAAGTTACTTAACTTATCCAAGATTCACGTTTATTATCCGTAGAACGAAGATGAAAATAGGACCTACTTCCCAGGGTTGCCTTATGTCTTAAATGACATTCTTTACGAACACTATATGAACATCCTTAATATTATATATCTATCTGGTACAATTTAGGACTCAGCAAATTTGGTATAGTATCTTTTAATTTGACACACATCTGGATAGCAGCGTTGATGAGCTTTGTGATGAGGGAGGTAGAGGATCAACAGAGAGAGCTGACCAGACTTCTTTTGATGAAGCAGAAGTGAATTTAGAAACAACAAACACCAGCATGCCTCCTCAGCCATGAATAGCAAGTTTTGCACAGTCTCATGAATTGGCTGTTCTGGGAAACTGCCCAGCTCTGGACCATTTATGATCGAATGTTTGAATGATAAAGCTGGAAGGGATTTTGAAGACCAGTGGTCCTTAAGCTTTCGTGTGCAAACAGCTGACCCGAGTGTCTTATGAAATGCAGGTCCTGATGCCAGGATCGGGGTGGGGCCCGAAGTGCCCATCTCTCCAGGCCACCAGGGCCTGCAGGGGCTGCTGGCTAAGGGTCCAGGTGCAGTGTGTCCAGGTTGTCGAGCACCTGGGGTCTAGGGCAGAAGATACCCTTTCTTCTCCAAGAGGTCTTGGAGACCCGGAGCAGGAGGTTTCGGGGCATGGGACCATTAGAAGTAGGACCAAGGCTGAGATGAATCTCCCGTGTTGCCCGTGCCAGTGTCACGTGACCTTCTGCACTTGCCTGGACAGCTGCCATATCTTGCATTATCACATGGCACTCAGCACTTCGTAAAATGTCCTTCGGTCTCGTCCTTCCTTTTCCATTTGCCCGCCAGGGATAACAAAGAGGGAAGATGACTCCTCTTGCCCACACTATTCCTGGTTGCGACTGCTCATGAAGGTGGACCAAACGCTCAGATGTGCTGATTCTGACCTCACGTTTCCTTCCATCATATGCCAGGGTGCCTGTGTCCCTCCCTTCTCCATCTGGAGGAAGCTCCAGGCCGGGTATGTCTTTGTGGGGATTTAGGGGCCAGTTTGCATTTAAGATCCCACTCAGCAAAAAAAAAAAAAAAAAAACAGAGAGTGAAAAGAGTCAGGTGTCTCTCCTTTCTCTTTTCTATGTCACAAACCCAGGATCCTAGAGCATTTATTACAAGCTGAGCAGTGGCAGTGTGCTTAAGGCCTGTGCATAAGCCTTTTATTTTATTCCTAGAGAGCCTGAAAATTAGTGGCGGCTCCAACTGGGAAAGGTGGAAATGAAGCAGCAAACTCTCAGAGAAGAGGAAATATTTCCTTGGTAGGCGCGAGCTGCATGGTTTCTTAAAACAACTTGGTGAGGAGGCATTAAAGTGTCAGACAGTTATGGTCCCTGTTACGGGCTCTGGGTGACCCCAGATAAAGGGATGTGTGTGCATGTGTATGTACACACGTGCGGATGTGTGTACATGTGTGCACACATGTAACCCAGGCACACACCTAAGTCTACCTCCTTCCTTTCCCATATGTTCAGTGGTCCGCTCCGTTCATATTATCATTTCTCTCATTTCCTGAATGCTTTGTCAAGACAAGGGAAATGGCACTTGACCTCCCAGAGAATTGAGAAGGAGTTGGCTCACACCCCTCCTGCCCCCCCCCCCCACCTCCGATGTTATTTCTTCATCAGCTTCAGTGGCCACATTTAGGGTCAGGCCAGTTTTCTGGGTCTTTACCATCATGTGATTGGGATTCTAAGAGATGAATGTCAAGAATTAGGAATTCAGATGCATCGAGTTGCTGATAATTAAATCAATTTGCGGCCTCCGACTCTCAGGTCTAGGTCACAGATGGAGCCGCTCATTTTGGGGTCCCAGCTTGGAGGAGCTGGCAAACACAGCTTTTCCCTGCAGACACATCTGTGTGTGTAATCCGTTTGTTGATATGTTTCGTGAGCCAGTAAGGTAGCCTTTAAATAAAAAACCACTTTCAAACCACTGCATTTTTCTCCTAAGGTATAGTTTGTACTCTAGGCATATCTGGCTTACCAAGTTCCACGGCTGTCGCTGAATTCCTTCCACAGGTCAATAGCAATACAGCCCTGACTGAGTTGGAGGGCTCTGGCTAGTACAAAAATTCCATCTTCAGCCCAAATAGCTTCTTAAGTAAATGGGGAAGATCTTTCTGCTTTGAATTTGCAAAACCATTGATTTTTGCTGCAATTAGAGAAAGAAAAGCTACAACAGGCAAGATTTTTTTCCCCCACTTTTAAAAACAGCATTTAAGGATCCCAGCTGTTTTATTGGGCTTCTCCAGTTCCAAGAGTAGGGGGGGCAAGTGCTCCTTGAGTCAGCACGCTGTCATTGCTGGGTAAAGAATCTGGTCTTTGGGAAGGTGTGCAGATGACTCTGCTCACATTACTGAGGGGTCCCCAAATGGCTTCCCATGTCAGAAGAGCCATGGATATCCCTGAGTGCAGTTTGACCTGCATTCTATTGACCTAATCATCTGGCTAATCGCTGCCTGCATTTAAATCCCTCTCGATGCAGTAAAGTTAATCTCTTCTAGGCACATAAAATCTGACCCACACAGCTTGCGGGAGAATTGCTCTTGTTTACGCTGTCATCTTGGGACCTAACAGCCTTTCTCTGAGGGCCGAAGCAACTCTTGGAGCTTGAGAAGTCGCAGACTCCTGAAACGAGAGGGTTACCATTGTTGTGCTTTACCCCCAGACACCAAGGCCCCACCAGGTTGCCTTGTCTCTACGCAGGCTCGTGTCTTCTCTGGTGCCCAGCCCAGAGTGGGAGCCACAGAACATGATGCTTTTCTTCAAGCACGGTTCTTGGGTTTGTTGTCAAGGTTATTAGCACACTTGACAATGATGCAGTCAGCCCCTTTTTGTTCCAACTTGAAGAGATTAGTGTGCGGTTCATCAGTAATTTCAAAAGGTCCCCAGTCTCAGCTGTACTTGGAGCTCAGGTTAAGGGACTTCTCATTGCTCCTGAGCAGAAACAATATTCAAAGATTCATTCATTCACTTGGCAAATACTTACTGGCAAGTCGAGGTGCTTCCAATGGAACTGAGAACGTAGTTGGTTGGAAGGGCAGTGGGTCAAGAGTCAAGGTGGAGGGGAGAAGGCGGGCCCCAGAACCACGAACTCCGTGCCCAGATGGGCCTGCATTCCAGTCCCTGTGCACTAGCTGCCCATCATGATACCTGGCGCAAGTTCATGATCTTGACTAAGCCTCCGTTTCCTCATGATTAAGAAGAGATAAAAATGTCTATTTCATTGGGTGGATTCAATAAAAAAAATATCTTAAGATGCCTAAAATAATGCCTGGCACATGGTAGGTGCTCCATAAATATTAACTGTGATTATCACTTTATTTCATCTTTACGGCTACAGTGGGAGGTAGTTCCCACTTTTCCGTCCACTTTGCAGATGGGAAAACTGAGTCAAAATAATTTTCCGAAGATCACATAGTTGGTAAGTGGCAGGCTTAGACACGGGTGGGCCTAACACTGACATTCACATTCCTTATCGTTACGCCGGGCTGACTAGGCTAAGATTTCCTTATATTTTTAGGAGCTACATATATAGCTAGGTTTTGAGGAACCTAATTTGCTAGATTCGTTAATGGCTCAAATTAAGCCACATGACTTAGCTAGAATATAACATTTTCTGAACATTCATTCTGTTGTGGTTTTTTCTTTCCCAATATCCAATGAGTATTTCTCATCGCATAGAGAATTTTTATTAAATGCCTAATTACTACGGGTTGGATTCTCACTTAGAACAGTTCTCACTTCTGAATTTAATGATGTGTTGAAATATTAATGACCTTTATCTTTAAAAGTGTCTAAATTGTACTAAAGTTAACAAATGTGGCTGATAATACCCAGCACTGTGTTGGAGCATTCTCCCACACAAGGCATTTGCTTGGTCTTGCATCGTTCTAATGGTGGGTTTTATACAGCACTGACAAATACACAAGGTAGGAAAATTTTGCATCACAAATTGCCTAGCGATTTAGTCTCCCCATACATGCTTTAAAGTGCTCTAATTCAGGCTAAGTAATGATAGCTGTAAAGCATTCAGAAGGATCGACAGTGCCAGGCATGGGTTCTGTGGAATAAACATGTTTCTGAGGGAGAAGTAGCATTTAGATCATATGGAAAGAGCAGCCCTTCAGCTAAGTTCATTCCTCCTTTCTCTGTGTATCCCACCTTCTGTGGCATGATCATTCCTCATGGCTTTGGCTTTAGCTCCTGGATCGTCCTATTAATCTCAATAGTGAAGACAGAAGTAAAATTTATCTGAATGTTGATTCTAATAGCCACGTTGGCCTCCTTCCAATTCCCCAGAAATCCTTTGGGTTCAAAAGACTCATATAGCTGGTGCTGGCTTCTGAGCCTTGGGGCATAACAAGAAGGTTTGGTCTCCTTTTTTCTGAGGGTGCCCTTTGCTGAAAGACCTTGATACATTCTTGTCCCACCCCCACCATGACTTGGAGTGTCCGAGATGAGGGACAATGTTTACCAACATGTAGACAAAACCCTACTTAGAGGAAATCCCATGTCTCATCTGGCTAAATAATTTGGACCATATGTTCAGGTCCCAAAGCTTGGATTTTTCAGAGCAAGTTCAAATGCACCTATTTGCATCACCTGGGGATCTTGAAATTCCAAGCACAAGTTCATTTTCACATAATTAATTATCCTCCCTTGGATTTGATACTTACTGTGAACTTTGGCAACAGATGGAATGAGATGATGTTCCAGGAGCACTTACTAATGGTTTTGTGCTCACAAATACCCATAAATAGTGATAATTTACACTCAGATGAAACTTCCAGGGCCTGGCAGTGCCCTCAGGTACTCATTTGCCACCCCGTGTTGAGTTCTTGGGTAGAATTTAATTATCCAACAAACTTGGGGGTAGCTCTGCCAGATGTTGGGTACCGACCCAGACATTTCAAACGGGAGGAAGGATCTGATGCGTTTCAGAGAAAAAAAGGAGGAACAGTCTTGGGAGCTGGGACTCTGGATGGAGAAAAAGGGGCAAGAAACAGGGGACTTGGGATTTGTGGTGAGTTGCTCAGAGCTGGTTGTTATTCCTGAAGCCCCAGGCACCACTGGGCATTTGTCAGGGTCATTCAGGAAGGTCTAGGACACCCCCCGACTTCTTTTGAACACCAAGGACCTCAAGAGTTAAGAACCAGTTGAGGAACCAGCTTTAGTTGGTCCACAATAAAAACAAAATGACAGAGTTGATGTGAATGATGGACACACACAGCTGCTCCTCAGTCTCGTTCCAGCACGATTAAGTGGAGCCACTTGGAAACTAACTGGTCCTTGAATATGGGCTTGTCTTACAGAGAACTTATGGCAATTATAACTTGTTATTAATGAAATGTAGTCCAAGCATTATGGTCATAGCTAGGACTGATGAAATGTGGATTCTGCAGCAGGTACTGTGCTAAGCACGTATGTCCCCCTTTCCTTCCCATAACAAGCACATCAATTATAACAGTCCCATTGTATGGATGAGCGAATGAAAGTCAGTTTTACTCCATAACCGCCTGCAGTCCTGCAGCTAACATGAGGCAGAGGCGGGAGCAGCCCGTTCTCACAGCCTGTACCTTTGCCCACCATTCTCAGGGCTGAACTTGACTTACTGATGGGAAAGGAATCTGACCTGTTCCCATCTCCACTCAGAGGGTTCACAGAAGGGCCCTCTTCTGTGCCCTGTGTCATACCCACCTTGTCCCACCACAGCTGGTTGGACCGGAGGGAAGAAGACTGACAAAAAAGGCAGCCAGGGGCGCCTGGGTGGCTCAGTGGGTTAAAGCCTCTGCCTTCAGCTTAGGTCATGATCTCAGGGTCCTGGGATCGAGCCCCGCATCGGGCTCTCTGCTCAGCGGGGAGCCTGCTTCCCCCTCTCTCTCTGCCTGCCTCTCGGCCTACTTGTGATCTATCTCTCTCTGTCAAATAAATAAAAATCTTCAAAAAAAAAAAAGGTAGCCAATTGGTAGATTGGCTCATGACCTCTGATGTGGCCTAGTACCCATTGCCCCCCAGGCCCCCTCAAAAAACCAGAGTTTTAGCTAAGACTATCAGATTCCTTCTTTTGGGAATTTAGACCAAAA
>CM052895.1:20783197-20829790 GCA_028534135.1 Potos flavus
TATCATGTTAGAGCAATGGGGAGCTATTCCCATAATCTGTTTTCCTCCAATCCCCCTTCAGATGCTAATGAGAAGTACCATGGAGACATCAGCCATTAGTATACATACGCTGGTATAAATCATGGACTATGGATCATTGAGCATCTTTGTTGTAAAACAAATGGCCTGTGGTCAGTTAATCATACAAAGAAACATCTCCAGGGCCTCCTGGCTTTATTCATAACCCCTAAATCCGGTTGCAGTTTTATAAACAGAACATCTGTTAAAATATGCAGAAATTACAGTCACAGTCATTAGCAGGAAGCTATATAGCTTTGGCAGATTTTTTTTGTAGCTTTTGATGGTAATCTCCTCTGTCTGTGATTCATGCTTTATTCCCATTCTTGCTGAATCTCTTTTGTTCCCCTCTGTTCTGGGTTATAGCCCTCTTCACCCAAGACTGAAAAGTGGACATGTGTTGTCCCAGGCTCGGTTGGCACTGTGCCATTCTGCGGCATGGGAGAGTAACTGTAGCCCAGCCTTGCAAAACCTGGTATTTCAGGGATGCAATATGCGTCGCCTCAAGCAGCCTGAGGGTGAGAAATCCCAATTGGTTTCACACTTGTTTTACTGGCTTTGCACTCTCATAGCACTGGCATTTAGCAAAAGTGAATAGAACTCCGTGCAAGCACTGCCCCAAATTTCTCATGTTCTCTTATTTTCTCTTTATGCTCCCCAACCCCCCCAACCCTCACTCTTAGTTAAAATTTTTACTGCGTTCATATTTAAATTGGCTTGGTAGACTTAACCTTTTAAGACAAAGACCAGAAGAAGCATAGATAGCCAGGGAACAAGATTTGTCCTAATAACCTAGATTGCTCCCCACCCCTTGTTCAGTGAAGAAATCATTATTCCACCTAAGAACTAGAGAACAGGTAAACTTTCTTTAGCAATGGCTTTGTTCTGTCTGCCATGGAATGGGAATCAGCAACCATTCCCTATGGAAATTGAAAAGTTACCTCCGAGTACTCAGTGTGCCCATCACCTATCCTTACATATGAGGTTTTATAGAGTCTCAAAGTCAGCCTGCTTAAGCCTGAATAGATCTTTCTTAATGGGCCCACAAGGAAAAAGAAGACAAGGCAGCAGAGCTGCTGAGAGAACCAACTCTGGCATCAGACAGCCATGGACTTGATTCCCGGATCTGCCAGTCATTAACTGTATGCCCTAGAGGGAGTTAACTGGCGAAGCTGCAATTCTCCCCCTAGAATATTCACACCTGCTTCACAAAGTTTAGCGGGGTCAGGGAAAACCCAAGCAAAGCACCGAGCCACGTGCCTGGCACATTGTCAACGGCCAAGTCAGTACTCGTTTTTACTGTTGTTATTTTTTACTGTTTTTGTACTTAGTACCAGCATGTGGTTCGATTATGTTAGGTGTTGATTTTAACCTCACTAGAAGTTTCTTTCTTGAGTACTTACATTATTTAAAGTATTCATTTGCTCAAGGGTGTTTCCTGAGGACCTGCTCCGGGCTCAGTGCTCTGCGGAGCGTGTCGGGGCTGTGAAGGTTGATCCTTGCGCGCATCTGTCTGTAAGGAGCTCCTCAGACCAAGCAGCCCAGAATGTGCTCGGGGGAAGATCTAAATCAAGGACCAGGCCAGTTGTGGGTAAGAGAAGCAGATGACCAGTGGGGAAGGCTTCATGCGGGAAGGTAGGGCAAGTCGGGGTTACAAGAGGCATGACCCATCCCTCCGGTGGTACCACTGGACCCGGGAGGTTAAGTCTCCATGGAAGATGGAAAACTGAAGCGGAATGAGGCAACAGTGAACACAGGAGAGATAACAGAGGCAAGGGATGGGCCAGTTTGCCCTCCGAGGGAATCAAAAAGGATCGGAGGGGAAAAGCCAATTGGAGGATCGAAACCAGACTCCCCAAGTGCCTGCAGGACTTGGGGGATCAAAATGGAAAGCTCCCGAGGAGATAGAAAATCAGAGAAGTGCCTGCAGAGGGTGGAGTGGTCACAGAGGGGAGGATCTCCCAGAGACCGGTGGCTCGTTTGTCCGTTTCCAGGCCTGCAGCCCAGAGAAGCACTGGTTCTCTTCTGGATTCGTGGATGTCCTGGTGCTTGTGGCTGCATGGCTCCCGCCACCCTCCAAACTCCAGGAGCTAACCCGGGTGCGTCTTAAGGCAGCAGCTCTTGGAGCTTTCCGAAGGAGAATTGCAGTCATGCGTTAGAGTCCTCAGTGCCAATTAAAGGGTCAGGCCCTGAAACAAACAAATACAGATAACAAAGACGGGGGATAATGTTTTAAAATTAGGTTCTCGGGAGTCATCCATTAATTTGGAGCTCACAAGACAGTGACTGCATGTTCAATAAATACCATCTGATGACAGTAACCGCCGGGAGTGGGAGATGCCCAGCAGATAGGTCTCTGTAAGCACGCCGGGCCAAATGTATCCTGTGATATCACACTCACCACGAAGGCAGCAGCGTCTTTCAGCTTTTCAGCTCTTAAAACACGAATCCCTCCCGGGGGCCAGAAAGACCGGCATCATTGTCCTCCTGCTAACAGTACAGCAAAGAAACAAAAGCAAAAGAACTGGTTTTAAAAAAAAATAGGAGGGTGGATTCAGTATACACAGACGCACTGTGTAAGGTTCAGTACGCTCACGACCACTGCATAATTAGATAAACTGTGTAAATACCCAGAGGTGGTTAGTGGGGTAGCTTACGGAAATGAAAAAATGAGCAATAGCGGCATGGATTTTTTAAAAAGCAATTATTTGCTTTCTGTGATGACAAGAATCCACAGATGGTGCACCCTCCAGTTCTTGGGTGTCTTGAAACCCTTCGAACCATGGTTGCATTCCCACTACAAATACTAGCTGGTGGGATGTACATGAGAGCCCTTGATTCTGTGGATTGCGATTGGAACAGTACCTCTTACTGGACGGATCGTGGTGCATCGTCTCCATGCTGGGAGAACGTGGCAGGGGCGTCAAGAGCTAACAAAGAATTCACTCTGAAGATGCTCACGAGAGCTGATTGGCAACTTCACCTTGCAAGGTGGGGTTTCTCTGGGATAGGGGCACAGGTTGGCGAAGACAGACTGACCCCATTGCCAGCAGCTCTCCATCAAATCACTGTGTCTACTCCAGAACACCGGAGTAGACCTTGGCTAATGCAGCAAGTGCAAGGCGTGTGTTCTCATCGAGAATCTATGGCCTGAGTGACAGCTTGTGCTTCATGGCCAGGCTTAGGAGCTGAAGGACAAAGAATGCCTTCTGACAGTGCGTTTCACCAACAGAAGCTTCCTCCTTGTCACTTGGTTGGTTTCATTTTCTACCATGGGCTCATAGATGGGACCACCCAGATGATTCATTTGTTCAGCACATTCTTTTTAAGCATCACTTATGGGCCAGGTCCTTTGCTAGGCATTTGTTGGTAAAACAGTCTGTTCCATAGGTTATCATTATCTTGACTGCAGGGATCTTGTGTTCATTGCCTGTTTCCCCCAAGGCCCTTGGCACAGTGTATGACACATAGGGGGCACTCCCAGAAGGGAAATGGAAAGAAAAAAAAAAAAATGCTCAGAGCAGTCAGATGCCAGGGAAGTAGCATTGTATCTCCCGATAACCTATACCTGTCTCTTAATAAAAATGGCATCGTACATGGTAAGACCAGGTGGGTGGTTTCGAGTTCTACTTACTCCAGGACTCTGTCATTATTTAATGGCTTGGCTGAGGGATAACCGGTCACGTATAGACTTGGAAGCAGGGGAGCAGATCACTGGAGTGCACCCACTTCCCCGACACACGTGAACCCCTCATGAAGATGTCCTTTTTTTTCATTCCTCAATTTAGTAAGAAGATGATGCCACTGCATTTCTGAAACCCTCTCCCGATGTTAGATCACTGCAGTGCCGTTTTTCTGTGGGTGGTGTTATCCATCGGTGTACCATCATCCGAGTCAGCAGCACAACCACTGAATGAGCGGCTGCAGGGGAAGAGGTAAAGCGGAGACACTTGTCAGGCAGCCGGCGGGCGGCTAAGTACTGTAGCAAAATGCCCAGGGGCCCAAGCTGGGGGAGCCTGTGTGCTTCCCAGTGAGCATGCGCAGACACAAAAATGGTAGTCTCTTCATGAGGGCGGAGGCAGTGTTGTGGGCTAGACACTATGCTGGTGATGTTACATGTGTTGTCCCATCTAATTTTCTTAACACTCCTTGTGAGGTGGATATTCGTACTAGCCCCAATTGTAGATGAAGAAACCGATGATGGATTCACAGCCATGCAGCTCAGAGTTCACGATCTTAATCACACTATATTGCTGCGTAAATGTTTAATACAATATGGTTAAAAGAATGGATTGTGGACGGACTCTTGGGTGCATGGGAATGAGAACTTACTCCTTCTTGCCCCCATATTTTCACTTGCACAAAGTGGGGTGGACGGGAAGGAGAAATCACTATTTGTTGGCTTGGTTCTCTGGCTTTACAAATTAGTCCAATTTTATTTGATAGCCTCCCAATTAAACCAATAAATGGGATGAGTCCGTGGGTCTGAAATAAAAATGAAACCACACCATATTAATACGATGATTAGTCACATCACCAAAATAGAGACAATTTGTAAGGACTGTTTGTACCAATACAAAGCCCTAAGTAGAAACAGAAAGCAATAGGATGTGCAAACATTTGGTGATGGTATCTGGTATTAGAGGAACTCATTCCTGCAATACCTTTCGATTCTAACCAAATTGGGAGCAAATATTAGCTATGTTCCTCATGTTTTTCTGGACATACTCAACTGCTTGCTGAATTATTGGAGTTCTGTGCATTTCTGAACAGCTCTGTGCTTGTCTATTTGAACAGAGGTAAGAAGGAAGTGGGCATTCACACCAACCCACTTTATTTATAGCTCTGCTTTGGCAGTGTTTTATAAAGGGTAGTCACTCACTTACGGCCTGAAGCTAAATGCTATTACACTTTGATCGTAACTGCCATCAGGTGAAAGTGTCCAAGGAAGTGTGGGTCTCCACTGACAAATGCACGGCATAAATTTCTCACACATCTTACCTTTTTCAGTGAGTGTTTAGTAACAATCCATCAATTTCTGTACAAAGTTCAGGCACTATTTCATGTACTAGTATGAATGAGTAAAGAATAAGATCAATTTTAGTTCGGTAGGAAATTGACTATTGGTTAACAAAGAAAGACTAAAGATCTTTGTGAATAACTTCAAACTGTTTTTCCAAGCTAAGCTGTTTTTTTTGTTTGTTTGTTTGTTTGTTTTTCTGTCTGTGTCCTATCTGGGAAGCTAAGATGAAGTGAAGTCCAATCTTAATGTTCTTTTGGGTGAAAGCTATTGGACAGAGATGAGCCAACGTAGATTTCCTACGATAGCGTTCCTCAAAATGGTGTTCAGAATTTCTTGAGATCCTTGTCAATATGAAATTCCCGAGCTCTATTCAGTATCTACTAAATCATGTCTACAGTGATTGCCTAGTAACCTCTATCTTCCCAGGTTCACCCAAGTGAATCTGACTAAGTATGAAGACCACTGAGCGAACTAAACTGGTCTTCCAGGTCCCAAGTCCAACTCTTTCCTTTATCTCGGCTTTGTATTGGTAGCCCATTCTAGCTCTGGAGGCAAAACACTGAATTCTTTAACTTAGTGGGCCACCCTTAGGTCCTACGCACTCTATTTATTGCTAATCTTAAACATCTACCAGCTGATTAAACAGTCCTCTTGGGAACAAGTAGCAATGTTGAGTAATGTTTAAGAGCAAAGACCCCGGGGCCAGACTGCTTGGGTTTCGTTCCCTGCATGCCAATTTAAAGTGTTGATAGAGAGACGAGCCTTTGTGTTCTTGGCCAGGTTGCTGTATGATCTTAACATCTCTAGACTTTGATTTCCTCAAATGTAGAGCTAGGGTAGCCGTAATAACTGACTTCATAAAGTTATCTTGGAGATCAAATGAGTCGGTCCTTGGGATCAGTTCTTTTCATCTACAACTGCTCCCTTTGTTATTTTGTCTAGTTTTCTGGCTGAAAATACTACCTAAATGCTGACAGCTCTCAAAGTCCTCTCTTTAGTCCAGTCCTTTCCTGAACTCCAGGCTTACGTATCCAACTTGTTGAGACTCTTTACTTGGATGTTTACTAAAACATCTCAGACTTACTATTTTCAAGTTGAACTCCTGATCACCTCCTGAACAAACCTTTTCTGCCTACAGCGGTCCCTTTTTCACGTGTTGGCAATTTCCTCCTTCTCCCCTGGCTAGAAACCTTGAAGTCATTCTTAACCCACACTCCACATACAATGCATTGGGAAATCCTACTGGCTCTATTTATAAATTTTGCTTAAAACCCCATCCCTCTTCATCATTTCCACAGCTCCCATAGTGATCCAAGCCACTATCATGCATTGTGTAACAGTCCCCTGCTCCCACCTTTGCCTCTGACAACCCAGATCGGTTCTCCATACAGTAGGCAATCTAATTCCCATAAGGTAGGTCAGATCCTATCACCCCTCTGTTCATAATTTTCCAAAGACTCTCCATTTCACTCAGCCTAAGAGGGTCCCTACGGTGACCTGGAAGGCCACTCATCATCGGCTCTTCTGTTTCCTCTCTGACCTCACTCCTGCTGTCTTCTCCATGCTCAGCAGCCTTCTTGCTGCTGCTTGAACTCACCAGAACTCAAGGTCTCAGTGCTGACTTTGTCTTCTGCGTGGACTGCTCTTCTCCCACATAAACCTGCATGAATAGCCAGTTTCCTCGAAGCCTTTGTTCAGGTGTTGTCTTTTCTGAGGAGCCTTTATTAAGTAGCTATTTGAAATTGTAATCCCCTTCTACCTTTGGCGCTTCTGATCGGCCTAACCTCTTAGCTGCTCATAGTTATCTTTAATGTACGATATATTTTACTTACTTATCATTGTGCTTGTTTATTAAATATCTCCTTCCACTAGAATCCCTGCTTCAAGAGGGTATTTGTTCCTTCTGTTCATTGCCATACCCCTAATGCCCTAAAACACTATGTGGCATATAATAAACATTCAAATATTTATTGAATGAATGAATGCATCAACAATTTGGACTTGATTAGAACATGGTTCATAACTTCCCACAGCATTCTGCCTTGGCTCTTAGGCTATTTAACATTTTTGTCACACTGTGGGTTAGGAATATTTTGGTTACCAGGCTGAAAAATCCTACTAAAATTTTACTTAATCACAAATTTGGCGCACACAAATGAGAAGTTCGCAAGAATACTGACTTCAGGTAAGGCTTGATCCAGAGCTCAGCTGTGTCACCCTGGATGGACAGTTTCTCTGCTCAACTTTGTATGTAGACCCAGCAGCTATTTGCAAGCTCTTTGTTTGTGATGGAAAATGGACTGATGTATTGCAGGGTGTCACATCTCCTGAAGTCCTTAGGAAATATATCCTGACATCTCATTTGTTTTGTTTGGATTCCATGCCCAACCCTGAGTCTATTCCCTGTACTCAGTAAGATGGACTGCCTGGTGGACTCAAGCCAGTTAGAGCCTAACTCTGGTGCTGAGGGAAGGATGGGTCCTACCCACATGACTTGAGGGTGACAAGGGGGAAAGCTAGGGGACTGTTGGCAGACGAAGGGAGGAATGGTTGATGGGGAGACAGCCGGTGGTCTGGTATAACGGTAATGAGTGCATGCTTATTAAGTTAAATATGATAGCATAAGGTTTGGGGATTCAAGCCAAAATAACATATGGAAGAACTGATGGATTTCTTCATTCATTCAAGAAGTGGAATAGCATCTGCAAAAGCACAGAGGTATGAAAATGTTTGACATGTTTGGATTGCTGTGAGGAATTGGTGTGAAGTGGATGAAAGTACTATATTACAGTCTTCTCAGTGCAGCACCAGAAGCCTGAACCTAACTCTCATTGGTCCAAGTTGGAGTCTTTTTTTGTGCTTGGGCCAATCACTGCTGAGAGGGGGACGGAGTATGCCAGTTAGCTCAGGCCTTAAAGGCACACACACATACACAGAGCAGATTGGATTCAGAAAAAGAAAAAAACAGGGTTTTCTTAACAGAAGAAAGGGAAATTGATGCTGAGAAGGTATCGGAAGCAGAAAAAGACGTGTACATCCTCTCCGAATAGACTAATCGACCAAGATAGATCAATACAGTATAGTCACAATTTTAAAGTTACATGACATTGAATGCAGCGATAGTATGAGATACAGTGTGAGAATTGTAAAACTCCCTGCCTGTTCTTCTTAGAAACACCATTCTGATTCCACTCATCAACTATTGAGTTACGTGTGTGTCCTTCCAAGGCCACGAGCAGAGAAACAAGACCAGAACGGCAGGCGACCAGGCCTAGTTGAGTCCTCTCCTGGAACGTGGCCTTTTCTTTATTTTCATCTTGGGATTTAAGGGATACTTTGAGGGGAGGAAACAAAGTCCAAACGTTAACTAAATTACAGGATTGGTTGTAAATTTTGTCCTTGGTTCTCTGCTTGTGGATCTAATCAGGGAATCCAGAAGTGAAATTTGACAATGTGAGCCTTCTCCTAGAGTCCGTTTTATTCAGCCCCTAAGACACCTCTCCATATTTTTCTCTTCAGTGCCCAGTGGAATATGACACGGACCACCGTAGTATAATACTCGACTCTATTTGGCATCCCGGATTTTTCGAGAAGGAAATGTGACTGTCTGGCTTAGGGCGTTGATGGCCAGTGGAGGGGGGAATGTGAGGATTAGCACATGAGACTTTGTCCTTGGGAAGAACATCCAGGCCTTACAGCTTTCAGAGCAGGCGTGCTTGCGGGTGAAAGCAGACGCCAGAGTGTCTCTCCGTGCCTGTTCCACGCCTCCATCGTGTGCTCACCCCACTTTATGCTCATCTCTGTTGCCTTGCTGGCATAATTAAGCGCTCCCAATGCCGCTGCCCCAGTTTTTAGTCCGTGGGTATGGAGAGCTGCCCTCACCCGTGCCAGCCCCCAGCATGTTCCCTTGTTAAATTATGCATATGCTAATGAAGTGTGAAAATCAGCCAAATAACAACTCTTTCTAATCATTTAAGGTCCCAAGAGCAAAGGAGCTTTTTTTTCGCTTTTCTTAATTTTGGGGTGGTGGTTATGATTTGCAAGCCAGTCGGAAGCACAATTCTCTGGGTGTTTCTCCTCTCCCAGTTCCCTTCCACAGAAATGAGGCTAATTGGCATTCTCACTTCTACCTCGAGTGAGAAGAGTCTTCTGGAAAACCAGTGACCTACTGTGCCCTTTTCATTTGCATCTGGGGCTGGATAATCCATAGTTTTACATGCATACACAGAGCAGTCCCGAAGGGCAATTAACTAGACTAAATTATTTCCTGCCCCCTGGAGAGCCAGTGTTGGAGAACATCCCCCCAGAGATGGTGCATGCCAAGGCCCTTGTGTTGTGATTACATTTTACCTCTACGTTCCAGTCATTGGCTCTGAGTCTTTGCCAGTCCACCTGTTATCCTCGCAGACCTAGTCATGTTCTCTGACTTCCTGATCTGGCCCTTACCTGCCTCTCTGACCATCTTCTGCACCCTCCTCCTCGTCCCTGGCGTTGTACCACCTTGGCGTTGTACCGTCCCTGGCGTTGTACCACCTTTGCTGCTCTTGGAAAGCTTTATCCACACATCTTTGTGTAGCTGGCTTCTTCCCATCCTTCAGGTCTCAGCTCACTTGTCGCTCTTGAGAGAGGCCAAACCTCACCACCTAGTTAATGCTGAATCCCATCCATCATCAGCATAGGTCACCTCCTCTTTATTCCCTTCAGAGCCCCAATCACGGACTCTATCCCATTCCTTAGATTAATAGCATCTTTTTCCTTGAGGGGAGGGGACTTCGACTGTCTCCTTTGCTACCATATCACTAGGGCCCAGCACGTGCCTGGCACACCGGAAATGGGCAATAAATGTCTCTGTCGAAGTCACCGGTGTTTTTCAAGTATCTCTGAGCAGCGTGAGAACACATTGTACAAGGTTTTGTTTCTCTGACTGTTTTATCCTCGATGATTTGTTCCTCCAGGGAGGGGACTTAGTTATATTCATCTTTGTTTTCCGCGTCGAACATGCACGTCAGTTTCGCTGTTAACACAGACTGTGTTGCTTGACTCCAAAATCCTTGATGACAGTGCGAATTTCGCTGAAGGTTTTATAGGGAGACTGGCCCGGGGAGGTACATAACACGCCCCGTCGTCTCTCTCCTCTCTCGCCGTGACTTACCGGTGTGCCGCTCAAGTTTCAGGTATTTTCTCCCTCCCGCTCACCCACCCATCTGCTCAGAAATCCTCTCTCCCCCGCCTTTGTTCTGAGAAAATCAGCTCTTGCCCTGAGATTCCACCCTACACAGCAAAACAAAAGTCTCCTAGTGATCTGAACAGCGGCTACCTTTTGTTCTTGAAGCACACTCCATAGGGACCTGAGTTCATTCCAACATATTTGAATGAATAAATCACAGCATAGATATTATCTCGGTCCCAACCGATCCAAGCCCTTCTTTCATTTTATTCATTTATTCAACAAATACTTATTAATGTTTGTGCCAGGTGCTGGGGATACAACAGTGAGCAAGATTGATTTCCTGATGCTAAGGTCTCTGGGAGAAATTCAGGAGGATGAATGAACACAGAGGTTTGTGTTGAGTCTGAACTTCAAAGTAAAGAGGTTTGCCTCTGCTGTTGCAAGAGATCTAATTGTACACCAAAGGATCGTATTGAAAGACCACCCTACTTTGGAGAAACATTACTTGTACTTTTCTTGAACTGGGGTGTGCCGAAGGAAAAATGAGGTTTGCTGAGTGTGGAGATGACTCTCAACTCTAAAATTTGCACAGAGGAAGCTGAAGCCAAACCGTATTTTTCAGAGCTTCACAGGGATTTTTTTTTTTTTCTTTCGCCTTCAAGACACACAAAATAGATAGCTAAACATAGCGGGAGCCAGTGTGTAGCTGAACCATACAAGGAAGCCGGAGGCAACTCCCGAGATGCGACCACAACAGCCTGGAGGGGACAGAGGGACAGATTCCCATCACCAGCTGGAAGAGCCGGCCTCTCCCGAACCTGCTCAGTTTTAGCATTGCCTCCTACAGCAGACACTGGGAAAGGAGTGTGCTGCCCTGCTCCTTACTACAGTGACTAGACAGAGGGAGAGGGAGTGGTCGGGCCAGGGATGTTTCTTGTTACTAAGGCAGCATGATCACACCTGTCAAGGTTTGAGATTAAAGACAAAGGCAAGGGTCAGAAACTAGGGGCACAGGACCTGAACTCTGCCTCTGCTCAGGCATGGCCCGTAGAGAATTGGCTCAATGTTTAAGTATTTTTTTAATGAGTTGCTACCATTTAAAAATCACAGTGTTAAAGAAATACCCATATTTCCATCTTCCCTTGAAAACTCTGATCCTCTGGCCACAGTGAACACACAGATGCTTTGGCCCACAGTTAGCTGAAGAGGGACAGCAGGTGTCCTCCCATGGGTCAAGTCTGAGGACTCGGGGCTGCCCTTGTCTCCTCCCAGCCTGCTCTACCCCTAGCAATGACCTGCCTGGCATCGGAGCTTGCATCCCCCAACACACACACAGGAAGGCAAATAACTGAATGGCTCTAAGTGCCGTTCTTGTTTGTTTGAATTTTGCAGACATAGTGTTCAATCCTAGACCTGCTAGTAAAGAGTCAAGTGGCCTTGGACAGATTGTCCAGATGCTTCCGTTCTTCATCTACAACATGAAGATTTGTTATAATAAGGACTTCATAGAGTTGTAAGGGATGAGCAAAATAAACCCTATAAAGCATTATGCATTAGACTGGGAGTGTGATAAGCATAAAGTAAATAACAAGTGTGATTGTTGTTAGCTGGGCCATAAAGAGAAGTCATCTGAGATGGTTGAATTGAAGAACATTAAAAAATACATATATTTTAGAGGTTCTATCATCTTACTGCTTTCCGGAGTCTTTTCTCTTTATCTGAAGATGAATCTCTCATAAGAAGGGACTTGCTAGGTTACATCAAGTGTCTCTTTCCTTTTTTCTCTGCCATTTTGGGGGGCTGGGGTAAGAGGCAGGGGAAGAAGAAACCAAATCGTGCCTTTCCAGATAATACTGAAAAGCATTGACATGGGTGAAGAAATAAAACCATTTGTTAGGAAAAAACCCCCACGTGCACTAAAGGGTTGTAAACCAAGCTCAGAGAAAGAGGAAGGCCATATAACTGTCTTTAATTGCCTGTGAGTAACGTGGCCCCCAAGAGGAGCGCTTGGGCGGGGATCACCGGCAGCTGCACAGGTGGATGGGGTCGTGCGGCAGCCAGGAGTTGGGGGAAGTGGCGGTGTCTTCCTTATCAGGATGTGGGAATAACAGGAAGGTGCCAACCTCATGATCAGTACCTGGCTGACTATCTCGGGGAGCACTTAACCTGACAACCTGTGTGAACCACAGTAATGGATCTAAAGTAGTGTTCACTGAAGCGTGTGCCATGGGAAAGTGGAGAGTCAGGGAATGGGGGCGGGAGTCGTCCTAGTAAAGCTCAGAAGCGGCCCTGGTGAGCGGGCTCTTCCCAAAAGTATTCTACATGGTGGTGGGAGAGTTTTGTCTTCTCTTGGCTTCTCTCTTGGCAATCCTAACCAGTCATAATTTTTGCAAGTTGATTCTCCATCCCCTTTTATGTGTTTCTGAATTTCTTTCTAACTTAGGTATGTCCGTTCCTAAGATTTCATGATTCTGACTTGCCAATATGTCTGAGACTGAACTCATCAGGAAACTGGCACTCTATAAAGTTAAGGTAGTAGAACCTTCTCTTGTGAGATATCTATCTTCATAGAAAAATGAACTGTGTTTTAATATCTACTTGGCTGTCATTCTTATTAAGAGCTAAGACCTAGGAAAAAAGTAATTATGTTAAAGTTTATCAATTGGATCTAGCACTCATTTAATAGTAAATTAAGAACCAACATATAGTTACATTGTATATATTTGGAATTCCAATTCTGAATTGATATTACTTTGATTTGCCATCATCAAGAGTTATGATATTTACTAAAGATGTGAAGAGGATAAATAAGATTATAGTGGAGGAAGTGTCCCAAGGAGAATTGTCTTAAATCAACTTTCTAGCAGTACTACTAGTGCTAATATGTTTCTTAATTAAGATAGGTCTGAAGAGGGGCTCCTGGGTGACTCAGTCGGCTAAGTGTCTGCCTTCCACTCAGGTCATGATCTCGGGGTCCTGGGATCGAGCCCAGGATCAGGCTTCCTGCTCAGTGGGGAGTCTGCTTTTCCTTCTCTTTCTGCCCCTCAGCCCTGATTGTGCTTCTCTCTCTCTCTCAAAAAAATGAAGTCTTGGGGGAAAAAAAAGATAGGTCTGAAGAATTTTCATTGATAGGAGTTTTTCAGGGCGATACGGAAACATCCTTGACATAAAAGTAGTGATGACATTTCTTAACATGGTTACATCAAAATTAATTTTATTAGAGGATTGAGACTGTACTGTCATTTTAGTTGTAGTTACTGAGGTACTATATGGAATTCCAGACAGAAAGACAGAGATCTATAGATCAATTGACTGATCTTCACTGAGAAAATTTTCTTTGCACATAATTTCATAATACAGACAAAACTGGAAGTTGGATGCACCTTGGGAGAAGATTAGACTGAATCATTCTATTTTCTAATTTTCATTTAAAGGAAGGATAAAGCCTGTTGCAGGACATCTTCCATTACGGGCCAAGTTCTGTAGATCCAGGAATTATTTGCTGAACACACACAAAGAGGCACATACCGGAAGATGTGTGCACACACTCCTATCTTATTTCTGACTGATAGTCTCTTGATGTGATGAATTATTAATCACTAAGGCAGAAACACTGCTTCTTGATCACTCCGTTCCCCAACCAGATAATGCCAAAATTTCCCAAAGCCCTGAGATGGAATTGATGTTGAGTGGTTCAAGTCCTTGGTCCTGAGAGACTTCGTTTCCTGTTCCCGGAAAATCATCACACCTGCTTTCACAGAGCTTGTGGTGTTTCCAGTGGTAGCTTCAGAAAATCTTCATTGCCGTCCAGCTGATAAGAGAACAGAGTGCAGCCTGTGTCCTAAATTAAACCTGGGAATGAGACTATGATCATTCATGCATCTGTAATTGAAATAGATCACAAATAGTCATGAAATATTCTTCTATCACATGGCTTCCAGTAGCTGGATAGTATGCTGCTATATAAATATCCTTAAATTTATTAAACCTGGTTCTATTTTTAGGCATGTGGTTGTTTCCATTGTTTCCATATTTTTAACCTTTACTATATCTACATCATTTTGCATATTGGGGAGAAATTTCTTAAAAGCTGAATTTGCATCAGAACATGTGACAGCAGTTTTAAGGAATTTTTTCTATATGAATATATTATCCAAAGACCCTGTTGTATCCACATTTCTATCACCCTCCCCCTTTTCTGTGTCTCTTTATCTCTTTCCCTCCGTCCCCCCACCATGCACGCACGTGCACACACACACACCCTGTCTCTCCTCAGTTAAGTCAGGCATTTGATATAGGGAAATGACAAAGTGTTGTTCAGATATACATGAAGGTGGTAACATACATGAAACATTGGTTGGAAAACTATGAACCAGCTCCATTGAAAACAGACAAAACGGCTATTGAGGTGTGAGGTTTGGAGGCTCTCATGCTTTTTGCTACATACAATGTGATTTGTGTGGTAAGTGCGAGATTTGAAGGAGTAAGGTAGTCATTGGCAGGTCAGGCTGTAGTATTAATTGCTTTGAGCCAGCTCTTTGGACTTTGCGACTTTACTGTAAGTTGGTGAGAGGTCATGGGAATGCTACAGGCATCTAACTGCTTTAATGGAAATTTCTGGATCCTGAGCTTCCTAGATGCATACTGAAACAGATATCCTAAAAGCAGAGGGGGTATAAAATGGTTTCTTTGTTTTGATCTGAAGTAGCATGTTAAGACCATTGATAGCTATAAGAGAGTCCCACTTCGGGGTGCCTGGGTGGCTCAGTCGTTGAGCGTCTGCCTTTGGCTCAGGTCATGATCCCAGGGCCCTGAGATCGAGCCCCATATTGGGCTCCCTGCTTGGTGGGGAGCCTGCTTCTCCCTCACTAGCTCCCTCATGCCTGTGTTCCCTCTCTCACTATCTTTCTCTGTCATAAATGAATAAAATCTAAAAAAAAAAAGAAAAGAAAAGAAAAAGCCCCACTTCTGTTACAATGTTGGATGGTGAAGAACCTGCAGTGATCCAGAATTCACTTCATTCTCAGCCTTTTCCTTCACCCTTTATTTGAACCTCAGTTGGATTTGATCTGGCTCGCGTGAATTGTTTACACAGAATATCATATTAAGGCAACACTGATTCTGTGAAACACTGTCGTAGATGGAAAGGAAAAGCCTTATTTCCATTAGTAATAATTAAACAATGTATACTTTTTTGCCTCAAATTTTTTTAATCGCACCTCTATGTTCTGTTTTCAGGAAAAATGCCTTGCCTGGGTATTATATAGAGCCAGGCATTCAGATAAAATCAGATATGCTTGCGTGAGCATCTCTTCTCCAAATATCCAGATGTTTGCGTTCATGCAGACTAAATGTCCAGGTGGTCAAGTGATGGCATGCATTTGGAGAGCTGGCATCAGACAGGCAGCCGTAGCACCCGAGCTTGCTTCTTGAAGCGTGTAACTCAGTAGACACACTTTCACATCTGTTTCTGATGTGAAACTGAGAGAGGCTGAGTCGTGCGGTGGCAAAGAGCAGAGTTTCAGACTTCAGTGTGGATCCACATGCTGACCCCGCTATTACTAGCTGTGGGATTTGGGGACGGATTTACTTAGTGTGGCTGTGTTGGTCTCCTCACTTGTAACATGGGGAGAGGGATACATAGATCAGGGTGGCGTTGGGTGTGTGAGTGAAGTAAGGCGATGTGAGGAGGTTAGCACAGTCCAGAGCAAATACTAAGTTCTGTCAGTAGGGTAAACTGCACTCCCTATCATCATCAGCTGGGATGTGGCCAAGAACCGGAAGGAAGGTGGCCCGCTCTGGGCACTGAGGACTCTGTGCTCACAAAGCTATTGATACACTCCCCTCCTTCCATGCAACTCAGCCAGCATGTGTGATGCCTTAACCATTGAAAACGGGATGGGATATACATGATTGAGTAAATGAATGAATGAATGAGATGAACACCAAGAGTGCATGCCTGCGTTCTAGGTAGTAGCCGAGGTAGGCTCTGAAGAATGGGTGGAGAGAGAAAGGGGAAGAGAGTCGTAAATTGGATGAGCAATTGGGAAAGAACACCTCACCAGAGAGAATGCTAACAGTAAAGGCAGAGTGATTAATTCTCTTTTTATTTCAAGTATTCCACAGGCATTTGCTATTCTTAATAGGCACCAGAGCAAAGCTTGGGGTGTTTGAAGGTATTTGTAATTAAGAGGAGTAATCTAGCTACAGCATAGGATGGGAGAGGAATATGCCAAAGATAAGAGTTTGGGTTTTATTCTGGAAAGTTGAGAGAATTACCTTGGCTTTTGGACATGCAGCCTGTAAAGTCTCACCCGTGCTTGCTACCAATCCTTTCCACCCCTGGTACCTTAGAGTCTGGCAGTATGCAGTCAGCCAAGCTTGGTTCTTCGTTTTAAGAAGGTAGAGATTATCATTTGTAGTTGATCTTGTTGTCATTTTTCTGATGATAGAAATGTCCGTATTTCAATAATTCAAAATATAAAATATCCCACAATGACTTCACAGAGTCAGTCACTGAACAGATATTTATTAAGTTTTCCAGATTTGGGGCCAGCAGTTATTCCCAAAGATAATTAAAACTTTGTTTCCTCCACAGCTCTACAAAATGTTCATGTAATAGGTCCAAAATAAATTGTATTTCCATAGTAAAGGAGCAAGTGTTTTACTGTAGGAGAAAAAAATCTCCTCCCGTTACATCATTTTTTATAATTTTGTGTTTTTAAGAAACAATCAGATCGAGTCCATTTTCAGAATGCATAAAACCTACCTAATTTAGTGTCCTGACTCTCTAGTCTAACAAAACCCAAAATGTACCCCCTTTAGCTCAGGAGCAGACTTCCCCTTTATCCTCAGCTTTGTCCAGAACGCATAGTAATAATCCAGGAAATCACGCTATCTGCTGCAGGCCCTTGACTGCGCAGAGGGAGGGAGGGAGGCCCGCACCTGCCTTCCGCAGAGCCTCTGACGTTTCCAGCAATAGCATCTGAAAATCTTAATTTCAGTCTCGCTGATTATGCGGGCCAACCTGAGCCATAAATTGAGCCTGGGGATGAGACTATGACCAAAGGTGCATCCGTGATGTTTATGAGCTCTAAGGTCATTGCAGGAAACAGCAAGGAACATAGTTGTAATAGACTGTTGGCCTCTAAGGAAGTTATTAATTAAATTTTATCTCCTCCCCGGCATGCTTCAGTGCCAGCACTGTGAGTCTTCAGACCTGGGGAGAGTACGGCTCGGTCATAACTGGCCTCGTGGTTGGGCTGGCAGTCATTTAGTATGCTCCTTTGTCTGACACCAGTCATGACCTGCAGTGTGGGACGTCAGGCTTTCTGCAAATGCCAGTAGCACGCCTCACTGTACATCAGGCCCAGGGTTCAGATCCCATAAGAGAAAATCCACGAGTCTCCGGCGAGCACGGCAATCCGTTTTCTGGAAACGAGACGCGGGCACGGTCCCCTTTCCAGCACGCAGCCCCTTTGGTCTCTCCAGTGTTTTCTCCAAAAGAGCTAAAATCCCTCTGAAAAGACCCAAGGAAAAGAAGCCAGGGTGTCACTGGGTTGACACCAGCTAGGTGGAGTGCTCTTTTTGAGTCTCTGACTTGAGGGGCAGACTCGACTAGGAGAATCCGAGCTGAAATGGCATTTCCAGCTACTTTCTTGGAGAGATTTCCCAGCTGGATTGGCTCGGCCCCCGAATCACGTGGCACTTTTTTGTTGTTGTTCGTGATGGCTTGCTGTGTCAGCCAGCTGTGTTCATCCTGCCTCACCCTGGAGCCCCCACGTGAACTGTTTTCTGATCAGCTGGCCGCCACGCCGAGGACCCACAAAGCAGATTGGAGTCCAGCTCTGTTTTTCCATAGCTGGGTGGCCCTGCCCCACTAATGGGGATTTAAGCATCTTCGTTCCGGGCAAGACAGCAGGTGGAGAATGCAAGGCACAGATGTGTTTGATTAGATTCTCAGTTTTCCGTATCTGCCTTCTGTGGCCCAGCTTTGTATTTGGATCCCTCGGTCGCTTGCCCCCGCTTCCTAAGTTTGAGCCACAGACCCTTCTCTGTGAAGTCCTCTTTGTTCTAGAAAACTCACGATAAAGTCTGGGAGGAGTAAACGTTTAACTCTGAGAGATCATGATGGCGCGTGTGAAAGGGATGATCCTGTATGCCATTAGTAGGACCGAGGGTGAATAAGACACAGTCCCTAGGAGGAAGAAGATCCAAGAAATGACAACACTGACTATGGCCGTGACAATTTGTGCTCCGATGGCCTCCCCAGGGCTGCGTGTTTGAGGTCAGCCGGCTGTGGGCACATCACCTTCCTGTTTTCGTTACAGCCTTCCTGATCGTGCCCTACCCCTGGATGTTCTCCTTGGAAACACTCGAGTGTAGACGTCGAGGGTTCACAGAGCTTTATTTTCTGTATTACAATTTCACGGAGGAATCTGGTCCATTCTGTAACTGAGAACTATTGTGAGGCGATCTGCTCTAGGAAACCTGATCTGCTCTAAGGACATTTCGCGCAGGGGAATGATAGCTGTGAATATTTTCAGTGCAGCCGCCACCAGACCAAGGTAGTAAATTGTCACCAGGAATGCTGGAACCTGTAGGTTTGCCACACTGCCTGAGGAAGAAAGAAACAATTGAACCTTGGCAGTGTTTCTGGTTGTGTACAACTCTCATAGACGCTTAGGCTCTTAAAAATGGAAGATATTTTGAACCCTTACCTTGTCCAACACCCTGCCATTTGTATAAATTCCTTCCAACATTTTCCTGCTGAATGATCATCTACTTTTTCCTAAACATTTTTAAACATTTATGTACCTTTATTAATGTATTAGGCAGAACTGAAGAAGTCAATTGAATCATTTAAATTTTCCCTGTCATATTAGGCAAAAAAAATACATAAATTCTAACATGTAAAGATCACTTTTTGTTTTCTAAATAAGACATAGAAAAATTGTGAATGGTTCTGTATATGTAACGACATGGTACTAACTTCAGCCGTGCTGCTTACAGATTTTTTTTATTTACCGTTTTTTTTTGTGGTAACCAATATATAACAAAACACATAAAATTTGCCACATTAACCATTTTGAATTCAGTGGCATTAATTACCTTCACGGTGTGTGCAACTCTTATCACCATTTCCAGACATTTTCGTCATCCCAAACAAACTGTATACCCATTAAGTGATCATTTACCATTTCTCCCTCCACGTAATCGCTGGTGACTTCTAATATATTTTCTGTCTCTATGAATTTACCTATTCTAGATATTTCATAAGAGTGGAATCATATAACAGTTGCACTTTGGTGTCTGACTTCATTCCTTTCGCCTAATGTTTTCAAGGTTCATCCACATTGTAGCATGTCTCAGAACTTCATTCCTTTTGACAGATGAATAATATTCCATTGTATACAAGGTTTTGTTTTTCCACTCATCTGTTGATGGGTACTTAAACTGTTCCCACCTCTTAGCTATTGTGATAATGCTGCATGAACATGGGTGTACAAGTATCTCTTTGAATCCTCGCTTTCAAGTCTTTGGGGTATATTCCCCTAGTAAGGGAACTGCTGGGTCATATGCTATTGTGGATATCCAGTTTTCCCATTGCCATTTGTTCAAAAGACGATCTTTTCCCCATCATGTATTCTTGGCAGTTTTGTTGAAAATCACTGGATCATATGTGAATGAGTTTAACTCTGGCCTCTCTATTCTGTTCCATTGGTCTCTAGGCCAGTATCACAGTGTTTAATTACTGTAGCTTTGTTAATATATTTTGAATCAGAAAGTGTGATGCCTCCAGCTTTGTTCTTTTCTTAAGGTTTTTTTTGGCTGTTAAGATTTCTTTGGTGGTGTCATATGAATTTTAGGATTTTTTTTTCTATTTTTGTAAATGCCTTGGGAACTTTGATGGGGATAGCAATGAATCTGTAGATCTCCTTGGGTAGTATGGAAATTTTAACAACATCGTCTTCCATTGCATGAATACAAGATATCTTTGCAACTTTTTAGTCTTAATTTCTTTCATCAATGTTTTGTAGTTTTCTGGTACTAGTCTTTCACCTCCTTGGTTAAGTGTTTTATTAATTTTTATGCTATTATTAAAGAATCATTTTCTTAATTTCCTTTTTGGATAGTTCAGTGCTAGTGTGCAAAAATGCACCTTTTTGCATATGTTTATTTGATATCTTGTAACTTTGCTGAATTTGTTTATGCTGTAACAGGTGATTTCTTGGTTTCATTCAGGGAATTTTTTAGATATAAGATTAGGTTGTCTCTACATAGATATAGTTTTGCTTCTTCCTTTCCGATTTGGATGACTCTCACTTCTTTTTCTTGCCTAGTCACTCTGGCTTGGACTTCTAATACTGTATTGAATAGAACTAGTGAGTGGGCATCTTTGTCTTGTTCCTGATTTTAGAAGAAAACACGTAAGTTTTTGCCATTGAGTATTGTTAGCTGGCAGTTTTTCATGAGGCTTGAACAGTTCGTATGAATTTTAGATCAAGTTTTTAAAATTGATACAAAAATAAATAAATAAATAAAAATAAATAAATAAAATAAAATAAAATTGATACAAAAAATACCATTGGGATTTTGATAGGGATTGCATTGAATTTATGTATCACTTTGGACACATATACTACCATGTAGTGGTATCATCTGAACAATATTGTCTTCCAAGCCATGAGCACTGAATATTTTCCCATTAATTTTGGTCCTTAATCTCTTTCAGCGACGTTTTGTTGTTTTCAGTGTACAAGTCTTGAGCCTTCTTGGTTAATTTTATTCCTAAGTATTTTATATGCTTCATAAATGGAATTATTAATTTTCTTTTTGGATTCCTCATTGCTACTGTGTAGAAATACGACTGATATTTTTAAAAAGATTTATTTATTTTAGAGAGAGCACACGTGAGTTGGGGGAGGGGCAGAAGGAGAGGCAATCTTAAGCTGACTCCATGTTGAGTGTGGACCCCCACACAGGCCCCATCCCATGACTTTGAGATCACAACCTGAGTTGAAACCTCGAGTTGGACACTTAACCAACAGTGCCATCCAGGTGCCCCAAAATACAACTGATTTTTGTGTGTTGATTTTGTATTTTGTAACTTTGTTGAATTCATATATTAGCTATAACAGTTGTTTTTTTTTTTTTTTTCCTGAATTCTTTGGGGTTTTTTTTTTTTTACATAAAAGATCATGTCATATAAGGGCAGAGGTAGTTTTACTTCTTTCTTTCGAATTTGGGTGGCTTTTATTTCTTGCCTAATTGCTCTGACTAGAACTTTCAGTGCTGTGTCAAATAGAAGCAGTAGAGTGAATATCTTTGCTTGTAAAGCTTTCAGTCTTTCACCATTGAGTACAATATAGTTACAGGTTTTTCATATATCACCTTTATCCTGTTAGAGAGGTTTTTTATTTTCTATTCTTAATTTATTGAATATTTTTCTCATGAAAGGGTGTTAGATTTTGTTAAATGCTTTTTCTGTATCCATTGAGATGATCATGTGTTTTTTTATCATTCTATTAATGTGTTTTATATTGATAGGTTTTTAGTTACCAAATCTTAAAATCAATACTACTTCATTGGGATAAATAATCTTTGTAATATGCTGCTGAATTTTCTAACATATTGTTGAGGATTTTTATATATATTCCAAAAGAATATTGGTCTGTAGTGTTTTTTGTTGTTATTTGTTGGTTTTGTTGGTTTTTGTGGTGTCTTTGTCTGGCTTTGGTATCACAATAATACTGGCTTCATAGGATGAATAAAGAAGTGTTTCCTCTTCAATTTTTTTGAAAAAGTTTTAGAAGAACTGGTGTTTATTCCTGTTGAAATTTCTGGTAGACTTCACCAGTGATTTTGTCTGGTGCTGGACTTTTCTTTCAGAGGTTTTAATTACTGATTCAGTTTCTTTATTTGTTACAGATCTGTTCAGATTTTCTATTTATTCATGAGTCAGTTTTAGTAATTCATGTGTTCCTAGGACTTTGTCCAGTTCTCTAAGTTATCCAGTTTGTTGGTGCACAGTTGTTAATAATATTCTCTTACGATCCTTTTTATTCCTCTAAGGTCAATAGTACTGTTAGCGCATTTACTTTTTATATCTGCCATCATGAGGGAGTTTGTCCTTGAGTTTACTAAAATTTAATCTGAGAAGCTTTTTACTATATAGTCTTGGATCTCAAACTGTATTTTTAAATTCAGTTTATGATAAAAATGTATTATTGGTAGTAATGATAATAGCAATAATAGCTAACTTTTAGTAAATTCACTGTGTGTGAAATAGATTGCAAATATCATTGTTGTTAACTTTTCTCTCAGTTTTTAGAAAAACAGAAACACAAGGCAGTTGTCACTCACCAAATTGGAGCAAAGACCCCAGAGAATCAAAAAATGAGATTTCATCTTACTTATGATTAATCCAATGCTTGAGTCCACAGAAATCCCGAAATCTACAAAATGTACTTTTCCTCTTATGTTGACCTATAAGTACTAAGATATTTCCTCTTGTGGCTGGCATTACTTGTTACCACACGTTGCTACAGATATTCTTGGGGTCAGGGAAGGAGGAGACATTTAAGGGAAGAGATGGTCTATGTAGCAAGGCTATCCCAGGTCCTAGGAAGACAGATTATCTGGATGTTTCACATTTTAAGAAAGAAAAATCTCACAGCAATTAAGATTGGCTCCTGGGATTAAAATATTTCAGGCAATGCTGGATCAAGGAGAGACAATTTTCTGTTTATTTTATTTTATATACCCAGAACAGATCTTAGATCACCCGACACAGAAGCAAGTGGAAAGGAAGGCAAAAGAAAGAAGGAACTTTGCTAATCTTTGGGTTCTTTCTGTCAATTCAGTCCATTCACTCTGTGTTCTTTCGGACATTTCTTTTTAAAAGTAAGCCGTAGTGGATGTGCTAATAATACAAGAGGGAATGTGCCCTGCTTGCCCTAGTCAGCCAAACTAAAGAGGAGTTGTAGAAGCAAGACCCTTCTCATGGTTATAATTCGGTCTGAATCATGTCAACTGCAGTCTGAAAGGGAGTTGAACTCTGCTTTGTGCAGACCTTTTGAAAAGAAGAAATGAGAAGTTAGAAAAGACACCACCTCCTTGGAATTATAGCAGACATATTAATCATGGAAGCTCCAAAAGGACTTCCTAGAATACAAACGTTGGCACACAGAGTGGTCATTCCCCATAATCCATCGTGTTTCCCAAGTTGCTCTCCATCAGCTGGATAATACCGTTTAATCCCTTATGTCGATTTAAAATTCCATCAGAGGGAAGTAATGTATTTCTGTTCTGGAGGTTTGCGATGGTAAATGCGTTACTGGATTAACTTTATCTTCACTATTACAGGTGTCTTTGGGGTGCTCACACAATTTTAAAATAAAATAAAACAAAAACTCTTCTCTTTGAAAATGCATTCTCAAATGGAAAATTGAACTCATATGTGGTGTTTATTGAGTGCTATCTGACATCTGAAAAGCTGAAATCTTGACCTTTATAGGCAGAGGAGCCTTAGCAGTAAGGGATAATCAAAACCCTTAAGTGATCTGGGATCAATCTAGTTTGAGGCCCAAATAAGGCTTTCATCCCTATTCCTTATTCTTTTGTGTATTAAAATAATTTTCTGATGATGAGCAAGACAGGCTGTTCTTACATTTTTGTTGCTGCAAAAGCCTTGGATCAAAAGAAAGCTCGCTGCAGGCCTAAATAAATAAAATAGATGACAGTGATGGTGGCAGAGGGAGGAAAAATGCCTCCCTCTTTCTTAAAAGTGGCCCCTGAGGGGTTCCGCAGAGCAGGGTCTTGGTTCCATTACTAGAACACATTCTACTACAATGAATTCAAATGCACAAATACATTCCCATAAAACGAATTCACACAACACCAAAGAATATAGACCCAGAGGTTAGTATCCCTCTTTTTATCTCCACTCCCTTCTCCAGAGATGATCATTATGGATCCTCTCTCTATATTGGGAAATAATTGCATTTATATTACCAATTGAGAAATCATTTTAGAATGTTTAAATATACATTCTATATGCATTTGGCTTCACAGGGCAAGGGTTTTTGTGTGTGTTGTTGACTAGTTTATCCCCAGTGCCTGGAACAGTGCCTGACAAACTGTGAATAAATGCTGGCTGGCTTAGGGACTGAATCACGCTGCAACTTGCTTTTTATATTCGGCAATAGCCCTTGGTGGTCTTTCCATGTCGGTACCTACAGAGCCATCTTACCTTTTTTAAAGATTGTGTTGTATTTTGTAGTATGTAATTTAATTTAACTCCTGTGGAATAATTTCCTGTGGAGTAATCTAATTGTTTCCAGTTACCTACTATAAGAAACAATTCTGCAATGTAACATCCAATGTAAGTGAAAAACAATGTAAGTGACCCTCTGTGTATTATTTGTGTATGAATTACTCCAGTGCTTCTGGAGAATAGCCTCCTTGAAGGAGGATTTTTGGCTCAGAGGTTATATACATTCTGAGTTCATGTAGGTGGGTCTTTGAATTTCTCCTTTCCCTGGCAATTGGGAAGAGAGATAATTCATCTTAGGAATTTTTTATGGGCCTGAATACGGGTTATACCATCTCTATCTATATCCAGTGGCTAGAACTCAGTCGCATGGCCTCTCTTAACTGCGTAGGAGATTGGGAAATGCCGATACGCTGTGTATCCAAGAAAAATGGAAAGATCGTTCAGTGAGTTTCTAACATGTCTGCCACAGCAAGGGAATCTGAAATATGTTTCTGCCTAATCAGGTGCCCAGCTAAAACTTGATTCCTGTTGCAGAAGGGAAAAACTGAGTTTGGTAGACAACTGATCATCTGTCACTCCTCCACTGACATTTCAGTTTGTAACCTCTCCTATAAATCATCTCCAGGGCAATCCTCTGTGTTTAAACTGCATGGATCTTTCCCAAAATTTATACTGAACTGCGTTTTAGCCGAATCTGAGTATGCTTCAGGTCAACAGGGTCTCATGTAATTGACCTGAAAATGATTGACAGCAAAAGATAGATCTTACAAAAAATTAGTAACACCAGGTTTGCAAGGGATTTATTGTGTTCAGTGATCAGAAGCTGAGACCTTATCATCTGTCTCCAGGTTGTCAAGCCACTTATCATGGCCTTTGAAAGTTATGTATTGGTGCTGAGCGATGAATGAGCATCACAGAGGTATTTTACTGCTCATTTGGTAATCCTGACCATTGACGATGGCCAGACCATGAGATTAGACCTGCCTCTAGAATTCTAGCACTGGGAACTCTAAGTCTAAGATGCAAGGTTATCTTTGAATGTCCCCCTTCTTCCTCTTCCATCTGATGTTACCGCATAATCTAGCCAGAGTGAAACCTTGGTATGGTTTCTATTTATTTGTATTATTCTTTACACAACAGGAAGACCTGTCTGTGGCTTTTCAAAATGCTGAGAAGGAAGCCCAGTGGAGCATGGATGGCCCATCATGCATAAGTAAACTCTGATTTTGATTAATAAAGAATGCCACTGTCCATATGGGGCTTTGTTTCTTTTGTGAGGGTAAACAAACAGCTTGCTCTCTGGAGGCTAGATTTGGTGGAGAGCTGCAAATCTCTACAACTGCTTCATCCTCCCTGGGCTGCTCCTTGTCCCCCAAACACACTACACTTTCCTGACTCCTGCCGGTGCTGACACCTCTCCCTGACACCAGCTCTCATACATTCTCAGGTCCCAGCTCAAACGACACGTCCCTGTGTTGATACCCTCCACGCCACGTAACAGGTTTATGTGTTCCTTCTGCTCTGACCCCTTGCCCTTGACATTTCTCTCTAACCGTTGTAGTGCATTGTAGGAAATTTGGAAATACAGAGAAACATAAGAGAGAAATTACCTGTTATTACACCACCTAGTAACTTCTGTTACTATCTTACTAAGCACCTTTCCAAAATATTTATTAAGTATGTTTCTATACAACATGCATATGTACGTATAGCTACAGTATATATACTATAGAAATGATTTTGTATAGTTTTTTACTTAACAGTATATTGTTAAAAATTTCACATATTATTAAGAGTTATTCTAAAATACAATAAGTTTTTTACCCTTCTGTCTTATGTCTAGGATAATTTTTAAATTACTCTCCGCGTTTTTACATCTAGGTTTTTTCTGATTTTTATTTAGGCTAGTACAACTAATGCTGTGATAACAATTCATTGGATAAATCTGTGTGTATGTCCCTGATTATTTTTTTTGGAATTCACTTTTAGAACTGGAAAAACTAGGTCAAAGATAATACATGCATATTTCTCATGCTTCTGATGGGTTTTGCTAGACTTAATTATAACACTTAGCCGATTGAAATAATTGCGTGTTTACCTGCATTTTTTACAATTCCCCCTTGCCTCTAATTTCTTTTAGACCAAGGACTTGCCCTTCTTTGTATTTATATTGTCTGAAACAGTACCTGGCCTATAATAGACGGCAGTAAACATTGAATAAATGAATGAAGAGTAACATCGGTGGCATGTGGCTTATGATGCTTGAAGCTTAGCCATAAGCTAATACAGATCCTATTTAAAGCAGTATTTCCCGGGGTGTGTTCCGTGCATTCATTCATTCAGGAGATAGTAATTAGCGTCAGCCGCAGTCCTGGACTGCAATGATGGCTGATCAAAGTCCTGTCCTTACTGTGCTTATGAGTCTAGCAAGGGACTCGGATAAAACAGGCTAAATAAAGACTAATGACAGTTGGTGACAAACATGCAGGAAAAAATGAGGATGCTGTTACAGGACAGTGCAACTTTAGTGTGCATCATAATCCCCTGGGGAGCTTGTTAATACACAAATGCGCCCCCTGCCCCCAGAGTTTCTCAGTCAGCAGGTCTGGAGCAGGGGCCGAGAACTTGAGCTTCTGACAAGTGCCCAGCTGCTGTGGATGCTCTTAGTTGGGGGACCCCACTTTGCAATTCACTGCGATAGGCAGTAAGGGATTGAGAAGGGTGAGGGAGAGGGTTGTTCCTTTGGTGCTTGCAAAAGCTTTGAAGAGAGGATGGCTGGGTGGGGACCCGAAGGACAAGAAGCCATAAAGTCTCATATTTCAGACCGAGGCAAGAGCAGATGTCTAGAAACAGGAAAGGTTTGTCTGATTTAGGAACTGGGAGGAGGCCGGTGAGGCTGGAAATTACTGAGGGAAGGGGAATGGTCAATGTCAAAGTCACGGGAGTGGGCTCAGCATCAGTGGTGTGGGAGCTTAGGGGCCATGGCATGGGGTTTGCACTTCACTTGAATGCGGAGGGAAGTCAGCGAGGATTAGAGACAGAGAAGCAGTGAGACACAGTTCACATTTTAAGGAGTTCACGCTGTAGAAAGGGGAAAGGATGGCAAGTTAGCAGGAGTAATGTTGAAGAGACCAGATTCAGAGGCTGTGCCATGGATGTGGGTGACAGATGTGGTTGGTACCACCCCAGGGAGTGTTGGGGAACATGGTGAGAAGGGGATGGACTGAAGCTCTGTTCACCCCCAAAAATATTAGAGAAGCGTTGGCTACCCCCAAAATCAGAACCAGTTTTTAACCCCGGGCTTTTTAGAGCCTTTAAAATGGAAATGTTCACTGTGAATCCCTAATAAGAGATTTTCCTGAGAGTGCCTCGGGTTGTAAAGTGCTTCCCCAAGAGTCCTGGCCCAAGCACCCGCCATTTCAAAAGTCCTGGGGCTCTTCCGGCCTCATTGGCGGAGTGGGCAGCACCGTAGTTCCCTGGGTCCCACTGTAGGAACGAGCTGCAGAGCCGGGCAGTCAGGTTTCCCAGCCAAAGCTGGGGGCAGCCTTACGAGCATGAGGCCAGGAGCATCTCTGACTTGGACTGCACGCCCCCAGCGAAGTAAGAATTCAGTGCTATGTGTTTAGAGATTAGATGCCTGAAGGATCTGTGAGCTCTTCCGATTCCTGGAACAGGTACAGACGGGGGTGGTGTGCGTGAGGGTTCAACTTCCAAGGATATTTGACGCTGCTCTACTCTCTCAAATCAGGCTGTTTTGTGGTTGCCTCCTCTACCTAAAGGTTTAGTGAGCTCCCAGCATATGCAAGGAGAAACTCAGGAATGCACCTTAAGGGATTTTGTGCCCTTCCTGCTTCTGCTAAGCTCCCTGGGGGTGCCCCAGGGCAGAGGCGGAGTGTGGAGGCTCTCCTCAACGAAGCACAACTTCACTGTGTGACTGGGAGAATTTCGCTTGGAGCCTCGTTTTTGTTGCTCCAAAGTGGAAATAATAAAACTCACCTTCAGAAGAGCTTAAGAGGATGAATGAAATCGTTCAGGTGAAGAACTTAACACATGAGCCGTAATAATAGTAGCTCTTGTTATTGGAAGGAATTACATGTTTCCCACTTCACTTTTGGTCAAGTGTTACCTTGGCTCTTGCCCGCGGCAGAAAGCCCTACATGACTTTCCTCCTCCCTGTCTGCTGCTCCGTGAAGGAGTGATTCACAGCCCTTCTTACCTGGGGAGAAATCCTGCAGGGAGCGGTAGTTCTGAAAAACTTTGCTTCGCGACGCGTTCTCCAGGTTTTTTCCAGGCACCATGAATTTTCTCTTTTGGAATGAAATGTGATTGTTTCTCTATCACCGCCAAAAATACATTAAAGACTGCTGTGTGAGAGAGCGACTCTTCAAGAGCCGATGGTGACCACGTTGCCCAAAACGTGACGAGAGCTTTTCAGGAAACTCCACTGGCTCCCTCTCTTTTCCTCCTTTCGTTATTAGTGACTTCATAACCCTCCCTTTCTTTCAAGAGCCCGTGTTGAGGAACCACCATTTTAATGAATTCTCTCAGCACTAGATGATGACAAATGGGGAGTCTAAAAAGATGTGCCCAGAGGAGCCGGCGGGCTGGACCCTCTGCCAAGGTGACCGTTGGATTTCTAAGGGAGGGCATGAGAAACAGTGTTCCGGTAGAAACTGTTCTGTTTGTCAGGGTGACTTAAAGTCTCCCTGATGGCTCTTGAGGAGGAATAATGAGTTGCTTTTATCAGGTTTTTTCCAGGCACTTCCTGTGGTACAAAATCTGAATTAACTCTCTTCTCTAGAAATCTGATGAGGAAACCAAGTTCTAAAAATAGTCTATGCACTGTGGGAAGAATCCGGATACAGACTTAGTAGCCAGCGTTCTGTACGTGAAGAAAGAGTTTCAGGTCTTGATGCTGTCACTTTGGGCAGAAATGTAACAAGGCGACTAGGTTCTGCAGGTTAGGGCGGCACGCGTGTCATCCCTGATCTGTCAGAGGCCTACGTGGGGATGCCGGTCACTTCTCATACTGTGAGGTTGATGTTCTCTACATGTTCTGGGTCCTGCCGTTTGATGCAGGCCTCAGCTTAAGGCTGAGAGCAATGAAGAAAAGAGAATAAATTCGTCTTACCTCTCTTATGCTTAGGAAGCCTCGTTGTGAGGCTCTTCTTAACAAAATGGGAGTAATTGCAAAAATTATCCTAGTACTAGATGGGAACAAGCAGTGCCTCGTCGTGGGTCTCCTGTGCTCCCTCTGGCTAAGGAACGTGAACACATTCAGATATCATGTGAAAACTGTGTCTTTTAATCTATGAATGTGGACATTGTGGGTGAATGATGACTATAATTTACAACTGAGTGACCTTTTAAAAATTAATAGTAGGGGCACCTGGGTGGCTCCGTCGATTAAGCGTCTGCCTTTGGCTCAGGTCATGATGCCAGGGTCCTGGGATCGAGCCCTCCATTGGGCTCCCTGCTCAGTGGGGAGTCGGCTGCTCCCTCCACCCACTCTTGTGCTCTCTCTTGCTCTCTCTGTCCCTCTCAAATAAAATCTAAAAAAAAAAAAAATACTAAACTTTCTACAACATATAAAAAGTCCTCCTCTATTTAGAACCTAATAAAGGATATAGATTTGTTATAAGATAGTATATACGCCACACTTTGCATAAAAATCTACTTATTCTTTCTGAAGCCCTGTTTATGTCTCTGTTTTCTACCACGAGGTTAGTCATTTGCCCCTTTAGCTCTTCTTATATCGGAGAAGAATGAATTTCTGAAGTGCGTTGCAGTAAAATAGGTGATTACCTAGAGTAACTTAATATTTTGTTAATAACTGTGAAGATCAAGGACAGTTTAGATAGGAGAGTACAGACATGTATGTGTGTGTGTTCAGTCGGGTGGCTTATGTCCCTCTCTTTAGAGGACTGGAGGAGATCGGTCCAGACAGAACTCTGCTAGCTGGCAGATTGATCCTTTCCTGAGATTACAAGGACTTGAGTTGGCTTAACATGAGCAGATATCAGCAGGGCTGGAACCCGTGACCCCCGCCTTCAGCTCCACATTACCAAGTGGGGATGGATCGTGGAGAGTGACGAACTCAGTCCTGCAGACATACCAGAGGTGGACAAATTCGTGAGGAAGAAGTACGGAGCATGAGCACCGAGAGAGGCCTTCTTAAAACCGCTTATCCATGAGGGAATGATTGGGTGTCCAGAAATCATCCTTACTTGTCTGATGGCCAATGCGGACCACCCAGAAGAGACTATACACTTCTGTACTTGCTTGGGTTGGAAAGGAATGAAGAAATAGCACCCTAACTGCTCATGCAATAGTAGCTTTTCCCATTCCGCCCGGAAGCCCAAGCGATGTGTCCAATGCAAATCTATCCTTAGGTAAAAACTGGTGAATTTTTACACCTTCACGGAGCACATTCCCTCCAGAATGGGCTCACGGGGCTTTTGTGACCTGGCAGCAGCCTCAGGTCCCGGGACCCCACACACCCCCTATTAGTTCCATCTATCTTTGTGTTCTTTTAACCTGGAATGCCCTCTCCCCCTTTCCTCCCAAGGCTGACTTTGTCCTTATCCTTTATAGGCAAATCAGCTTTCTCCTTCTCCAGGTTGAGCTGGTTGCCCCACTCGGTCCGTCCTGTCACCTGGTACATTCTCTCTTTAAGTGTCGCTTCAGAATTCGGTTAAAATGATTTATGTTCTTGTAGAGGAGGTCCCTTGTCCTACCTATCTGTGGGTCCTCAGCCCTTACCTGAGTGGGTAGCACATAATAGATGTTTATTCTTGACACAAAACTGTGAAAGCCTGAATTGGTATAGCATTGATTCGTGTAGTTAGTGAAAGATTTCCACTGCATTTGGCCTTGCCTCCTTATGAGTGGCAGAAAAGCTGTTCTTAGAAGCTACCGTTTACTGAACATCAGCCCAGAGCCAGGCCGTGTGCTGGGTGCCTGACGTGCACAAATGCTCTCCGAATTGACAAAACAACCTTACCACGCTTGCCAAATAAGAAAACTGAGGCTCGGGGAGGTCGAGAAACATTCCTAAGGTCACAAGCTCGCATTTAAACGGGGCCGTGTTCCTTCGACCCCACCACATTGGGAATCTCTCTCCCTGCCTGTGCCCTGGGGCCATTTCTTTTTCCGCCTTCATGTTTGCTTACTAGACTCAGAGCAGATCACGGAGCAAAAGCACTTTGGGTGTTAGTGACAAGGGCGTGAATCCAGAGTTGAAGGCTAATGTTTTAAGTGAGTGTTCAGTTCAGGATGTATTGATTTCTCCCCTCTCCACTTTGTTATGGCCAAGTGCTCTGGGCAGAAATCTAAGAAAACAGGCTCACGGAGCTGCTCTTGGGGCCAGGAGGGTCATAGGTCATTGCACTGATGTGTGGGGAACATTAGCCAAATGACAGCGGCTCAACTGAAGAGCTTGGAGTGACTACAGTCAGATGTCCGTGTACTCCACACGTGTTACTTATTACCTGCCACCTTGGGACGGGGCAGAACTGAACTTGGTCTGGTTTGCCTCCTGGATAATGGTGCTATTCACCCCGGCCTTCTGTGGACCCAGAGCCCCTTGACCACACCAGTTAACACTGCATTATAATTTCTTGTCTACATGTCTCTCTTCCCTCCAAGGAGTTTCTTAAACACAGGGATTGGGTCTCCTGTACCCAGTCATTCAGATCACAGCCGTTAAGCGCATATTGTACCTCAAACTCCATGCTTAATTGTTTGATGGGTAAAGATGAATACAATGGATTAGACCAGAACTCTGCCCCAGAAGAGTTCACAGACATGCAAGAGACAACTACTAAAAACTATTAGGACAGCTCTAAGGTATTTCATTCATCTTGGTAGCCCCACATTTTAGCCTAGCATCTGAAATGGCAAGTTCTGAATGTTTGTTGAGTGGTAACTAAATGCCTGGGACTGTGCTAAATGCTTTGCATTCATTCCTTTATTTAATCCTCACAACTCTTTATATAGAGCTGCCAGTACAAGTATTACCCACATTTAGTAGATGGAGAAAGTGAAGCAACCAGGAAATGTTCGAGCGAATTCAGGAATAGTCAAACCATTGATCCCACATTGTCGAGTCTTACTTTCTCTTCTTAAAACCTCCTATGAAAGATGATTCAATAGCCTGAAGTGAACTCTTCTTGAGTTTTAGCCAACATCATTAACTTTTTTCTTTAATATTTTATCTATTCAAGGAATTCTACTAGTCCCAAGAGCGTGTTGTATGAAATCATACCATTCCATTATGTTTAAGTGGCCGTTTGGAGTCAGAGCTGTTTAAGAAGAACCATCAATGATGTCTTTAGGTTGGAAAGTTTAGGTCCCAAGACAAATTGAAATTATATTGCCTGTCAGCGCCTCGTCTGCCCCCTCCCTGCCACAGGTCCAGGACTAGCTCTTGGCAGAGAGTTTAGAGCAGTTTGTCATCTGACCTCTATCTTAGATCAGTGATTCCCACCCTCTTTCTCCCTCACCAAGCCAAAGCAGTACTACTAACATTAAGCATCATGCATTGAACATCCACTACACCCTGAGCTTTATGCTAGGAGCTTTACGTACATTTTCTTATTACTGTAATTAATATTTCCTTTTGTATGGATGGGAAAACCGAGGTTCAAAGAGGGATTGGGCGTGGCCAAAATTTGAGCCCAGATAATCTGACTGCACAGTCCACACTCAGTACGCTCTAACTATTGCCATCAATGTCCATGGCAGAGTTCGACAATAATTCTTTTTTCGTAATTAATTTATTTTTTTATTGTGTTATATTAGTCACCATAAAATACATCATTAGTTTTTGATGCAGTGTTCTGAGATTCATTGTTTGCGTACAACACCCAGTGCTCCATTAACATATAGCATATTATTTGCTTCAGGGGTGCAGGTCTGTGATTCGTCAGTCTTACACAATTCACAGCACTCACCATAGCACATACCCTCCCCAGTGTCCATCACCCAGCCACCCCATCCCTCCCACCTCTCTCCCTCCAGCAACCCTCAGTTTGTTCAACAATAATTATTTAGGTATGTCTGTTAAGGATAGGGGAGGGAAGTTTAGAACCCTCCCCCCATTTCAGGGTGTTTCTGATACATTCCTCACTCATAAAATCATAGCAGAGTGTACAGATCATACAGACAGGTTCAAGTCCATCTCAAGTTCTGAGGTCTTACCTGACCTCTCCAACACCTTAGTCTCTTCCTCCGTTAAGCCTAGAGCACACCGAGATTAAATACTCAATTGACAGTTTGCCATGCACTGTCTTACCACCGCTCATCTTCCACCTGAATATCTTGCCTGCTGTTTTCAACCAGACTAATTTGCTAGAAGGCTAAGAGTTCATTCCCTCCCATATGGTACCTGCCTAACACACCATAGGGCATGGACACTTCATCAATGCCCCTCGTTTCCTTGAAGAGTGGCAGGATAGTTTATTGGACTCTGAAGGCAGATAGACTCTGTTCTTCACCTGCTAAATTACAATGGCTTGCAACCCGGTGAAAATTACAAAACTTAATTTACTCCCGCTATAATACAGGGATTAAAACAGTACCTTATGGAGTTGTCAGGAATATTAAAAAGGAACAGTGAATGCACTTGGCGTAGTTCCTAGCACATAATAAGCTCTCAATAAATAGTAATTATTAATGTTGTTATTACAGAGTAGCTGAATTCGTTGGATGTTTGCTCTGTGTTACATGCTGTGCTAAATGCTTTGTATGCAATTATCTCATTTAATTTTTTCATAGTGTAGAAAAGATTTGTCAACTTAAAAAAAAAAAAAAAAAGCCCTTCCTTTTACCCCAAAGTTACTTAAGAACATTGGTTGCTCTGTCTTCAGAGTCCTCTCTCAGGCCAGCCAGGCATAATAGGGTGTCGTAACACACTCTTGGTACTTCGGGGTAACTGTTAGACTTAGCACAATAATTCCTAATGACAGCTAAAGCACTGACATTGACAAACGTTTTGCTTTCTTCTGCAAGTGAAAGCGGATCCAAATTGGGATACCATCTTTTCCTCTCAAAAATGTCCCTTTCCCCCCTCTCTCAAGTCACAGGGAAAGTGAAGATGGATCGCCAATCACAGCATCCCACACGCGCCCTTCAATAATGCGTGTTGCTGTGCAAAACAGGATGAGAACTGCTGGTCTAGGCATGAGGGGTAGCATTAAATCTTTTAGGACCCTGAAACGCTTGTAAGGCAAACAGAGTAGAAGCTGGTTTGCTCGGTGTGCTCTAGACCACTAAATTTAACCACAAGTTCTTCAGGATGCTGATTGGTTTATTTTATAGAGAAATTAGAGCAGGTTGGGTTGAGAAATTCTTGTCCTGTCAGGTTTTTTGTTTTTTCTTTTGACATCAATTTGGTGCTGAATTAGAAGCTGAGAATTTTCTAGCCATGCTGTAGAAAGTGTGCTTTGGTGACTGATAACAGAATCCTGCAGAGTAGAGGATTTTCAGGACTGCGAAAATAGGCTGTGTGACACCACGCTGGTGGATATGTGTCATTATGCATTTGTCCAGACCCATGGATTGTATGACACCAAGAGTGAGCCCTAATGTAAACTATGGACTTTGGGTGATAACGATGTGTCAGTGTAGGTTCATCAATTGTAACAAATGTACTACTCTGCTGGGGCTTGTTGATAATGGGGAAGGCTATGCATCTGTGGAAGCAGGGGGTAAATGGGAAATCTCTGTACCTTCTGCTCCATTTTTCTGTGAACCTAAAATGGCTCTAAAAAAACAAAATCTAGTGGCGCCCAGCTAGCTCAGTCAGTAGAGCATGCAACTCTTCATCTCAGGGTCCTAAGTTCGAGCCCCATGTTGGGTGTAGAGATTACTTAAAATCTTTTTTTAAAAAATCGTTAAAAATAAGTAATAAAATCTGTTACCAAAACAAAACAGGAATCTTGTCCAGTTAAACATAGATGTATTGAACATCTGCTGCATGCCAAACTATGGGATAGATTCGGAGAACACCAAAATAATGAATTTGTACGTGTCCTTGGTGAGAAAAATGGGTGCATATCCTGAGTAAACTGGGCTCTAGGGAGACAAATAAGCAAGAATACAAACTGCAGAAATTTTAACAAGGGTTATTAGAAGATGCATACAGAAAATGTTGAGAGTAGAATGAAGGGGGTGCACCTAATTAGTCATGGAAGATAGAGGTACAGGAGGTTTCCTAGAGGAGGTGATACCTGAACAGGGTTTTGTAGGATGAGTAGGAGCTTCCTAAGCCTACAGTGGAGGTAAGTTGAAGGTAGGGACAGTTCTGTGATTGGCTGAATCTAACTGTGTTGGTAAGGTGCCTTTAATTTCGTTTTGGTTTTCTGCAGTGGATAATTCTTTTTTCCAGAAGCATTAGGAGATCGGCTTAATTAATGTTCGTAAAGCTTTCAGTCATATTTGAGTAAAAGGTGAGGTAGAGAGAAAGTATATTCTTTATTATCCCTGCTTTACCAGCATCTCATCACATAGGAAAATTCCCTGAAAGGTCATTTCTAAGAAGCAGTGTTAGTCTGGTGGCTCCTAAGCCTTATGTAACGTCCTGGAACAATGCAAGAGGAGGGAAAAGAAAGTGACATCAGCGTGGAGATAATAATGAATTTAAATCCTAAGCCTTATTGCCTTACTGCAGCTGCTCAGGATGAGACAAGCTGGAAGCTTCTAAACTTAACTCTGCCCCTGCCTGGAAGCTTCTAATTAAAAGTTTTCAAATAAAATCAATAAGTTTTGACAGATAAAAGAGCAGATGGCTTGAGGAAGAGAACGAAAATCCCACACTAGGAAAGCATGGGGCTTTAATTCCGTTTGAAAACACACTCCGTGTGGGAGAAAGCAGAGCTCCAACGTGGACATGCTTAGGAGGCAGTAGAGGCTGTGTTGGGCCCAGTTCCATCTCAGATTTCACTGTGAGATTTCAGTGTGTGGCACAGAGCTAACCCTTCCTGTTGCTCCGAATCCACGCCCGTGCAATGGGAGTGATCATCTCCGCCTTACAAACGAGGGTGTTCGTTTGTTCCCTAGAGTGGTTTTCGTTCATTCTTGCATCTTTCCATCGTTCACCACACGTGTATTGAGCGCCTCCTACTAGCTGGTGTTACTCTGCTGGGGATGCGGGGTGAGCCGAAATCAGACCAGGGTTTTGTTTTTTTGTTTTTTTTGGTTTGTTTGTTTTTTTTTTTTTTGCCTCCAATGGAGCCAACTTATTGCAGATCTAGTGCAACTCATTAATTAGTTAATTGGCTACTTAAATACAGCAAGCGAAAATCCACAGACTTTTAAAAATGCGGTGTATTTGATATTATTCGATGATGATGGTAGCACTGTAGTGTGTTTTATTAATTTGACCCAGTACTTCAACATACATCATAGTTAATCCTCAGGACAAATCTGTCACGTGGATGTTGATAACTTTTAACGAAGAGGAAACTGAAATTGAAAGGATAAGGGTTCCCGCCCTGAACCCCAGAGCTGTTCCACGGCAGAGACGTGACTCGAACCCATCGCCTCCAAAGCTAGTTCATGTGCTCTCTTGCTGCCGCAGGTTGAACCTTTCGGGCAGTCATTTGGAATGTCCGTCATCTGACCATTGTAAACCTCTCATTGAAAGAGAATGCTTGTATGAGCCATTCTAGAGAATGTTGAGGTCCCTGGTGTTCATATTGAGAGGTGGGGGTGGCCTACCAGGCAGGAATATTGCATAAATGGAACTATGATGCGGGCAAAACTAGCTGAGCCATCGTGTCATGATGCAAGCTCTTTGTTCGCGCTGGTCTATTCAGCTCTCCCTGGGACTTCCGCGTCCTTCCTCCGTCCTTTCATTTGGACATCACTCTGCCTACGTTTGCTCAGCTTCAGCACGTGGGAGGGATTCCTTTTACCTCGACGCCTTGTAGAAAATGGAAGGCTCTTTAGGTTTCCTGGGATCTCAGAATCCAAGATGAGGTCAGGGCAAAAGGGTTCCACTTGGGTGCTGATCAAGTCATGGTTATTTTAGAAAGCTCCGTGTGGTTTGATTCCACTGGCGAGTCTAAGGACCAGTGTAATTTGGGATGCAAGAAATAGTGCAACATTTCCTCCCCTGTGCCGCATCTACCTGCAGGTTTCCGAGATCCATACGTTAAATTTGGGGCACTCCAGGGAAGATCCATATGGCCTCTTTGCACGATACACGACAATTAGTGAAGCCATCTGTGTTTTCCGGGCACCCCTGCATGTCTAAAAGCAGTGTCCTCTTCAAAGTCACCCCAAGCGGTGCTCCCTTTTCCCATTCTCTCCATCGTTCTTGAGGACTCCATTGGCCCTTTGTCCTTCCCGGCTGGCCTGTGTCTCTTCTGGTACTAAGTTTCTGCTGTAGTCCTTTCATTCCACAATCCTCACCACATACAACAGCCAGTGCTATCTTTAAATCTATGTGTATATGTGTGTAATAGATAATTATATATGTAACCATTATAAATAATAAATTTGCACTAAATGTCATGCTTGTATCTAATGGATGTGGAACCATGTGCCTTAGCTGCCTCACAAGTGTGGCTGCCGTGTATACACAGGACAAGACCGCAGCCCTTGACCATGGCCTACGAGCCCTACCTACCTCTCTCCCTCCTGTCCCGTAGTTCCTCAGACCCGCCTGGCTCTTGCCTCCCGCATGGCCCTCATCAATTCACGCCACCAGGACAGTTCTGCCCCACATGTTTTAAAAGACTGGATTTTTACATCCTAAAATCAGAGAATACCCTGCTCCCATCCATCCCCTAGCCCTCACTCTTTAGCTCACCCTCCCCAGTTTCGGTTCTCCTACTACTTCATTAGCCTTTATCTCATTTTGGTCTTGTCTGCCTCCTCCACCAGAGTGTAAGCCTTGCAAGGAGAGGGACAGGAAGGGTCCATGTGGCATACCCTTCGAGCTTGGCACTGTGCCCACAAGTGAGCTGCTCACTAATACCCTGAACGGATGAATGATGAACGCGTCTCGTGTCCCATCCAGCATGTGACACCGCTTATCATACTTGCCGTCACAAAAGAGATGGTGAGGAAGCATTGACCCTAGGGCACACACTCTCCAAGCCCTCTGCCTGAACCCCCCCATTTAATTTTCATGGAAACCCTACGAGGATAGTACCACTGTTGCAGCCCCGTTTTTCAGATGAGGAAACTGAGAAGTTAAATCGTTTTAAATATTCAAGAGAGAAAACAAAGCTGCTCAAGACTCTGCAGCTGGAGATGGACAGAGTCAAGATTCGCATGCAGGCATCTGGCTCCCGAGCTGCTGAGGGTCCCTCCTGGCTTCCTAGAGCAGAGTCACATATTACATTTGAGATCATGGAAAGAAACTTGGAGCAGGCTGCAGCCCGGGGACATGAACGGATCTCACACCTGCCCCAGTGTACTCTTTCCCAGCCTGGGGAAGCTCGAGCTGGCGTCCTGAGTTCTTCAGTGTGTCCATATGAAAGGGAAACCAGAGTAATCTCTGCAGATGCTGGGATTGAAAGAATTATTGTCCTCTCCTCAGAAAAGCATAATTAAGAGCCTCTCAGCCTATTAAATGAGGCAATGAATGCTAACGCACTTTGTAGAGTGTAAAACGCTCTATAAATGTTAGTTATTCTTATTCTCAAGCTCCATGGGACAATGGCTTACGTTCCGGAACTGCTGGTTCAGAAAGTTTCAGTAGTGCTAAATCTACCCCGTAGTCAAGGAAAGGAAATGCCTCCGGTGTATTCCTTCCTATCGTCCTGAGATCTAAACAGGAATCCATTCTTCTCCCTCATTACCAAAATCCGGAGATATGCAAATTTAGATATGCGGGCTGCTTTTAAATGATACATGAAAGGGATTTTTGAAATGAATGTGCTGTGATTGAATTTCTGGTCAGTCATCCACAAGGCATTTTGCACTAAGCTCTGGACCCAATTCCACTGAAAATGCATGCAGTTTTTGGTGCTTGCAGCCAGTCTAGCCAGAGACGGGGATCAGGGTTCTGGCCACAAAATTTAGACTAAACCGTGGAGATCCCCAGGCTCAAAGTTGAAAAACAAATTAGCACAAGCCTAAAACAAATCCAATACAAAGTTACTTTAAAAATACCTTTTGCGCAACCTGGGCCAAGCAATAAAACCCCTTTGATTTTAAACTGATTGGTAAGACCAGCAGGTATTAATACATAACTTGGCATTTTCAGTGGAGGCAACTTTGTCACTTCCCAGAGAATCTGGTTACTCTTTGAGAGTAAGAGTATTACCAATTGGTGTTGTCCAAATAAAGGTCTCTTTGACCTGTTTTGCTGATAGATAAGAAGTACAGGTAAAAATAATCGTTTAACATATATGACTTACACTGAGATAATTTTTAAGAATTACTGACTAGAGTTGGCTCTCTTAACAAGGTTGAAGAGCCCCACTAATCACCTTGCTTATTATTAAACAACTTTGCTAAGCAACCTTATTTCTTGGAGATGATCAAAGGTAAGCCTCAGACTTATTGGACTTGCCGTGACATTCCAAAGTGGTGCAATTTTAAATTATATTTCCTCCCTTTTAGTATTTTAAAAAATTCAGCCAGTAGCATGTATAAAGTCTGTACAACAAAAATAGAGACAGAAGAGGTGAGACTAAGTTCACCTGTGCCCTCCTAACCCCATTCCTCCTGGAGTCACTTTAGCATATCTCTTTCCAGAGCTTTCTCTATTTGTCAGACATTTGTCTCTATGTGTGTATGTATTACATTGAAACAATTTATGCTTATATAAATGGTACACTAGTTGTCGATTGCTGCCATAAAACTTAATGCTTTGAAATAAGAAGGCTTATTATCATAAATGTTTTCTGAGAAGGAGCAGGGGTGGCTAAGCTGGTGGGTCCTGGCTTACGCTCTCTCATAAGGCTGTAGTTAGGATACAAGCTGGGATGACAGTCCTCTGAAGGCTGGTCTGGGGCTGCAGGAACTACTTTGCTGGTGGCCCATTCACATGGCTGCTGGATGGATGACACAGCCCCTCCCAGCCACATGGGCCTCTCCATGGGGCTTCTTGAGTGTTTTAGGATGTGGCAGCTAGCTTCATCTAGAACAAGTGATAAGAGAGCAAGAGAGTAAAAGTGATCAAGGAATAAACCGTGACCTCGTCTCGGAAGAGATACATGGTCATTTCTGCCATATTCTATGCATTAGGGTGTCACTAGGTCTGGCCCACAGTCAAGGAGAGGCTAATGAAGCTCCGATTGGTAAAGGAGTATCCAAGAATTTCTGGACACATTTTAAAAACCACTGTATATGGCATACTGCACATAGGGTTCCACAATTACCTTTTTTCATGTAATAGATCTTATGGGCAGATTATATGTACTGACTGAGCTTATGTGATGATTTATTCTTTTAACAGCTGCATACTATCCCATTATCTATTTAATCATTCTTCTCAAGACAGACACCCGTTGAGATTGATCTCATAATTTCACTCCCATAGATAACAGAGCAATGAGGGTGCTTTCCTAGTGCCTCTTTGGCACATGTACTGGGATTTCACAGTAAAAATGCACTGAAGTAGAATTAGTGAGTTGAAGTGTGTGTTTATTTTAACAGTTGCTATCAAATGGCCCTCTAGAATGACTATTCTGATTTCCAACCATTCATTCCTCTCCACTTAACAGTCAGGGGGACTGGTGGTAGAACATTATTAGGTCAGATAGCTTAGGGGACTTGCTGATTATTTTTGCCTTTTTCGAGTCTGGGTTTGGGAGAGGCCTGAGAATTTTCCCACTTTGCTCATGATTGCAGCCTCTCTCCGTGAACTCTGCTTGATTTAAACAAAAATACAGGAGCTCATCCCTCTGGAGACAGGGAGGCTTAACTGTTGTTTACAAAGGACTCTGAGGTTCTCAGGTACAAGTTGCCCCTGGAGAACCAGGTTGATTATTGTTCATTCAAAATGACTTCCTCTGTTACGGTAGCAGCTGAGAAACCACATGCACAAGCCAGCATGTGGATTTCAATGCAAAATTAAATGCCATTTGAGTAGCAACTATTTCTGGACTTTGGCCGTGCCTTTTTATTGCAAGTTAGTGATGCATAAAATCACGGAATCCTCTGAGCCCTTCCACCATATAACTTAACCTCCCTTTAAACTCAATAACCAGGCTGACTTCCTTCCGTTCAAGCTTCCAAGTGTCCTTGGCTGGCTAGAATCATTAATTGCAGCTCCCAATCCTGATAAATAAGTAATATTATCAATAATTAACAGCAGATACCTACCCTGAGACAAGTGAACCACACGAAGGGATTTGGTCTGATTTATTGCTGTTTCTTTACTGTCCAATCATGAGAGAGAATGGTTAGGCAGATTCAAAATAGTATATCAACGAGGCAACCATCGTTCATCCAATGTATATTAATTGAGCCCCTTCTGTGGGTCAGGTACTGTTCTGTTTGATATGTGTATGTAGAAAGAGGGCTAACATGATTAATACCTGGAAGATTTTGAAGTCTCGTAATTATTACCAGATAATTTGTGCATCTTATGTACCAGGCACTGTGCTCGGCTCTTTATAGATATTAATGCCTTTCATTCTCTCAATAGTCCTGTTGAACTAAGTAGCATTGCCGTTTTACCAATGTCAGGATAAATGCAAAACTCTAGTTCTTTCATGAGCCGGCTGCTCATCTCCATCCAGGTTCCTAACCCTGCTGAACCCTAGTGCGTGAGAAGACTGGGCTAGTTCACCTTTTGCCACGATGTGTTTTTTCTCACAAGAAGCTCCATGAAAATGCTATAGTGATAGCTATGCTGTGCTTAGAGATCCCTGAGGCCTGCAGTGGCCACTCCCGTAGATCTCATCTCAGAAGCTTTCCGTGAGCTCCCTGGCAAGGTTGGATCCCCAGAACACACGTGGTATCGCTTCCCTCCTGAATTCTTGGCACAGTGAAAGTCCACATCTGGGAGATTATTTGCTGTGTCTCCACCAGGGTGCTGTGAGCTCCGTGGGGCTGTGCTCTGTGCTTTTCCCCCTCACTTCTGTTGTTCCAGAGCCTGGCACAGAGCCTGGACTGGATCATCAGTATTATTTAGTCCATTAACTAATTGCTTTACTAAAGGCTCGAGGGGGGCAGGGGAAGCCACACTAAAGAAACCAGGAGACTTCTTTAACTTGACTCACACCTTCCAGGTCTCAGTCAACAAATATTTATTGACCATGTCCTTTGATGGAGGCGCCAAATTAAGAATGGCGGATGTAGCAATAAACTAGATCTGATCCTTATTCTCCTGGAACCTGCATTCCGTCAGGGGATTCAGATGATGAATTAGTCAGATAAAATGAATAAGAAAATTTCAGGTATTCCTCAGTCCTCAGATGAAAATTAACCTGAGAACAACTAACAGGATGGGGGGTAGTCAGGGAAGAGTCTCCAAAGAGGGCACATCGCACTGAGACCTGACCTGTGGTAAGGAGCCAGCCTTGGGAAGGCGCAGGCACAGAATTGTCTTGGATGCTAGTAAAGGTATGAGTTACTCAGGGCAGAAGCCTTGGAGTCACCCCTGATTCCTTCCTCTTACACTCCTGTCGTCTCTATCTCCAGAATGTCCCAAGTTGGCCGGCTTCTCCCTGCCCTCACGGCTGCCACTCTAGTCCAGCCCATCGTCATTCTCACCTGAGGTGTTGGAATAACCTCCTGACAGGTTTCTCCGCTTTCCCGTCCCACCACTGTCCGCTCTGTATACGTCAGATCAGATCACTGCCCAGTTCACATCCTTCGGTGACTCCTCCTCACACTGAGGGTAAAATCCCAGTACTGACTGAAACCTCTTGTCATCTCATGTCATCTGGCCTCCTCTCCAGCCCCATTTTCTACCGCTCTCCTGCTTCAGGCATACTGCCCTTCTCGCTCCTCCACGAACAGGCCAAGCATGTTCCCACCTCGGGCGCTTTGCACTTGTGGTTTCCTCTTGCTGGAAAGCTCTTCCCCACCCACCCTGTGCTTTTGTGGTTTGCTCCATCACTTAATTCAAGTTCTGTTCACATATTAACCAGAAGCCTCCCCATCCCTTACTGAAAATGGCCATCACCATTCTTTCCTATGCTTCCAATTTCCTATGCTTGTAACTTTGTTTTGTAGAACTCCACATAACAGAGGGGGCATGTTATGTGTGTCTTTCCGTCTCTGCTATTACAATACAAGCCCCACGGGAGTGGGAAATGAATCAGCCTTGTTCACTTTTGTATTTCCAATACTTGGAATGGTGGCCCTCGACCACTTCTTCATGGATAGATGGGTGGTTAGGTGGCTGGGTAGATGGATGGCTGACTGACAAAATGCAAAGACCATGGGTCTTGATATGTTGGAAAAACAAGTCAGGAGTGGGGAGAGAAAAGAGGAGACCAAAGAGGCAGCCCGGGGTCAGACCCCACAAGACCAAGTAAGTGATTTTAAGAAGCTCGGAATTATTCTAAGACGATCAAGAGGCCATTCACCTCTGGAAAGCTTTTGCTTTGTAATTCCTTCTAACCGGTGACATGACATTTGGAGAAACATTGAACCGTATGACCTCGTAATTACCTTCTCTAATGCGCAGAAATAGAGCTTTACTCTGCTCTTTGATCCTACCTATGTTTGATTGAGATGCTATGGTTGAAATAGCACATATGGAATCAGCTACTTTGTAGCAGTTGCTGTGTTCCCCAGGGAGCCATCCCTGACCTCCCAGAACAAAAGTAAGTGTCCTCCCATGTGCTCCTGCAGTTCCCACTGATACCAGAACATGAGCTATTGCTTTGTGGTGTTTGTCTGTGGCGTGTCAGCTCCTTGAGGCTGAGGACCTTCTCTTGTTGACTCCTCCAACTGAGAAACCACAGAGAGGCTGCTGGTCATCTGGATCCAGCCCACCAAGGGGTGTGTTTGACCTGTTTTGTTTTAATTTAATTCACAGTAGTTGTCAACATTTTATTTTTCGGCTTCTCTTGAAAATCTAGAAGACAAAGTAATGCTGTTCCCATGTCCTCAACAACTGGAGGAATTGAGTAGCAGCCCCGCTGGTCCTAGGGGGCGTGCTTTCTCCAGCAAGCCACCATCTCCACCACTCCCTATTCATTTCTAATGCTGGGGTTGTCAGTTTCTTGTCATCTAACATCGGGTTGAGTTACTGTTCTTGTGTAGGAGGGAAACAAAAGTCTATATCCAATTTGCAGGCAAAGGAATGATACAGCACGTTGTCATACCTGCTACATGAGCCCCTTTTGGGCAATGGAATTGGTGACCCCGGTCCCAAAATTAACAAGTGTTGTTACTTGGGTGTTTCAAAGCATAGACCTGGACTACTTAATGCAGTAAAGATGTTAACTTTCCCCACATTGATATGTAGCGGAAATCCCACCAAGACTTTTTATACATACAGTCTGGATTAATCTGCAGAAGATTATCTTCAGTAAAAAAAAGCCAACCCCAAGATCTTAGGTATGGTATGATAGACCTCTCCTTCACCCCTGGCAACTACTCATCTGTTTTCCATTTCTCTCATTATGTCATTTCAAGATTGTTACATAGACGAGGACAAGATGAGTGATTACCAGGGGTGAGGGGGAGGAAGGGAGCCAGAGGGAAGTGGATATGTGGCTCTAAAGAGGCCCCAGGAGTGATCCTTGAGGTCATGGCGGTGTGGTCTGTATCTTGACTGTATGGATGTCCGTCTCCTGATTGTGATATTGTACTATAGTTTTACAAGATGTTACCATTGGGAAGAATTGAGCAAAAGGTACATAGGAGCTCTGTACTATTTCTTAGGAAGTAAGAAATGTGAATCTACAGTTAGCTCAAAGTTAAAAGCTTAAAGTATAATACAGGTCTTGGAAATCAGCCAGCCTTAGACTTCAATCCCTGCTTTGCCACTTACTAGCTAAGTGACCCTGGGCAGTTAGCCCACCTGAGCTTCTTGTCCTCATCTGAACAATGGGGATCATAAAGGTCTCATGCTCTCGTTGCTGTGCAGATGAATTGAGTGAGGTCATGCATCTATAGATCTAAGGAGCTGGTGTGTATTGGGCCTGCAGTTAAGAATCAGAGGCAGGGTCCCCCGGTACACCTCAGGGTAAACCAGGGCTGGTGTCTAGCAGAGTTGGCCCTAGCGTCTCAGTTGGTGCATGCTTAGTGCTGCAGTCATGGCTCTCACGGCGCTCCCAGGCCAGACAAAATCCACAACACTTATGTTTATTAACTAGTTCGGTCCAGACTACTTACAAGTATGGCCAGCCTAAGAATTTAGTAACTGTTTGGATAAAAAAAAAAAAAAAAAAAAAAAATATACATAAATGGAAAGAAACCATATTTAATTTCATTCGACAATTACGTACAGCGACATAGATGCCCCTGTTGGACTCTGCACAGCCTCGTAAACCTCGGAAGCCGATTGGACACTGCCACCCTTGGTGTCTGTTCCGCCTTGATCTTGATTCAGTACTTGGATTTCATCACATCAGCTGCCAAAACCAACTTTGCAAAAATACGACGTTATTCAAGAGGGAAAAAGAGACACTAATGTTGATATAGTGAGTTTCCTTATGCTGGCTCTTGCAGTATCTGACAGATGTTAGATACTGCTGTTTTTTCCTGAAAATTTAAAACATCTCCCAACACCCTTTGAGTGTGCTTTGATACCATAGGGCACTTGGGTGCGTAGATTGCAAGCTGCAGGTATAATGGTTCATTTTGGCCTCTTTTCAAAGGAAGGTAGAGGAGACCCGGACGAAACGTTACCCTCCGGGATCTTCCCAATGGGAGTGAGCCACCTGCTACTGGACATACCTGTGTCTCCAAGACAATAATCTTTAGGGAACAAGAGTTATTTCCTCTGACTCAGCCAAGGCAGAGGAGATGTTTACAAATGGATGCTGGAGGGGACGCCTGGGTGGCTCAGTCGGTTAAGCATCTGCCTTGGGCTCAGATCATGAGCTCAGGGTCCTGCGATGGAGCCCCATATCCTGGCTACACCCTCAGTGGAGAATCTTCTCCTTCTGCCCCTCCCCCCCTTCCTGGTCATGCTCC
>CM052895.1:20830290-20957430 GCA_028534135.1 Potos flavus
GATGCACTCTGTTGTGCCCTAGGCTCATTCCAGAGATAGTAAGCAATTCAGGAAGTTCCTCTTCTCTTATAATTACATTCTAATATAAGCTCCTAGAAGGTGACAAGTGTAGTCCTAGGTACTGGGGTCACAGAAATTAGTCAGCCTGCTCCCCAACCCTTGAGTAATGGGGATTAAAATCCACTCCACAGAGGACAAGCAGCACGGTGTTATGGAAACCTTGCAGTCAGGAGACCTGAATTTCAGTCCAGACTCTGCAAAGTAGGCTTGTTAGATTAGCCCTCCAAAGCCTCAGTTTCCATTATCTGCAAAACAGGTGTTAACTATGCGCACAGCGCCTTTATCCCCCCAGAAGCTAATGATGTAAATGCATGGAAATTCAGACTCTTATGACCCGCCAGGCAACAAGCACTTATATTTGCCATTTTTTAAAGCCCTGATTATCAACCCAGTCTGCTTTGTCCAAGGGTGAAAAGATTTCTAGACAACAAAATGTGCTTCTCATGCTTCTCAGAAGAGGTGGACCTATCGAGAGGTGGGGGAAGGAAGAAAATTCCAGAGGGCTATGTAGCTGATGTTAATGAGCCTGGGAGCCTACAGAGTGGTACTGCCCCGGGAGCCGCCTTCTCCTTTTGCAGACAGGAGAGTAAATTCTTTGAGAGCTAAATTGATCTGCTCATTCCCTGTTCCTTTTTTCTCTCCAATATATCACTTAAAAGAGATCAACTTCCTACTTCTGATTCTGGCTGTCACCCCGGGGGTGTTTTATCCAGCTAGTGCCGCATGTGACTTTTTTTTTTTTTTTGTACTCCCAGCCCAAAAGCCTTTCCAAAGTCAAAGTTAATATTTCTTCGCAGATGTCGTGTCGTTCCAGGCATTGGTGATAGATGTCGCTTTGTCGAGGTGGATCTGATTGGGAGCTCTCTCCAAGAAAGTGAGATGATACGAAAGACCATAAAGCAGCTGTTAATTTCCCTCTCAAAGTGAGGAGGGTTATGCACAGTGGTGGAAAGCCACCCTCTGGGTCCCCAGCCTAATTGTCTTGATTAACACGCTGCATGGCCATCACAGGTGTAGCACGTAATAGCTCTATAAGATTTTCATAGCCAGGCCCATTAAAATCTGTCATTGAGCCAAGAACTAACAGTGTGTGCATCATAATGCCAAAAAGTCGAAACCAGTTCTCTAAATAATAACTGCTTGCGTTTCCAGGACAGTTTATGCTTTGAAAGCACATTTATCCTTCCTTTACTTAATTTTCTCCTCCTGTGAAAGGCAGGCAGTTGAGGTGGGGAACCCAACATTCGGAGAGATTTAGTGATTTATCAATCACAGGACACTGATAATTGTACCAGACTGCTCATGACAAAGATAAGTCCTTAAAGAGTTTTCTCCTGCCCATACGGCAAAAACTAACATACATCATTTAGCAACTTACAAATGCTTCTGTGGTCACTTTCTTATCAGGTCTGTCGTAATAGCACTGTGAATATAACCTTTATTATTTTTATGCGCACCAAGAAAAGCTCAAAACCATAGACTATTAGTTGAAGTCCTGTGTTTTGTTTTAGGTTCGAAGCAGCTGTGGTCTGGGGGAGGTTCTGTCACCTGCTCAAGGGCATATGGTAGGACAAGGGTGAGAACCCAGGCTTGTGGACTCAGACGCAGCCTTCCCGCCCACCCTTGCACACATGCTCTCGGGCGCAAGGGGCATCGTAGTTAGAGGCAGATGAGACAGTGTAGTTTACGTTGTGCTGCAAAGACACAGGCGCCTCCTGTGGCCACAGTGTCCAGCTCTGAGCCACTGAAAGGTTTTGGTCAGTGATTGCTTTTTCCACTGAATGGGGAATGGACAGTTTATGTTCTAAACTGAGTATAAACTTGACCCCTAGTCTCTTCACTGCCTGATCTCTGTGGTGCCGACCGTGTGTTTGCTGAAGCTACCTCCGTTGGTTTACAGGCCACCCACCAGAGGCCCAGCAATACATTTAAAGAACCCGAGTGGCCAAGAAGGGTCATGAAGGCAGAGGATAAATGTCTTAGCAGGTGAGGAAGTTGATAGACAACCTGCCTACGGGAAAAGCGAGCTCTAAGCTGTTCTTGATCAGAACCACAAACAGTTTCTTGCAGTAAAATGTGGTGTTCTTTATTTCTTAGAGATGAGGAATAAGGAGGAAGCCCTCTTTGGCTCTTCTGATGATTTTTTAGGTTAAGGCAGAACCCCTGAGTACAAATGATTGCCTGCCTCCTGTCCCAGTCCTGATGGAGCACACAGGACTACTCCCTGGTGACACGTGTGAGGGTGGGGGTGGAATGTCACATTTCTCACTGCTGGAAGGGCAGTGTTTTCTACCCATTGTTCATTCTGAAAGCTCTCTTCAGCCTCAGTCTGTGTGTTCTCACTGGAGGAGGGAAGAGAATGAATTCTGTGTTCCCTATGGTGCACTGAAGCCTAGGGCCAGGTTCCTTTAATCTAAAGAGCCAGAAATTATGATTTCTTCAAGAGCAAATGGCTCCCATTGCCTCTTTGGCTGCAGTGTATCTGTGTCTGCTCCACCATTCCATCCTGAAATCTGGGGTGCTGTGAAACTAGCCAAGTCCACGACATCCCAACACAAATAGCTTCTTTCCTTTAAAAAAAAAAAAAAAAGAGAGAGACTCACAGTTGGAGGTGGGAGAACAGCCTTGTGTTCTGTACTATTTTGTTTCAGATTTTTAAATATTACAGAAAGGAAGAAAAAGCAGGTATCTTATTTGTGCAGATGCATAGCATTTATTTATGAATGAACATATGTGTCTGTATACAGGTAAAAAAAAGTTGGCCATTTTTATAAAGACGTTCCCAAGCATGATATGAATAAATCTCCACTTGGCTTAGCTTAATGCAGCTGAATTGATTTCTGCCTGCTAACCTGTGGTTCCCTCTCAGTGGGGGAAGAATCGATACGATCAGTCGGGCCCGCTTTTGCGCATCGTCAGGACTGGTTTTAATCTTGGTAGTCCAGCTACAGATCACTCAATATGGAGGCAGACTGATTGGCAGCCATGTTGGCTGAATGACTTGGTGGCCATATTTAGGGCACATTTTAGCTTATGATGTGGGATACAGTTCCTTATCCTTTGGGCTTCATCGTGTGGTGTCTGTTTTCTTCTTGGTCCTGCGAAGGGCCTGTCAGAATGAAGCATGGGGAAATCAACTTGACAGGGAAGAGAACGGAAATAAATTTTAAGCAGCATCAGAAAGGAAATTTTAAAAAATCGAAGCTCTGTAGAGCCTTAACGCTTGGAGAAGTTTGCATCAGGTTAGGCTTGGGGGAGCAGGCTTTTAGCCCAGAAGTAAAGAATGCCCTCAGAGTCCCTGGGTTAAAATTCATACCGTCCCCCTCATTAGGCACACAGGCGCTGCCTCGCCCTTTTCTTCTTTGAAAACAGTACCCCGTCTGCATCACAACTGGGGAGACTCCTAAATGCGGTGTCTTCTGGTAGCCTCATGGGAGAGTTACGTACATTTTAAACAAAGTCACACATGCAGGTATCCTGTGAATTCTACTTCACACCCCAGGCCCTAGCCGCCCGAGAGATAGCGAAAACCCCGCTAGAATGTACTGTTGGTGGGGAAAAAGGAAAGGAAGAGAATTCTTCCTCCATCGCCCAGCCATTCATTTCCTACCAATTAATAAGTCACACCCATCTTTAGACCACAGACTGCTGTTGAAGAGTATTCAAAGATCATATAAACAAAATGCTTAGAATGGAACCCGATTTGTGTAAGACTGTGTTAATTTATGAGACCTGCTATAACAAAGTACCATGAACTTTGTTGAGGCATGGGTCAGACAACGGAAATTTATTATGGTATGATTCTGGAGGCTGAGATCAAGCATTGGCAGGGTTGGGCACTTCTGAGGCCTGCCTGTTTGCTAGCTTCTGGTGATGGACTGTCAGTTTTGGCGTTCCTTGGCTTGGAGATGTCTCATCCCGATGGCTCCTATGTGTTCAAATGGCGTTCTCCACTCATGCGTATCTCTCTGTCCCAGTTTCACCATTTTATAAGGATACCAGCCATATTGGATTAGGGCCCACCCTAATGATCTCATCTTGACTAATATCTACAGTGACGCTATTTTCAAATAAAATCACATTATGGGGGTCAAGACTTGAACATACGAATTTTCCGGGGTCGAATCAACGCATAACAATTACTATTACTTATTATTATGTATTAATCATCATTGGATTCTTAGCTTTTCTTGATTTGTTCTAAACTATGGATCTGCTCTCTCTGTACTACACATTAAAATTTGCCAAAAAAAAAAAAAAAAGAGAATGAGGAAATTGGATTATCACCACATAGTGTGAGTATCTTCTGGTTGCACTGGCTGAAAAATTGTGTCCACCATGTCAGGACATTTGCGGTCCTGATAAAAGGAACCAGGACAATTGGCCAGCCCAATCCAGCAAGGCAGCAAAGCTAATCATTAGTTACACCCAAAGCCACGGAGTTTTGGCAATCTCTCCAACCTTAAGATTCTGGAATCTTCCCATAGTGAGCAGGCAGGAGCCTGCCCAAACCTCAGCAGATGGTGTGGAGGCCCCCATGCCACTGGCGTCATGCACATTTTAGATTTATTAAAACGCCCATGAAAAAGAAATCCCCTTTGGAGCAATAAAGTCCCCAATCCAGCAATTTCCTGCAGTATCATAACAAAGTCCCCCCGGCTGTTGTTGAGATGGTTAGCCAGTAATTCTTCAAAACGGTTTTTTTCTGACATGTACACAACATTTTCCTTTGTAAGAACCTGAAGGTTTGATTCCTCCAGAGCCCATTACATAGACAGATTGGCCCCTGAGATAATTACAAGAAGATAGTCTAATGGGCTCGATTAAGGAAATCCCATTACCTCCATGAAGAATCACCAGTGAAATGCAAACCCAAACAAGTCTCCCTCCACAAAAAGTACGGTTTCTTACCTAAAAGCATAGAAACAGCATTCAGTCCACATGTTTTTTTTTTTTGGAAACTAGGCTGATATTGATCTATCAAAACAGGATCGTTGAACTAGAATGTTTTTACTCCACTCTGTTTTAGAAGAATTTAGGATGACATACAAGGGCATATCAGATATAACATTTTAGAATAAATTAAAAGTCGGGTGACTTAAAATTGTAGTCTTGTTACTGGAAGCCAATTTTCCAGCAGCTGTAGAAAACCCAGCCCTTCCTGATGGGACAGGATCCTCAGAGCCCTGGGGATGACTCACCACCCCCTAAGAAAGACAGCCCCTTGGGTTGTTATTAATACCCTTAGCTATTGATTCCCCTGGCATCTAGATGGGTAAGAGGGCGAAAAACTCCCAGGTATATAAGGAAGTAGCTGTCTGAGATGCCACCATTAGTGGTTTCAACTCTTTTCTCAGAAAGGTGGGATTCGTATGGGTATATAACATTGTCAGCTCGTAATTTATACTGGCTTCCTTCCCCTGCCATGCTTACCTCCAACTTCAGATTTTAAGCTTATTTTTAAAAAATGTATGTGAAAATGTTTTGGAAGGTGGGAAAACTCACTTTTGCTAGATCACTAAATGAAAAGTTAAGAGGATATATTATATCTGCCCCATGCCCTCTTAGTGTCTACGACACATACATATATGGAGAAAAAGTTGCTTGCTAGTCTTGAACCTTCCTTACTGAGAGTGCTTGACCATTATTGAACTTGGTATTTTCAAAATCCCAATGGTGAGCATAAGAGTTACCTGGGGAGTTTGTAAGTTGCATCTTCAAACTTTGGATTCCTTAAAGAGTCTGATTCAGTAGAACCAGAGCTGGACCCAGGAATCTGCATTTTTGTTGTTAGGTTTTTTTTGTTTGCTTGTTTTTCTGTGATTATGATCTTCATGGCCTATGAAATACTAATGAGTGCTGTCCTGTGGCTATCATTGCTTTTTTTTTTTTTTTTTTTCATTTTTTATCCTACCATTCTTCCTTCAAAATGGAATTTTTCCCCAGGTGTGATGCCTGTAAAAGCCAAACATGCTTATTATTTTTCAGAACGTTAGACAATATAAGAAAAATCATCAATTTTCTGCCTTTGAGACAGAATTATCATAAAATTTTAATGAATACCTAGCAAGAAATTGTGCGTGTGTGTGTGTGTGTGTGTGTGTGTGTGTGTGTAATTGCTATCATTTAAAAATACTGTTTTAAGTTTGCAGACCCAATTTGGTGGAAGAGAAAGGGAGGCAGGTGGCTTTCACAAGATCTTTCTCTTCCAGTAATAACAACCAGTACCTTATCTTCCTTGGGTTCTGGGCCTCTAAAGGCCTTTCAGTTACAACGGCAGTTTTCTTTAAGGACCGGGTAGCTATTGATTGTTAATTCAGAAGGCATAAGGGAAATTGCTTGTACTATCTCCAAGATTCTCCTCCCTTTTGTTGCACACATAATCTTCCCACACAGAACTGGTCTCTTCTACCCCTTCATCATCTTCTCCACTTGGAAATCACATCCGCCCTTCATTTTGCTGCCTTTAATGTGAACTGTCCTTGAGCAGGTGGCCTCTGAGAGGTCTTCCCTAACTAGAGCAGGCTCTAAAACCATATTCCCCAAGGTTCTCCATTTATTCAGTGCTTCATAGTCATTGTGAGGTCTTATCCCTCGGAGAATCTCAGGAAAGTGATGATCCCTCAGTCCTGAAAACTTGTACTTATCTCCACCCAAATTTTTGCACGTAATTTCAGGAGATCCAAGGAATCTAAGTTAAGGACCCCTCTGGTAATACATCCTCAGCAGACTGAGTCCCCTCAAATCCACCAAGGTTCCCTACAGACATCACTCATGAAAATAAGTAGTGAGCATCAGTTATCCAGTAGCTACTGTATTGGGGCACTGGAGATACAAAGAGATAGGAGCCTTGTCTCAAGGCTGTTAGTATAATTGTAGAGGTATGTAGACAAACAGTGGACACAGAATGTGAGAAGTACCATAATGAAACAAGGCAAGCTCTATAATGTTCTTTAAACATAATTCTCATTTCTGTCCTTAAACCCTGATGTCTCATCTTGCTGTTGTCCATGAAGATCTTCCTCATGAACCTCAAGCTTACTTCTCCAGCATCATGTGGACATACCTCTTTCTTTTGCCCGGCGCTGGCAATTCATGCTCCTATCACATTAAAGTATTGGTCCCCAAATGTGCCCTGCTCTGTGGGTCTTACAAGCTGTCCCCTCTGCCTGGTATACTTCCCTCCTCCATCCTTTGCCCTTTGGTCAGGCGGACTTTTTTTTTTTTTTTTTTTTTAAGATTTTATTCATTTATTTATTTGAGAGTGAGAGAGCCAGCAAGAGCGAGGGGAAGGGGAGAAAGAGAAGGAGCAGATTCCCTGGTGAGCAGGGAGCCCAACATGGGACTCAATTCCAAGACCCTGAGATCATGACCTGAGCTGAAGGCAGACCCTTAACCAACTGAGCCACCCAGTCGCCCCTGGTCAGGCTGACTTTGATTTGTCCTTTGCCACTAGGCTTTGGATGCTCTCTCCAGGGAACTTCCCCTGATACCCTCAAGTTCAAGTTAGATGCTTCTCCTACCTGTTAGCATAGTACTCTGTACTTAACCCTTATTTCTGCTTCTATCGTACTATACTACATTTACCTCCTTACCTGTCTGTGTTCCTCACCAGACATGATACCGTCAAGGGCAGGGACTAGCATGTTCATAGTTCTAGTGATACTGGCTAATGCATAATAGTTAATAAATTTTTGAATGAATTAATTTACTAATTAACTTAATAAAAAACCCTAAGCAGAATTAGTTATAAGACTTTCAAATATAAGTCAGAATGGAGAGCCCTCCTACCTCTTTATTCTCTAAGAAATGCTGTCTATAATTAGAACTTCAACAGTGTCTGACCAAGCCACTCTTTGTGAGGAATCTGACTCTTGGTTGTTTGGTACACACAAAAGCAGGAACAGAGCTGGGCCAGTTAATTAAGAGATGATCACCAGTCATTTACTTAGCACTCTGTAAAATACTTCGGGGCGTAAAAATTTATGAGTTCCTTCCTTCAAGAACCTCATGCTGGGGGATGCCTGGGTGGCTCAGTTGGTTGGCCGACTGCCTTTGGCTCGGGTCACAATCCTGGAGTCGCGGGATCGAGCCCTGCATCAGGCTCCCTGCTCAGCGTGGAATTTGCTTCTCCCTCTGACCCTTCCCCCCTTTCGTGTTTTCTCTCTCTCATTCTCTCTCTCTCTCTCAAATAAATAAATAAATAATCTTTAGGAAAAACGAAAAGAACCTCATGTTGGGAACACAAGCACTCCTTGTGGGGAATCTGGATAATATATAACTTACTCCCAAATTATGTCGTACAGATTATAAAATGGTATTTATAGTCACTTCTAGCTCGGTCTTTCTGAGAATCTCTGGTTCTTAATAGCACTTCACTGTATTAAACACTCCCATAGCATGATTTCCAAACCAGATGAGTGTGTGGGGGGGTGAGAATCAGGTGTTGATGACTTTGCATGTATGAGGTTGAGCCTAATCCACTCTTCTGAGTAGGTATCCAACAACTATTTGTTAAACCAAATACCATCAAAGGAGGGGGAGACACCAATAATTATAACACCTGGACAAAGAGTTTCACAGCTATAAATGATTCGACCAGGATGAAAGGCTTGTATATTTAACAAGTGTTGGGGAATCACCACATGTTAGGGGCTATGACAGACCCACAAGAATTAAGGTGACATCAATGAAAGCCTACCACCTTCAAATTCAGGTGTACTTGGGGCCCCTGGGTGGATCAGTCAGCTGAGTGTCTGCCTTTGGCTCAGGTCATGATCCCGAGATCCTGGGATCGAGCCCTATATCAGGCTCCCTGATCAATGGGGAGTCTGCTTTTCACTCTCTCTCTCTCTCAAATAAATAAATAAAATCTTTAAAAAAAAAAAAGATCAGACATACCTGATTAAAATCCCAGCTCTTCGGCAGGTTTGTTAAGTAACTTCCATTCATTCCATCAATACTGTTGATGTATGTTCTAGACAAGACTGTGCTAAGTGTTGAAGAGACAACATTAAATATTTCCTATAATCTTGGAGCCTTCACTCACTTTCCTTGGTTTCTTCTGCTGTAAGGTGGGGCCAACAATATTTTCTAGGAGAGCTACCAGAAGGATTGCATGTGATGTGTATGAAAATGCTCAGTATATGCTTTTGCATGTACTAGATATTCAGTAAACACCACTAGAAAGCACAGTCCTTATAATGTAGTAGGACAGTAGAACATAACACAGTCAGGACAAGACAATGAACATTCAGAATGCCGCTGGAACTCACTGGCTAAGTTGCCAGCCCTGCTACGTATCGAGCCCTTGAAATGTGGCTAATCCAAACTGAGATGTGCTATAAGTAAAAAAAAAACGCCGAGGTTTTAATGACCTAGTGTGAAAAAAGAGAGAAAGAGGGGTACCTGGGTGGCTCAGTCAGTTAAGCATCCTCCTGCAGCTCAGGTCATGATCTCAAGGTCCTGGGTTCAAGCCCCACATCAGGCTCCCTGCTTTCCAGGGAGTCTGCCTTTCCCTCTGCCCATCCCCTCTGCTAGTGCTCTCGCTTCTCTCTCTCCCTCTCAAGCAAATAAATATTTTTTTTTTTTAAAGGAAAAAAGGTTTTATATTTTTTTCGTTCATTACATTTTGAAATCATAATATTTTCACTAAATTTGGTTAAGTAAACTGTTGAATTCTACCTGTTTCTTCTTTTGAATGTTGCTACTAGAAAATTTAAAATTATGTATGTGGCTCCCATGACTTCTGTTGGGCAGTACTGGGCTTGAGAATAAATAAGTTACTGGTTTTAAAAACAGCACCAATTAGAGATGCCACAGTGACCCAGAGGTGTGTCCTATGGGGTTGTGATGGAGCAGGGGTGAGCACACAAAGCTGCCATCCTCATTTCATAGCCTCGTGGTACTTTCCGTGGTAGTTAGGAGACCCTACCAGAGCGACGACATTCTAATCCGCTGTAGCTCATGTACCACTAGTGAAATGTCGCTACCTACACACTTAGGAAAGGGGGTGGTGCCGGCGGGGAGGGAAGTTGGCAGAGGTGTCATCGCTTCTCGAAGAGGCTGCTAGGACTGACTTCATCATTTGGAAGCCGTATATAAAATATATAAAAGCCGTATAAAAGCAGCGAGCTTTAGACAGATGAAGTTTGGATGTCAGGATTATTCTTCCTGCATGATCTTGGACAGGATACTTAACCTCCCTGAGCTTCAGCATCTTCATTTATAAAATGGTGATGATAATAGTAACCGTATAAGTCTGCTCAGGCTGCTATAACAAAATACCATAGACTGGGTGGCTTAAGCAACAAGAATTTATTTCTCAGTCTGGAGGCTGAGAAGTCCAAGGTCGAGGTGGTGACTGGTTCACTTCCCCAGCAAGGACACTCTTCTTGGCTTGCAGGTGGCTACCTTCTTGCCATGTCCTCGTGTGGCAGAGAAAAAGCAAGGTCTTTGGTGTCTCTTTTTTTTTTTAAGGTCATTTTATTTTTCCTTTTTTTTTTTTTTTTTTAACTGATGTATGGTTGACGTACAATGTGACAATAGTTTCAGGTGTATAACATAGTGATTTGACAACTCTCAACTCTCAACATTATGCTATGCTCACAAGTGTGGCTACCGTCTGTCACCAAATGGTGCTATTTACAGTATCATTGACTATATTCCCTATGCTGTCCCTTTCCTCCCCGTGACTTATTCCATAACTAGAAACCTGCCCCTTGCCTCTCCCCTTCCCCGTTTTTGCCCATCCTTCCACCCTCATATCCCAGCCAGCAACTACCTGTTTGTTCTCCATAATTATGGGTCTGTTTCTGGTTTATTGGTTTTTGTTGATTTGTTTTTTAGATTCTGCATGTAAGTGAAATGATACGGTGTTTGTCTTTCTGTGTGTGACTTATTTCACTTAGCATAATACCTTCTAGGTCCATCCATGTCGTCACAAATGGCAAGATTTCATTCTTTTTTGTGGCTGAGTAATAATATTTCATTGTGTGTGTGTTTGTGTGTATACACACTACATCTTTATCCATCCATCAATGGACCACATGGGTTGCTTCAATATCTTGGTGGCTCTTGTAAATAGTGCTGCAATAAACAGAGGGGTGCATATATCTTTCAAAGTAGTGTTCTCATTTTCTTTGGGTAAATGCTCAGTAGCAGAATTATTAGCTTATATGATATTCCTATTTTTAATTTTTTGAGGACCCTCCATACTGTTTTCCACAGTGGTTGTACCGGTTTGCATTCCCACCATGTATGAGGCTTCCTTTCTCTCCACATTCTCACTAATACTTGTTATTTCTTGTCTTTTTGATACTAGCCATTCTGACAGGTGGGAGGTGATATCTCATTGTGATTTTGATTTGTATTTCTCTGATGATTAGTGATATTGAGCATCTTTTCGTGTCTCCATTTGACATCTATATGTCTTCGGAATAATGTCTGTTCAGGTCCTCTGCCCATTTTTTAAATTAGATTGTTTGCTTTTTTGGTGTTGAGTTGTATAAGCTCTTCATATATTTTGGATATAAACCCTTCATTGGATATATCATTTGCAAACATCTTGTCCCATTTGTTAGGTTGTCTTTTCATTTTATTGATGGTTTCTTTCCCTGTACAAAAGTTTCTTATGTCAATATAGTCCCAATAGTTTATTTTTGGTTTTGTTTCTCTTGCCTCAGGAGATATATCTAGCAAAATGTTGCTACGACAGACATCAAAGAAATTACTGCCTGTGCTCTCTTCTAGGATTTTTATGGGTTCGGATCTCCCTTTTAGGTCTTTCACCCATTTTGTGTTTATTTTTTTGTATGGTGAAAGAAAGTGGTCCAGTTCCATTCCTTTGCATGTGGCTGTCGAAAAACACTATTTATGGAAGAGACTGTATTTTCCTCTTTGTATATACTTGTCTCCTGTATTGTAGATTAATTGACCATATAAGTGTGGGTTTATTTCCGGGCTCTCTATTCTGTGCCAGTATCTGGTCTCTCCTCCTGTGAGGGCACTAATCCCATCATGAGGGCCCCATCCTCATGACCTTATCTAAACTTGACCACCCCCCAAAGGCCCCACTTCCAAATGCCATTATGTTGTGGGTTAGGGGTTCAACATCGGGGTTCAGTTCCTAACAGTAACTGAATCACAAGATTGTAGTGAGGCTGGAAGGAGCTAATGCACGTGAAGAACATGGCATGGTGTAAATGGTCCATTGCTGGTATTGTCGCTGTCATGTCTGTTTTGTGTAGTGGTCTATCTTCAGCTCCAGAACGATGCCTGCCACACAGTTGGTGTTCAATAAATATTTGTTGAATTAATGAAATAATTCATCATCATCACATCAAACAAGGACTAATTATGCCATTTGCTGAGATTCCAGTGTTCCCAAGTAGAATCCTACTTCTGTCACCCTCAAGGCCTTGCCTCTGAATGTAGGTCTGAGTCCTAGGAGGACAGCCAGGCCTACTGAGAATGGGCATTCGGATGACTAAATTGTCTCGTGCTTTGACATTAATCCCCTCCAAGTTGACTCCACCCTGAGCCTACTCCTTAGCCAGCCACCAATGCTCATGGCTCTGTGTTTCCCTAATGCTTTCCATCTCTCCACTATATCCAACCGTGAGACTGTTTTTCCCCATCCAATTTAATAGTATAAAACCTGCTCTGATTTAGAATCTCTTTTGCAGCTAATCGAACCTTGCAGCTTTCTATTAGCTGTTCGTATTTACTCTAAGCCCAAGCTAAGGCATCTGGGATTATTATGTAATAACTTGGGCTCATTTCTGGTCAGTATATACCATCCGTTCTCATTCTGCAAATCCCCTTGGGGTGCTCTTTCTGTTTGCAAGAGGTGAGAGAAGTAGTTGGAAGGGCTGTGGCTGGGGGGTTGGGGATGGGAGGAGTGTTTGCTATGAGTTATTATCCCACACTTACCAGTATTAAACTGGATTTGACAACCCATAGCCTAGGATTTAAATGATCTAAATCCTTCTTCATTTGGCAGCCTGGTCTCCCTTACTATTTATTGTGCTACCCAATTTATTATCATCGGCACACTCGGAGGCTTTGGTGTGTGGTGCTTTCACAGTCAAGTGATTTATACAAATAATTAAAAAGATGAGAGTTCCCAACAGTGAGACCCAAAGCTGCTCCCCCTCTCCCTTGCCTGTCATCTGGTTCCATTCACCTCTCACACGTGAACCCTTGGCCCTCTTACTTCCTCTCCTTGGAAGTACATCCTCCGCTTCCTTCAGGACCTAGGAAGGAAAGGCAGGGAGGGTGGTGAGAGCCGTGATCTGATTCCAGTAATCAGCACTGGGTCTTTATATGGGAGGTACTGTGCAAACCCTTTCCATATATTGTAGGATTTCAGTTATCACACCAGCCCTTGGAGGTGGGAATTGATTTTCATCCTGTGTGGCACGTTTTATCTCAGTCTCACTAGAACAGAGTGCGGGAGGAAGAAGGACTGGAGGCTGGCAGGGCAGGTAGGATATGGCCACGGGATCAGGGGGAATACCGACACCGACAGGATAGCAGGTAAGCACATGAGCTTTGAAATCAAGCAACCCTGGGAGTGAGAATTCCAGCTCTTTCACCTGTTAGCTGTGGAATGTAACCATTCTGAGCATGTAACCATTCTGTGCCTCAGTTTCTTCATCTGTAAAATGGGGCCAGTGGAGTACTGACATAGGTAATTTGGAGGAGCAAGTGAGATACTGCACTCAGAGCACTTAATACGTTTCTCCATCTGTTAAAAGGGGGATAATAATAGTACCTAATTCATTTACCTTCGCAACAACCCTGTGAGGTAATATGTATAAAGCACTTAAAACAGTCCCTGGAAATGCTTATGTATGTTAGCTGTTGTTACCACTTATCTTTCCGCTTTTACTGCTTATCCCACCATCACCGCTACTATTACTACTATTATTGTTGTTGTCAGGATTCAAACTAAATCCAATACAGAAGATCCGTACCATCCAGCCAGTATGTTGCAAAGACCTTGAGGTAGGGCTCTGGCAAACAGAATTCCCCCATGATAGTAGTTATCACTTACATTACTACTAGAACAAGGGTGTTTGCTTGCGTGCGTGCATGCGTGCGTGTGTGTGTTCCTGCTTTACTTTCCCTGCCCCGCATCTACAGTTGCCCTTCTCAACCTGGATGCCAACTTCAGGCTTGACCAACAGAGGTTTGCTCTAAAGCTCTAGCCCAAGCTTAGAAAGAATAGTCTTCATTCAAGGACTCAATATCCCATCATCTTGTCTCTCTGGTCTTAAGCCTTGGTATGTATACTTTATTAGACTGTATGTTTCTTACTGAAAACCAAATGCTGATGGATGGGCTCTAGAGAAGTTATTCCTTTATTTAAAATACAGGCCAAAGGTGGCTCTGTTGGGAGCATCTACTGCATTGAAACTAGACAGCGGTCCGCTCTCCAGTTTCATATCTTGCAAAAATACTTGTTGACATTGACCTCAAGTAAACTTCAGCAATCCTATAAATGCCATTATAACTTTTTGTACCACCCAGCCCTGTGCTTTGGAAATAGAAAGAATTTTATCCTGTGTTGCCATGTAACTTGCACTGAATGTGCTACTTGCTACTTGTCTATAGTTTATAGATTATGAAACAGCAGCCCCACTGATGTACATTTGTAAAGGAATCAGTGCCAAGGGTTCAGAGTGTCCTGGAAGTCCAAATTGGATTCAAATTTTCTCCCACATCCTATACGTAGAGCCAAGGGTAATGCATAATACTCCAAAATGATTTTTAGGCTACCTATGTGTCAGTAATTTATAGGCACTGGACAGTGCTTTCAACACAACTAGGCTTTGTGGAAGCAATGAGAGCAGAAAATGGGCTTTAGAAACCATTTTCGTAGGTTAACTGTGTGGTCGTGAGCAAGTTACGTACCTTTGTAAGCCTTAATCGAGTTCCTGCGCTGTGTGTGTAGGAGTAGAACCAATCTTATGGTACTGCTTGAGGATGAAATGAAAGGGTAGATTTAGACTTTGTAGCCCCATCCCTGACACAAAGTACTCAAAGAAGTGTTAGTTGTGTTATTGGTTATTGGTTTTCGTATTTTTCTTAAGATTTTATTATTTACTTATTTGAGAGGAAAAGAGAGCACGAGCCTGGGATTGGGGGGAGGGCAGTGTGGGGACAGAGGGAGAGGAAGAAGTAGACCACCCCCCTACCTGGGACCTCCCCCCCCCTCCCCCCCCCCCCGCCGCGGGTCTCAAACCCAGGACCCTGAGATCGTGGCCTGAGACGAAGGCAGGCGCCTCACCAACTGAGCCACACAGGCGTCCCCTGAACTTACATTTAGTAAATTTTATGGATGTTGTCTTTACTGGCGATCATAGCCTGATGGTGGTGGTAGTGTCAGTTAGAATGCTGTTACTGTGCAGGATAATGATCATCAATTTTATTATTCTTGTTTTAGGGAAACTTTTCTCTTTCCCCTTATATTTCCGCAAGGTTGCTCTTCGTTCCTCATTGCAAGGCCTGAGTCGCTGCGGAAATTCCGAATCCTGCCTCCTTTCTATTTCTGTCCATCCTCCCTGTCTGTCAGCTGTCACTTGGTTTTCACTTCCCCTGCAGAGGAGCCGGAGTTTCTGTGAGTAGGGAGCTGAGAGCCCCCAGGCATCCCGCAGAATATCATTACTTAGCGCTGCTGTGGCATTTGTGTTAAGCGGGACTTTGCAAACCTTTTCACGAGTGAATGTTTGTTAAAACTCTTTTTTCTCTTGTGGTCAAGAGACGTTATTGAAATTCTGATTCTCCTACTGAGCCCTGCGCTGAGTGGCTTGCCTCTGACCTTTCACCATCACTGAGAAGCAGAATAAATGAATGATGATTTCAGCTGCCTCCTTCTCTCCCCGTGTAATGAATGAGTCAGCATCAGGGACTCTGCCAGGAGGCCTGAGTCATAAATATCCCTGCAATCCATCAGAAATGTCCACAAAAGGTTGTTTTTAAACAGTAAATGAGGAAAGAGTCCTTGGACCTTATCTTAATCATCACATCAGTGGGATATATTTATGGTTCTAACTTCAGGGGAGAACAGAAAGCTATAGCCAACGATATGGATAGATGAGTTAGAACCCACTGTGAGTTGATAAGCTTCTCATGGAGGAAAGAAAAACAAAAAATCTCAATGAACATACCCAGTCTGCCCCCCACATCTTTGTCCCTCATGTCCCATTTCTTCCCCTGTCTTTCTAACCTTTATTAAAGACTCATCAGATGCCAGGCCTCGTGCTAGCTCCTTTATTTGCGTTATCTCATTGAATCCTCCCAACTAAGCTATAAAACAGGCAAGATTTTCTTCACTGTTTACCGAAGAGGAAATTGGGAATAAGAGTGACTGACACTCCCAAGATCTTACAGTTAATATGTGGCAGAACTGTGCTTTGACCCCAGATCCATCTGACTTCAAAGCCCGAGCTCTTAATTACGCAGTTATCCTCTCTGGGAGGCCAGGGAAAATGAAGAGGGAGAGGAGAATATTCAGAAATGCAAGTTGACCTTCTCTCTGCTATCTAAGATGCTAATTATTTAGCAACAGATACAGTATGGTATAAAGTCTCTGGCAAGATAATTTTATTTTTCTGGCAAGTCCTATAAAAAGAGAGCCCCTAAACAGATACCATAAGACCCTGCAAAGTCCCAGCAGCAGACTGTGTTCCTGGGGAGGCACGGAACATCAAGGACCCAGCCATTCTGCAGGTTTTGCCGATATTTACAGTGCCGGTAATTGCAATAATTACACATACCCGAAAGTGCCCTGTTTTCCCTTCATCCATTCTAGCGAACTCGGAGCACAGTCTGCCATCAGGGATGCCTTTATGATATGTATGATATTTTATTTATGAGAAGATTAGCAAAATATGATTGTTGGACTCGCTAATAAAGAGGCAATTGGAAAAGGAGCCAGCTGGCATGCCACATGTAGCTCCGGCAGGAAGACACATCTAATCTGTGTTTTTCTCTCCAAACTCACACCTTGGAGGCTCCTAGAGCTTTCTCCCTCCTCCTTTCCACTAAGTGCCTCAAAGACCTCATCAGTTCCTTCTGAAAATGCGGAGACTCTCTCAGTCTACATTTCCTGATCAGACTCCCCACGACTCTTCAGGCTGTTCTTTCTAATGATAAAAGTGAATCTTACGCACATGTTGGAGCGTGACTTGGTCTGGTTGGGAAGGGCAGGAGAGCAGAGTTAACCAACAGGCTCTGGAGGCCAACAGACCCACAGGGATTGGTTAACTCTGAGATATGGGGTGCAGAAGAACATGATCGCTGAACCCCATTCTGTCCCTTGGTGAAAATAAACAAACACACTTCCACTTCTCACTGTCTAATAAGTAGTAATTCTTGTTACTAACTATGGAAGAAGAGTCTCAATTTAAAATACTCCATGAATGGGAGTCATGCAGTAGGACAGGTAACGCTGGAGGTTAAACATTTTTGCCCTTCCTAATTTTGATCTCCAGGAGATAACAGTCACTAAATCAATGTTTCTCTCTGCCATCTTTGTTTTCCTTTTGTTGGGAGTCATTGCATTTTTTTACGTGAGTTATTTTCTAATAGTTAATTAATTAATGATAAATGCACATTAGGGAAAACTGAGAAATTTCTCTCAGCAAGGCAAAGGAAAAATTTAAAGCCTAAGAACCTTGCACTCCGAGGCTTCATACGCTTCCTTCTTGTCCTTTTTTTATTTAATGAGTATGTTTACCATAGCGAGGGGATCCACACTCTTTACAATGGAGGGAAGTGTCTCTGAGCTAATACACTGAGAGCTTGTTCTTGCCACTGTTTCCTCTGGGGTGAAATTTAGTACACAGTTACTGAATTTGGTATTTCCTCAAAGGTACTTTAGAAAATGAGTTCCAGAAGGACCCCTTTGTAGAGCCACCTCACTATTAGAGAGTGCCAGCTCTCTAGGACGAAACCTAACCCCCAGTCTTTTGGCATCTAGTCCCTTGTGGAAACATCTCCTTGAACCAGAGCCATAGTCTATGTGAGAGTTAGAAGGACATGTAAGTCACTTTGTTCACACATCTATTTAGCCACAAAACATGCTTTTCCTTTTGGAATCTGGAATTTTATGTAGCCGTCTAGGCATCCTGCGGATTGCCCAGGATTTATGAACATAATGGACTTTGGGTAATTTACACAGCAAAGGAGACATAAAGGACTTTGGGTAATTTACACAGCAAAGGTAGACTAACTACCACTTCATAGTTTTCTTAATTGAGATCCCAGGAGCCTGAGTCTGACTCAGAACCTTGTAGTTGTTAAGACACTGAACAAAGGACCACAGTGTCCAGATTTGAAGCTTGCCTCCACTACCAAGAGGTTTTAGGATGTTAGGCAAGTGACCTAGCTTTCCTCAGGTTCAGTTTCCTTCTATGTTAATTAAACTAATATTACCAACTTGTAGATGTGTTGCGACGATCAAGTGAGTTCATGCGTATATGGTGCTTAAAAGAGTACGTAACGTACTGATGAGTAAATATTACTCAACGGTTGTTGGCACTGTTCCCAGTAATCAAGGGTGTCTGTGTTTATACTCGGCCATACCCTCTTTCAAGGGATCCCCCAAAATACCTCTCGAACGCTGAACTTTCTGGGGGCAAAAATTCCTGTGCTCAGTTCTATCCCCCACTGCATCTGGGACCCTACCTGGTTTGGCATAGATGCTTACTAGTTGGCTCAAATTGAGTAAAATCCCAGTTTTCTCCTGGTTATTTGGTGCCTAGGGATGACTTGACTCCACACCATGTGAGGTGGGTGTGTAATGGTGGAAAAGGAGGCCTCATTGGGTGGTACGCTCTTTGCCCACCACCAGTCCCCAACACCGATTCTTCTGTTTAACTCCCAATTGCCTCACAATCAAGGAGAGACCATGAAACCAGTAGCTGTTGGTGAGATTGGTTTCTCATTTGTACACAGTTCCCTCTTCCTCTGTTGTAGTAGCCTGTTGATATTTTATAGGGTGACCTATAAGACCTCGGTGCCTCGGAGTTACCCATTCAGAGTTTCCTTGTCCTCATTTTCATTCCCTCTATGTGCTGTGTAGGCACAAGAGGGTGAGTGGGGAAGACACAGGTCCTGCCCTTTTAGGGTCTGGTGGGGAAGCGGTACAGTAGATGTTAAGTACTAGTGGGATTGATTCTCAGGCAGGAAGTTCAGAGTGCCTTGGGAGTCTTGGGAGAGTCCCCTAACCATTTTGAATGGTAAGGAAGGCCAGTTATTTAGCTTTGGTAGAAAGCAAGACTCTCCTTAATAAAGAATAGAGTAGGGAAGGTTTAAGGGTTTGAAGATTTCCTTGTTCTAGGCCCTTTTATATTTTCTGTTCTGAAACGAGGGTAGTACATTAAAAATCAGGTTATTTCCTGAAACTTGGTGTTTTGTGGTCAACTTAAACCACCTTCAACATATGGAGAAATTAAGATCATTTCCTCTCAAGACAGGCTTTCTAACATTGAGATACACACATGCATATTCAAGCTTCCATTTCCCTGTGACTGGTTATTTCTCCCTCTGAAATGTCTTTTTTTTTTCTTTCTTTCTTTCTGAGAGTGTAGTGGCAAAAAGCTATGATTTCTTCATGCTGTGTTTTTACTTTCTATTTTCCTGATAAAACTGTATCACTGCAGAGGAACTCAAATCTAATCTTCAATATATTTAGCATGAAAGCAATAAAACGCATTAATTCACTCCAGAAAGAGCAAAATACAGTTGGGTACTCAAAGGCAGAATCACCATGGAAACTGTTTTCTTGCGATTCTGTACTCTCCGGGCTCCAGGCACGACTAAGTGAAGAAAGGAAGGCAAAGGGAAGAGAAGAAATACCCTGTCCTTTTTGTTGTCACTAAAATTCTGCAGAGGAATTACCATGAATTATTGATTGCATGAGTAGAAGTATATATGAATTAGAATTATTAAACTGTTGTGTTTTCAGTGAGCATGTAAGAGCACACACAGAACGTGTTCGTCACTGTTCTCCCTTCCTTGCTGTCAGATCCTATTGAGCAATCAAAGAGCTATCCTAAGGTCAAAAGTTGGCAGAGAAGCACAAGGAATTGCGATGATTAAAGAATTCTGGGAGCCAGAAGTAAAGTACAACGATTTTGCATACAACTCCCACATACACTTGCCTTTGTGTACCATGTCAGGATGGTTATGGTTGCAGAATTTTTTCAAAGATATTAAATATGTAAAGATCAGAGGCCGGCCTCTTGCCTTTGGGACCATGGTAATGGGATATGATGGAATTTCCCAAAGGGATTTCTTTTGGATTAAATTCATTCTGTGTTGATGTGCACATGTGTGCATCTCACAGTGTGCCCACTTTTCTTGCCTTCTCTATTTTTCCCAGTCTATAGGTTTTCTTCCCCAAAACTATACATCTCGTTTAACAGCTCTGGTAATAACTGCCATGTGTTCAGTATTTCCTATGAGTCAGTCACCGGGTTGAATCTGTTGCCAGACACTATTAAGAGCATGGACTTTTATTTGGGTAGGATTATTCTTATTTGGCAAAATGACTAGTTCAGTAAGTGTTCACTAATAAAATCATCATGTTTTTATGTAATTCTCACAACAACCCTAAGGAGAAAGTCCCCATTATATAGATGAGGAAGCAGAGATTTTGTGACGACAGCTGAGTGTACTCAATCAAAGAGCCAGTGAGTCTCAAAACCTGAATTTGAAACCGTGCATGAATCTTAAGTCCATGGTTTTAACAGCAACACTAAGATTTCATCCTAGAGGACACAACCTGCCTTTTTAATCTCTATACAAGGTAATAACTGCTGAGGTTCTGAGCACATAGATAGGCCCTCAATGTATTCCGAACAAGTACATATTTAGAATCCTAAATACCATTGTACTAGGTATTATACTAAATATAAAAATTGGAAATAAGATAAAGTCTCTTCCTTCAAGTTGCTTACAGCCTTCAGGAAATGTTGTCATGTATGAATAACCAGACAAAGTAGTCAAAGGTTCAGAGACAAGGGAGTTTACTGAGATTCATGAACAAAGATTCATTCTGGTCTTTCCAGAATGAGAGGAGCTGCCAAAGGGTCAAAAGAAAGGAAGAGAAATGAACAATTTGGGTAAGACAGCATGATTTTAAGCATAGAGGTGGGAGTGAGTGACGAGAGTTTGGGGACCTGTATGATGGTCAAGGCATGTGTTTTAGTGAAGGAAGTTTGAACAAGGAAGTTGACAAGTGGGCCATGAATGAAGACCTTGAACTCTGGAGCAAAGAGGTCCACATATTATCCTGTCAACACAGTGAGCTTTCAAGGGATCTGTTTATTTATACTAAAGTATTAATTACTTAGAGTAGAACATTGTTTACTCATGTTTAGCTCGAAGATTTTTACAACCCTATTCACCCATGTCACCATGACCAAGATCAAGGTATAGGACACTTTTGGAACTCCATGCCCCCTCCGACTGAACTCCTCCCCATCCCCAAGATATCACTTGTATGTGAGTGTTCAAGGGAAGTAATAAAAAAAGCAGATGGCATGGTGGGGGTTTAAAGACCAGATTAATGACTTCTAGGATGTAGCATGGAGCATGAAGGTGAGAGATTTCAAAGAGGGAGCCCAGCCAAGAGGGCTTTATAAGGTTCACAGTCCCTCCCTCTATCCGTTCCATTCAGCATGTGTTGGATAACTACTGTGTACCATACCCTTACTTTGGGGCTACCATCGTAACCAGTACACACTCTCTCAGTGAGAAGACACGGTTACTTTCCCTCGTAGCAAGTGCTGAAATAGGAGGAAGCCCAGGCTGCACTTCAAACAGGCACCTAACCCGGAATAGGGAAGTCAAAGAGGGCTTCCTGGAGGAACAGATACCCAACCTGCAGATTGAGGACAAACAGAGGTGAGCCAGACCAAGGCAGGGATTGAGAAGGGAATGAGTCCAAGTAGAGAAGGAGCACGTACAAGGGAACAAAGAAGACAGGTGGCTGTGTTGAGGTAGAGGCTTGGGCAAGAGGAGAATGGTCACAGACAATGGACTTTTCAATGAGAGAAGTAGCCAGACCTAGTAAATGATCCTCTGTCATGGGAACCAGATCACACAGGACTTCTCAACACCAGCATGCTACCCTGGCCACCTGATTGCGCAACAGTCAGTATCTATCTTCGGGAACATTTCAGATGATTAGTATGATAAGCCATTCCATCATTGCTCTCATTGTAAGTACCCCACCGAGTTGTCCGTCGTTTCTCTTTGAAGTTGAGCCAGAAAAACCTGTCAGGCAATGAGACTTCCAGCATCTTTCACCTCCCTCTTTAAGATGTAGTGACTTTCTTAGGTTTTGCACTTTCCTTATCTCCTTTTTTCTGGAGCGGTCTAGGCCGTGCTGACTTGCCAGGCCACCCCTCTGCTCTGACTCGTCCAGCAGCCTTCCTTGAGCAGCCTTGAGCACGCTACCAGGTGCACACGCCCCTTTTCCTCTTGTCTCGGAGCAGGTGAGGCAGCAGGCAGAACGTGGCCTTTGTAGCCCTCCAGACCTGAGTGAAGGCTTAGTCCTGTTACTGACTCTCCTTGTGACCTTGATAAGTCAGACTTCTGCTTCCCTGTTTGGAAATAGTAATACCGGCTGTGTAGGATGTGAGTGATGAAAATGTAACATAGCAAATCCCCTAGGGCAGTGTCTACAACATAGTAGGTCTTCCGAAAATATGCAGACCCAGTAACGCAAAAGTGGTTCAGAGCACAGGTAAATTCCCTATGCTCCAGGGCTCTGCCAAAGGCCAGGCCGCTGGGTTACTCTGGGCAAGTTCCATAAGCTCCTCGTGCCTCAGTACTCTTATCTATAAAATGGGGTGATAATGACATCTACCTCATGGTTTTATTGTAAGGGCTAAATGAGCTAATGCATAGAAAGTGCTTCATATTGTGTCCAGTGTGTGTGTGTATGTGTGTGTCTGTCTCTCCGTGTTATATCCCCCGTTAGTAGTGTTGATATTAGAGTTAGTAATTATTTTTGTGTAGTACTTGGTCATATGTTTGCCTACCTTGTAGAATGGTTGCCAAGAGCAGCTAATGAAGAGGTACAGTGGCTCAGTGCCAGACACAGTGGGCCCCCAATAATGTTTGTTGAATGAATGAGAGCAAAGTGCTTCTCTCTGAATGTTTTCTATAAATGTTTCATCTTAACGATCAGCGGGAGCCTCCTCATGGAAGGAAGTGCCAAAGGGGTTCACAGGGTGGCAGCCTGGGCACGGGCCTGGTAGATTCTGATTATGTCAAACAAAATAGATTCAGATCAGTCTGTTTGGCGCCATTGAAACTGTGCCAATGAGCAGCAAATTGTGATTTCACGTTGGGGGAGTGCCAGAATCCAGATTTACAAATCAAAGCAAACCTACCTGTTTCTAGTACCCTCTCTCTCTCCCCTCAATGGGCGTTGCTTACATCTGAAAGAGCTTCTGGATGTTTCACAAAATCAGGCCCCAGATGTTTGAAAGACTTTTGCAGACAAGGTAATCAATCCATTTGGTGGCCAGATGCTGTCTGAAAATTTTCCTGCTACAGCACTGTGAGTTTCTAAATTCATTAGAAACATAAATTAATTAAATCTAATCAACAGTGGGTGATGCAGAAGATTAAACAGTGAAAAACAAATACATTTCCAACTGGGTCATAACGGATGCAGAGAAAAACACTCCACTTTGGAGGTGAAAGTCAAGTTAACCCTTTGTATAATATTCTCAAAAAAAACCTTGGCCACACCTGAGACCCCAGGGGAGCCTATGGTTCTTCCCACATTAAGTCCGCCCTAGCGGGTTCAGTGACTTCTCAAGAAAAAAACTGTGTATTTCTCTGAATGAGAAGGGTTCTGGAGTGGTCTTACTTTGTTAGGCATAGGGGAAAAATCTCCACCATGCTTTTATCATGAAGGGCCTCTGGAAGTTCTGCAAGTCACATGCACTATGCATATAGCAGTATTTCCTAGGAGCATTGTATAGTCAGATAAATTTTAAAACAGAGTAAAGCATCCTTCTTCATCCATGCTAGAATAAGTTAGCTGAGCTCAGCGTTCTCGTTTATTAGCGCTGAATCCCCAACATCAAGAAGAGTTTCTGGCACATAGTAGGTGCTCAGTAAATGAATGGATTATGGATGAACTTGTTTTGTGTAGATTTCTGACTTACTGATTTGCCCAGATGAGTCCCCAAGATATGAGATAAAGTGTGAGCTATTTCCCAAAAGTATTTTGACTTTTTTCACCCATGGATCAGAATCTTGAGGGACTGATAACCCATAGGATGTATTTTAGAAAATTCGGCTCTAAAGCATTACTGTATAGCACCCCTAACCTTTGTCCCATATCTTTTACCCTCAGTCTAAATGGAACTGGAGAAGACTCGGGGTGAGTAAAATTGTGAATTTATGGGGCCAACTTTTGGGTGGGAGGTTGTTCTTTGAGGATGTGCTCAGCTCCAGGGAGAGGCCAGTCTTTAGCTGTGGAATTGACTCATTCTACACTTTGGTTTGCCAGTGTAGACAAATGGCCTCAGGCTCTATGGAGAAAGGGGTTGCTTCTTTATTTGTAGCCTCATGGAGGTATCCATTTCCAGAGGATGCCCGCAAGCACCCAAGACCAGCGACTGCTAACTCAGATGCCTACAGAAGCCAAGTAACATCAAAAAGGAAGGCAGAGCGGCAGAGAACAACCTTAGGAGGACAAAGGGGAGCTGACAGTTGGCCTCAAGGTTGGGGAACGGTAGGGAGTGGTGGGAGATGAGGTCAGTTCAAGACCTCGTGCCCTTCTAAAGGAGGCAGCTATTTTCCAGCCCACACCAGGAGTGGCTTTGTGGGGATGCCAGTCCAGTGGGACCAATCTCTTGATTTCTAAAGACACTGAAAGTCTACACTGTTTATACACAACTTCCTAATTTCTAAATGTAAGCATCTTGTTCCACCAATGGGAGATCTTCATGTGGACTAACATTGCAGTGTCCCCAAGAAAACAGCCCGCTGGCCAGATAAGACGTACACTGCTGTTGGTGTTCTCTGGACTGTTTGGTCCTGTGATGCCGAGTGTGGGGCCTTGATCTGCTTCTCTGGGATCCAAGGTGGTGATCCATATGGAGAAATAACGCATGATCCTATTTATTGAGCGCCTACGGCGTGCTAAAAGCCTTGTGCTCAGCGCCCTACCTTCCATAGTTAGTGCCCATAACACTCTTACCAAAATGGTACTTATATCATTTTATTTTACAGATAATGAAACTGAGATTCAGAGAATTCAGCTAACTTGTCCAAAGGCATGTCTGTCATAAATGGCAAAGCTGAATGGGGTCTTTCTGACACCAAAGTGAGGTTGTCCACCACTCATTATATTGCTTTTGGGTAAAGCATTATTCTGATTCTTATTTAGTGCTTGTGTGTGTCCATGCTAAGTGCCTTGCGTAAATTGACTCATTTCAGCCTCAGTATAATACCACCCCCATTGTACAGATTAGGTAAATGGTGGGGAAGAAAGAAGTTAAGGGAGCGATGCTGGAATTGAAAGTGGGGCTGGGAGGCTGCTGTTGACTATCTCATAGGATTGCTTCTCAAAATCACGCCCTGGATTAGTTAGGCACAGAGAAGGTGCTCAGCAAATAGTTTTCCGTTGACACCAAGCCTCATTTTCAGCCATGTGCACCAGGGATCCTGAGCCTAAGCGTGTGGCTGGTGCCTCTGGGTAGCCTGCTCTTTCACCCGTTACTCCGTGTGACTCACCAGCACCTGTCACTCAAGCAGCCTTCGCTCTGTCACTTTGCTAACTGCAGGAGTGAAGACCGACAGGTCCGAGAAGCTGGCTCAGCCACTAATGAACTGTCTAATCTGGGAAGCCCTTCTCAGCAATCGGGCAATCCAGTTTGAACCGCGCATTTGACTGAAATAGTTCACTAGGTCAGACTTCTTGGCGTAGAAAGATCTTCCCACCCAGTCTCTGGTGTTCCGTTGTCTTTCTTCCTGAAAATTGAACAGGGTGGAGACTGGCTTAGACAGGGCTGGAATTTAAGAATCAGAAGGGTGTGTGTACATTTTACAGCGCATGAGTTTTCGTGTGTGTGATTAGCTTAGGAGAATAAGGCAAATGAAGATCTTAAAGAGAATGAGGGAGGGAGGTTTATTTGGTTTTTAAATTTTCATGACTGTACAGGTTGGCTACACCCAATTTGACTGAAAACCAAACGTGTCTGTGGTGTGTGTGCGTGCATGCATGCGGGCAAGAATAATATTAGAGATCAACTATTAACAAATATTCTAGAAAAACCATACTTTCATTGAACGTCGATTATGCATCAAAGATGTTGCTGCCAGCCGGGAATTGCGAGGTGAAAAAAATCACTTATGATCCCTGCCCTGGTGAATTCTGTAGGCTTATAGGGGAGACAGACATTAACAATAAACACCCAAACAAATCTATAATGAGGAATTCTGGTAGATGCTTTCAAGGGACAGGATAGGGTGGTATAGAGCAGTGTAGAGGGACTAACACAGGCTAACACAGGCTGTCAGAAAAGGTCTGTCTCAGGAAGTGCTGGTTAAGCTGAAATTTAAAAAATTAATAGATGCTAGCCAAGGAGAAGGGAGGAGGGAAAGTAGCTCAGGCAGAGAGAGCAGCATCTTTGCAAACCCCAGAGTGGGAGGAAGCGCGGCATTTACGAGATCCTGAAAGCAAACTGGCGGGGCTAAAATGTAGGGAGATGGGGGTTCAGGGAGATGATTTAAGGTGAGGTTTGAGTGGCAGGAAAAGGCCAGTTCCTACCGTTTCCTTAGTAATAAATTACCAAAAGGTTGTGTTTTCCGATGATTTCCTTAAAATGGCTTCTGGTACATTTTACTTTTGATGTAATTTCTAAGTCAGGTGAAGATTTGAGATTGTGGCCAGTGTTAAGTCTGTATCTTGAGTGTTGAACGGTTTTATTTCTTCTGTGACCTGATGAAATAAATTTCTTCCCATGGACTTTGCAGGAAATAATCAGTGCATCACAATCAAGGCTAAGAACCTCCTTTGATATGTGTTGGATAGAAAGGAATTTTGCTACTGCACTTAACAGTTATTGGCTCTTCCGTGCCCTAAGCTTTTCCATACTCCCCAAGGGCAATAACTTAGGTGGTTGGAATCAGTATTTGAAATGTCCCCAAAAGCAGAGTACTTACAGACTTAGAAATATGTTCCTTATTTTCACTCCTCTGCATCTGCTGTGCTTAGAGGAAGTGCTTCTGAAAATGGGCTTGGCACTTGATTTCTCAAGTACTGGTTTTATTTCAGAGATGTCCCAGGCCATGAACCCATAGTTCTGAACCATTTAAAACAATAATAATAAGCTGTAGGCAGAAATGGAGCATGTGTGACTCTCTTTTTAGGAAAGAACTGTGATATGCATTGCATAGGCCAACATTCAGCTGTCCCCGTGAGAATATTAGAGCTCCAAATGGGGACTGTTCAAATCACCTACACTCTGAAATCTTAGATACTGATAAAGATGTTATCTATTAAAGAAATAAATAGGATTCTGCCTTCAGGGAACTTATCATCTAGTTAAATGTAGAAACATCACACACACACACAGAATACTGAAGCATTCTATTAACATTTGTACCATAATCCAACATGAGTCATGCCCAGTGAGAAGATGCTACGTTAGTCAAGTTTACATGGAATTTATTGGTAGAGCCAAAGATGAGTAAAATAGGAACTGTGCCCTTAATGAAATGTATTTCATTAAAGAGAGAGGACAAGTACATTCTGAGTTATGCAGCTGTATAAGTGGGAATAGCTACATAAGTACATGTGAATAGTCCAGAGACTTGGAGGGAGCTGTGTGGGGGAAGGGATTATGTTCCAATCAGGGGAGCTCATGGAAGGTTTCACAGAGTAGGTGGTATTTGAGTTGGCCTTGAAGGATTCGTGTGTTCATTTTTTCATTCAGCCACTAGACAGGTATTTTGTGCAAACCTCCAAAGTGCCAGTCCCTAAGCTGCGTCCCTAGACTAAAATAGTGAATAAGATCTTAGTCTCAAGGGGCATACATGTCAGCAGGCACAAGTAATGGAAAGAATGTCTTGGGGAAAATGAAATTGCTTCACAGGCAGTCAGCACAGACTGTATTTGCATAGGGTCCTAGAGTTAAAGTTGCTAAAGTGCCAGGTGGGTGACAAGGAGTATAGCAGATTGATGGAAAAGTTAAGGCTGAACCCAGAAGATCCACTCTGCCATGTTAAGAAATAAAGCCTATAAGTAACTGTGAGTGAAAGATGAAGACAGGATTGGGAAAAAAAATAAATGACCGACAAAAGCAAGGGGGGGGACAAGAAACAATAGAAGGCAGAGGGAATAGAAGCAGGACGCAAAGAGGCAGGTGTGAACGTGAGCTCTGGGACTAGAGTTGGGTAGCAATCCCAGCTCCCCTATTAGCCTTCCAGATGTGGGCAAGTTATTTCAGTACTCTGCGCCATTTCCCCATCTGAAAAATAGAGGAAGAGACTGAAATTGTGGAGTCCAAGTGACACTTAAATGACATCATATAAAACACACAACACAGATCCTGGCCAAAGGCGGTATTCGATAAATGAGCCTGGTAATATAGATTAAGGAAGAGAGTTCAGATAAAGGGTCTAGTAATATGCCTGGCACATAGTAGACCAGCTCAGTAAATTGTTGTTTTGAAGAAAAACTGTGATAGAGTGGTATTTTTCTGAGGCTGAAATATCTCAAGGCCAGGCGAATAGCTAGTTAATTTCAGCAGATCTTTTGCAAGACAGTTGTGATCCTCTCCCTGCAGCCACACCGTAATAAAGGAATGTTCAGCTAGAAGAGTTTTCCACTGAAGACTGACTTCCTGGCAAGGAGAGCTACAAATCACTTGGAAAGTTCCTGGCACCGTCACCTGGGTCTGGCTATTTGCAAAGTGTCTATAAATCTTCCACAGGGCCAGATAGTGTGGGTTTTTTCTTTCCGCTCTGACAGACTTGTTTCTTTTGCTGCAGTATTAGGAATGATGGTGAAAGTTACCCAAGAAAGGCCATGAGGAGGTCAGGCTACCCATGTGCGAGTGATCTTGTAGTTGACTTAGCATTTTAAAGTATATGCAGTTGAGCAACCTTCCATCCGATCTGTAGACAGGAGGTAGTGAACTTGAGCTGCATCGCAGCAGAAGGAATAGAATCTTCTGCTGCTGGCCTCGGAAGAAAAAGGAAGGATGGAAAAGGGATGGAAAAGAGTGAAAGGGGAGGAAAGAAAGAAGAAAAAGAGAGCGAAGAGGAGGACGAGCAGGAAGGGAAGAAGAAACAAAAAGAAAACCAAGATGTTTTTCTTTGATTCAGGGTGATTGCGTGGACATCTGATACATTGGTCTGTGGGAGAAATTCTTGCAATACTAAATGCTTTGAGAGTCCTGTTAAAACTTCTATGAAGATAGGGTTTCCATAGCATTTTTCTTTCTATCTTTTGGCTGTGGGTAGGAATCGAACCTGGGAAGATTCGATTTCATCTCTCAGTGGTGGAGCCGTCCTGGGTACTGACTTGTATTCAAGCATGCATGCCTGCATTCATTCAGAAGTTCCACCTTCTGTCTTCTTCACCATTCATTTTTCCCTAGCTGCTGAAACTTTCTCATCAGCCTATACACATGCTGCTGTTTCTATGATAAAAAAAATAAAAAAAAAAAAGACACTCTTTTGACCTGACTTCCCTTACCATCTTCTGCCTCATTTCTTTGCTAGGCTTCTCAGCAAAATTCGCTGAGGAGAAGTGTCCACAGTTACTCTCTTTCATTGCCCTCCTCCCATCCACTCTGAAACGCGCTCCATGGTTCCACCAAGCCCACCCCCACTGATCCATAGAAACCGCGCTTGACAAAGTCAAAAGCAACTTCCACAGTTCAAATCCAAAGGTCACTTGAAGGCTTTTACCTTGCAGACCAGCAGTGTTTGGCATGATTGATTTCTCTCTCCTCTGCAATTCACTGGCATCCGCCACACAGCTTTTTTGATCTTCCTCCTCTCTCACCAGCTGCTCCTTCTTCACTTTTCCTGATTCCTCTTCTTCTCCCAACCATTTAGATGTTGGGAGTGGCCCAAAGTTCAGCCCTAGGCTTTCCTCTCATTTCATACACTTATTCCCTGAGATCTCATCCAATCCCATGGCTTTAAATATCATCTGAAATATTAATGAACTCCCAAGTTTATATGCCGAACTCAGACCCCCTCATGAACTCTAAACTCTGTTTCCAATTATCTACTGAGTATCTTTCCTTATAAACCCCTCATACTTCACACGCCTGAAACAGAGTATCTGGTCTTCCCCCAGATGCTTACTTCACCCACAAACTTCCCATCTCATTGAAGGCAACTCCATCATGCCGGCTGCTGAGGGCAGAAACCGTGGAATCGTCCTGAATCCTGTCTTTCATACCCGTAACCAGTCCATCTGCAAATCCTGTGAAGTCTACTCCGTATGCATCCAGAATCTGACTACTGCTCTCCACCTTCACTGCCCGCGCCTTGGTCCGAGCCAGCCACCCCTCTCACCGGGATTATGGCCATACCCTTCCTGAGGCTCCCTCAGCCCTCTGCTGTCCGTCCCCAGTGATCCTTGTCGCACATCAGACCGTCTCACTCTTCTGCTCAGTCCCCTCCAGTGGCCTTCCATTTCATTTTTTCTCACTTTTTAAAAAATTGTGATCCAAGGGCCATAACACAAATTTACCACTTACCCATTGCTGTGCCCATTTCACTTTCAGTAAAAGTGAGAGTGCTTGCTGCGGTCTACGAAGCTCTCCATTGCATGAGCCTCTCGTTTGTCTGATCTCATTTTTCCCTTGTTCGCACGACTCTGGCTTTGCAGGTTTGTTGACACATGTATGTTTCTGTCTGAGGATCTTCTCCCTGTCTGTTCCCTGTGGGAAGGAAGCACTCTTCCTTCAGACACCCACATAGTGATCTCCCTCATCTCTTTCAAGTCCGCCCAGGGAGACCTCTCACAATCACTGTATTTCAAATCTAAGCTTCCCACTTACCTCCAGAACTCTTAATGTCCCTTACCCAGCTGTGTTTGTTTCCCAAAGTATGTGACATACGATGAAATTTATTATACTCATTGACTGTTGTTTTTTCTCCACAAGTAGAATGTAAGTGCCTTAAGGACCAATATTTTATCTATTTTATTAACTGATGTATACTCAGTACCTAGAGTAGTGTTTGATACATAATAGATGGGGTCCCTGAATATTTTTTCAGTGAATAAGTGGAATTATGAATAAATGTATCAACACTTAGTATTTCTTGATTTTTCTACATTTTATATTATTTATTGATACCTAAATTGCCACATGAACATGAAATCAAATATAATGGATTTTTTTTTTTTTTTAAGATTTTATTTATTTATTTGACAGAGAGATCACAAGCAGGCAGAGGCAGGCAGAGTGAGTGGAGGAAGCAGGCTCCCTGCTGAGCAGAGAGCCCGATGCGGGGCTTGATCCCAGGACCCTGAGATCATGACCTGAGCTGAAGGCAGAGGCTTTAACCCACTGAGCCACTCAGGCACCCCTATAATGGATTTTTTAAATATCCAGTTTTCAGTAGATATAAAAAAGAAGTAAGGATGTACTGTAGTGCCTTTGCCTGAAGAATATTTATTAAGTTTTATGTCACGCCGGTGATGGAAATCAACACTAGTTTATTTATGCTATCTTTTACTGTTCAGCTACTATGTGTAAACTATTATATTCAGTGTTTAAAAATACACATATCCAAGAGACAGTAATTTTTTTAGGGGGGGAGGTGCAGAGGGAGAAGGAGGCAGAATCCTAAGCAGGCTCCACGGCCAACACAGAGCCCGATGTGGGGCTCGATCTCACAACTGTGAGATCATGACCTAAACCAAAATCAAGAGAGACACTTAACCAACTGAGCCACAGGTGCCTCAAGAGTTATATATTTTTTTTAAAGATTTTGTTTTTAAGTAATCTCTACACCCAACATGGGGCTCAGACTTAGAACCCCAGGATCAAGAGTCACATACTCTACTGACTGAGCCAGCCAGGCGCCTTGAGAGTAATATTTTTTTATAATCTTCAAAACACCACAACTCCTAGCCATGAAGAGAGAGAGAGAGAGAGACCGAAGAATGGAAGGAGGGGGATGGGAAGAGGAGAGAGAGGATATGAGAGAAAGAAAAATAGTGATTCATAGAGCTGTAAATGGCACATTTGGTTCCAATACTTTCTATTTTCTTTGCTAAAACCATTGAAAAATCATCATTGTATCATACCTTGTACACTGTTAGCAGCATCTTTATTGTGTTTGACATAGAAACTTCATGTTTTAGGAGGAAAAATCCAGATCTTGTCCTACTACATTCTTCTTTCATTCTTTAGACCTATCTAGAATTTAGCACACAGACATATTGTATTTATTGTTCAATTTGTCCTTCAGAGAAAATACAAATTTCTTTTTTTTTTTAAAGATTTTATTTTTTTAATTAGAGTGTGCATGCACACGAGTGGGGTAAGGGCAGAGGGAGAAGCAGACTCCCCGTGGAGCAGGGAGCCCAATGTGGGGCTCGATCCCAGGACCCTTGTATCATGACCTGACTGAAGGCAGCCAGCTAACCAACTGAGCCACCCAGGCACCCCTAGGAGATTTCTTGAATGCAGGGATATGGATGACATGTGAGTTACCTTAAGTTTCAGTAGCGACTTCCTCTTGCCTTCTAGGTCAAACATAGGGTTCTTACTCTCTGGCTCTAAGACTTCCATTATAGGGTGTTTCAACAATCTCTTTTCCAACATTTTTTTATTATTATTATTATTTATTTTTATTTATTTATTTATTTTTTTTACCATATCCCTGTTTACACTTCTTCCCAGTCCTCTAGGTTGAAAGCCTCTTGAAGGCAGAGACCCGATGTGTTTTGTTGATAGCATATACCTGTCACCCAGTCCAATGACATGCACATAGAAGGTGTTCAGTAAATAGCTGCCTTGCATTTCAGACCTGTTTGCTCCAAATCCACTTTGGGTGTGTCATTGCTACCTCCATGCCCTCTCCCGATACCTTCTTTTCACCAACCCATTTGATGTTTTCTCTTCCTGTGATTCATGGGACCCTTAAATCCCTGGCAATGTGACAAAGGCTTTTTAGGATGAAACCTGTTCTTTACTGATAAATCTGTGTGGTTCTAAAGTCATAAAATACCCCAAACTAAGAACATCCCATTGTCTCATGCCCCTTTAAATAGGTTTCTTACATTCCTCCAACATAAATGTTTTGTTTGTTGACATTTTGTTTAGGGTTATTCTCTCTATGGTGGCCCACACTGGTGTTGATTCTCTGTAGCTCCCAATCAGTGATAGATTAAAGAAAAAAATGGAGAAGCATCCATCATATATGAAGACACTAAGCTTGAGTTCAATGATGAATAAGTTCCTTATAGAGTTCACAATTTAGAGACGGAGACAGACATTTAAAATGGTCCTATTACTGTTGTAGGTGCTAGTGGTAACTGGTAAGCACTGCTCTGAAGGAGAAGAATGGGGAGCAGTGGAGCTGCCAAGTAAAAGGGGCCGTCCGGGTTTTGGGAGAAGTCCTACAAGGCTTCCCAAAATAAATGAAATCAGAGCCAACACACAAACTTGTGGACATTTAGTTCCCACAAGGCAGGTGCCATATCTTTCTGACTTGAGAGCCTCTGGCACAGCAAAATTGTTGACCAAAGACATGCCACACAGACTCCATGTTATGTGTGTTTGGGTGGCCCAATGCCTGCCCCAAATCTCCTCTATAGACCCACAGTTGTGATAACTTTCTTATTTGGGACCCAGAGTCCCACTAACTTTGGGGTCCGAGCTGGATGACCCATGTTGTGAGATAATAGAGCTGAATGATTGACAGAGTTCACATTGCCTGAGCAGTTAATTACTCCTCCACTTTCTGAAAGAGTGGGGAACAGATGGTAGATACCTTGACAGCAGACTCCACTATAAATCATGCAGGCTTGTAGGCAAGTCTGGACTGCTACCAATTTCCCGCTGGATTTTCCTGTATTTGGAGGACTTAGAATTTTTAAAACTACTTGGCCTTTTGGGCACGTTTTGTCCCAATGACAGGAACATTCTTTCTTCTCAGCTTCTGTTCGGTGGGAACTTATTTTGAATGAAAGGCAGCCTCCATCAACCTAGATGTCCTCAGTCATCCCATACCCAGTTGGTGCTGGGGATTTGGTCAGTGTGGGGAAGCTTTGCGCATTTTAATAGAAACAGCATGGCGTTCGTTACTCACTGGCTTCCCACCATCTGGATTTTCACAGCTCAGCAAGTATGCTGGGCTCCCCAGACTTACCGGGAGAACTTGGGTCCTACGGAGAGCATGATTTGGTCCCTCCGAAGTCATAATTTTATGATAGACACCACGATCAGTTGAGGGTGGGGGGATGCTTCTATCTCAATAGGCTGCTTTCATATTTGAATGGTCGAACAAGTAATGTACCATTTCCACACAGGGGAAGGGGGAGAAACAAACCACCTCAATGCCGGGAACTAAGCAATATGAAGGAACACTGGTCATGTGATAAATTGACATGAAAATGTGTGTGTGAGAGTTGGTGCACAGAGGTTGCAGGACCAAGAATCATTTTTTTTTTCCCAGTTCAACTTATGTTAATAGTCTGGCCCTGTGCAAAGTGCTATGAGGGAAACAAAGATCGAAAGACATGTCTATTAGTATGCATTTAGATCCAAATGACAGAAAATCTATCCAGCAGTGGTTTAAACCACTTGGTATGTATTGTTTAATAAGCTCAGACATAGGCTCTTCCTGAGGTAGGTTTTGCAGTTCAGTGATGTCACTAAGGACATTGTCCCTTTCTTCTGTCATAGCCTCCTGGCTTGTCACCTCATGGTCACATGATGGCTGCCACAGCTTCACATATCATGGCCACATAAAATCACATGCGAAAGCAGTAGTGTGGGGGCTCCTGGGTGGCTCAGTCGGTTGAGCATCTGACTCTTGGTTTTGGTTCAGGTCATGATCTCAGGGTCATGAGATCGAGCCCCATGTCAGGCGCCACACTCAGTGGGGAGTCTGCTTGAGATTCTCTCCCTCTCCCTCTGCTCCTCCCCCCTGCTTATGCTCTCTCTCTCTCTCAAATAAATAAATCTTTAAAAAAAAAAAAAAAAAAAAGCAGCAGTATGCAAGGAATATGTCAGTGTAGCCAGAAGACCACACCTCATTTGCTTCCTTCCTTTTATTCAGGGAGAAAAACTTCTTCCCAGAATCTCTGCCTCCTTGCCCCCCAGCAGACTTGCCTGTGTGCCTTTCAGTCCCATGGCCACCCCTAGACACAAGGGAGGCTGGGAAGCAAGAATCTGGATTTTTCAGCCTCTGCAGTGGGAAACAGGCAAGGAAGAAAGGCACTGGGTAAGAGTAGCTAACCGAGAATATCTGTCACAACACATTGCTTGCCCTTAATATGCTTGGTCTTCGCTGGCGGGCTGACATTGAACCCATGCCCATTTTCCAGCACTGTGCTTGCAGTTACGTAGGAAGCAGCATGGCCAAAAGATCTTGGGAATGGGGACTATTGGACCCTTCTACCTGCTTTCTTTGATGTAGGAGGAATACCAGCGCCAGATGGAAGATAAAACCAATATGCATAGAATTCATTGCATTCAAATGAAAGGAAAAGGATTCAGTATCTAAATACCAGGCACTGGTCGGGTGACAAGGGAATCAAGTCTGGATCAGTCAGTGAGTGTATATGATACGCAGAAGGTCAGGACTGCAAGCACGTGGCCTGTGTCCTGGCTCATTCCATACCCACGCCAGACGTGACCCAATTGATCTCAACACTCTCCCACCAAGCCCAGCTATGATATCAGAATCCTTCTCCCTGGGCAGCTCTTGCCAGTAAACAAAACTGGCAAGCAAAATGAGATCCACTTGTTTTCACTGCTCAGCACTTGGGATTTACTACTTCTGTCACTAGAACTGAGCTACAGGAATGTGAGAAATAGCGCCAAGTTAAGACGCTAACGCAACTCCTGAAAATTAAGGGCTGAACATAGTTCCGTCTCAGTACAGAGAAAACTTTGACACCATGGGCGGGAAACCTCATGCGTAAGCCAAGTTTGTGATGCGGGCTAACAAAGGCAAGTCAGTGAGTTTTGTTCCCTGCCACTCTAAAGACACAACTTTCAACAGTGATATTGTCTAAATAGTAAGATTAAAAAATGAGAACTTTGACTCTCACTAGTGAGAAAGGAGCTTTGGTTCCCAGCTGAGCCACATCTGTAGACACCAATAGTATGAAACCTCTGTACTTACATAAGGTTTTTAACATTTGGAAACTTCTCTATCGTGGTTGGGGATAGTGGATACACCTCTATACGCGTTGGTCCAAACTCCTAAAGCTGTATGGCACAAAGAGTGAATTTTACTCTCTGGGAACTTAGAAAGAAATTTTTTAAAAAGTCTGCAGAAGCCCTGAGATAAATGCTAAAATCTTATATTCAGTTTGAAAACCAATTAAAATTGTTTATAGGTTAAAAATTGTTCAAGGTGGATGGTCCTGATAAAAAAAAAAATTTAGAAAATCCTGAAATTTAGAAAATCTTTTTTAGGAAAAGATTATAATAAGTTAAATCATTCACATCTTTCACTAAAACATCATACCGGACTCTGGCTGACAGATTTTGGTCTGTGACTATTGTGTGTGTGTACTTATCGGAGTTAATTTTTATTTTCCGGGGAGTCAGATTGTAAGAGAAATTTCATTTTATATTTTAGGCATCATCTTGGTATTAAAGGGAGTTTTAGTAAGTGTATATTGCTTTACCAGTTAAAAAAGATATATTTTAAAATGAGAATACTTTTTAAAAATTGCAGTCATTGCATATCTACTGTTTTATTGCCTGATTTTTTTTTTTTTTAAATTTTAGCATGCATTAAAATTTTCCAAGAACTAGGCCATTTTGACCCAATCCCAGTAGCCATACTTGGGCATATCCTGTGTGGCCATAACCAAACCTCCTTTTATCCCCCTATTTGATGGAAACTATACTCCAACACACTATTTCATTTATCAAAACTTAACAGAGAAAACCCTATCCGAGAAAAATGGGTGCTAACTTTGGGCCGTGAACCAGAACCCAAGAAGGAGGTCACAGATTTATGTAGATGGAAGGAGTAATTTTAATTCCCACTGGGAGCTTGAGACTCCCCTGTTTATTTAATGAACCGCAAAGTCACTGCCAATCTAACTACAAGCCCCGATGCAGTGACTACAAAGGGTACATATGCTGCCCCCGTCCCTCACTGCACAACGTAGGACCCAGGCCCAAATTAATCAGAGCACTTCAGCCTGCACGTGACCTCCCAGATCCCTCTCAACACAAACTTGCCAACAACTACCCGTATTTCACCATTGTCATCCACTGTGACACCGATTTCCCATCTTGGCTGACCACCTCCTCATCTCTGATACAGAAGCAGACAAATCTGCCTAGAGGCCAACTTACCATCCAGAAGACGGCCAACTATTGAGTGGGCAGAACTGGCTAGCAGACATCAGTAGAGTAAATGACTTTATAATATTACCTCCCAAATGTTTCTTAGATGAGAGATAAAACATTTAATGGGCTCTGAGGCTAAATTACATTACCTTCTCATTTGAATCTCTATGATTGATGCAAAGAGGTCAGTGCTCCTGACCTAGTCAGTAAGACCTTGTCTCACCAGAGGATTTGGCTTTAGGTCCTCTCCAGGTTTAAACTGAGCCAGAATTTTATCGAAATAGTCATCCTGCTCTTTGGATCATACATCACCTAATCGTTGTGCTCAGCCCAGGCATTGCATAAACTTCAGCCCAGCATGGAACAGTGAGAGACTAGGGCATGTGCTGGGGGTTCCCTCCATTTTTTCAGCCTAATCACAGGCATATAAGGGCCAAGTAAGTTTCTATTATTCAGGTAAATGGAGACTTTATATATGGATTTACTAGTCTGGAACCTTTGTAAGATGCAAAGATTATTTAGAAAGAAAAACTCAGTCTTAGCGGTGCCTATTGAACTAGAAATGGGGTTACCAGGCCACCATCTTGTGGAAATTAAATCAGCACAAAAGAAATGTGGAACAGGGCAAACATGCTACCTCCCAGGGTTTCCTTTTAAAAAATCATGTTAACTACATTTGACCTCCATAACTGTTTTTGGCCTCTGGTTTTTGTTTTTAGTCAAAAATATGCACTTTATCCACATCTCTATGGAACAGAGGGGGAAATGCTCCAGTTTACAGCTTTTTATATAATGGTGTGATTCGGCTCAGCATTTGATAAAGTGAGTTGTCACGTACACGTGTCATTTAAAAGTGAAAGTCATATTGACCTTGATGAATTGATTTCTTTTGATCGTGATCTCAGATGAAGTTGTTGTCGTAGGGCTTGCTAGTCGGTGGTTATCGCCATGTCTTCTCTATACTCAACAAGAGTTACTTTACCTTGAGTGGCCTGGCTTTTCCGACTTCAACTGCTCTACCAAGAGCCTGTTGCAAACAAGAGTATTTGTATCAGAAGTTTGAGTATCTTGAAATTGGAATGTGGCGTGATTCATGAGGTTTGCCTCAATTATTAAACAGTCCAAGATGAAGATCTGCAGAGATGGATGGGGCAGTAAAGTATTCTGGTTACACCTACTGGCTTAGCAATGATAAATGAGTCCGGAAACCTGAAAGTTCAAAACAGGTATTAACTCAAGCCTCAGTGGCCCGTGCTCTGAAGGGAGGTAGACGATAGCTGAATGTAAACAACCTAATATACACGCCATCTGAGTGGCAGGATTAAAATAAAGCTAAGGTCTTGGCAAGAGGACTTTGAGGAGGAATTTGAGCATCCTGCCATGCCAATCACCCTTTCTCTCACAAGTTCTTGAGGGAGGCATAGCACAAATCATTATAACACTTAGAAAATAAATGGGACATTTTTATTAGCGGGGGCCATGCCTGGATCCCTCATAATTCTAGTAACACGAGTTTGGATCATATGGTTCAGCTGTGAGCTTGAGCACTACCTTGTTTTGACCTGTGTACCCCCAAAAGGGAGAGTTAAGACATTTTCACAGAGAGTCCGGACAAAAGGACAAATGTGTATGTCATCTCGGGGAGTGGAATTTTTTTTCCCTTGGAGTAACATTTTCTTGGAAACTGACACAGAGACTGACCTTGGAAAAGGTACTTAACTCTTCCTTCTGACACCCAGCTTCTCTAAAAGGGAAGGCCCATGTTTTGGTTCCCAGTGCACCTTCTAGAACTCTGGAGTCTGTGTCATTGCTGCTGAGGGGAAGGGTGTAAACTGCAGGTAAGCCTGTCGTTGGCCCCAAAGACCTAAGTGTGACTCTGGTAACCTATGTACCCGGCCTCCCCACCCTTCTTTCCTTCTGGGAGGGGTTTATGTCTTCAGCAGTTTGAGAGCTCTGCCTCTTACAGAGGTACCTGACAGAAGCCTAAAGTGAGAAGATAGCCATGTCCCCTTTAGTTTCTGTGCAAGTCAGGAAGCTTCGTGAATAACCCTATTGCTCGCCGCTCACTGAAAAGCCAGAAGCAGGAACTAGTGTTAGAATCGTATCCTTTTTTTTTTTAAAGATTTTGTTTATTCGACAGAGAGCGACAGCGAGAGAGGGAACACAAGCAGGGGCAGAGGGAGGGGGAGAAGCAGGCTTCCCGCTGAGCAGGGAGCCCGATGCGGGGCCCGGTCCCAGGACCCCAGGATCATGACCTGAGCTGAAGGCAGATGCTTAACGACTGAGCCACCCAGGTGCCCCTAGAATTGTATCCTAGCGTTCAAGTGCTTTTCCCAGGGCATCCTGAGGCGACAGCAAACAGTGAACAGCCAGCCTCCTTCTCTCCTCTTTACCTGAAAGTGCTTTGCTAAGATACATACACTCTAACAAAGGAAAGTGGTCTAATAATTCACTTGTGGTGGCCGGCTTCCCAGCCTTGCTGGGCTTGCTTACTCTGCAATGAGCACTTGTTACCGAAATAGGCTTCTGAACTTGGAATGGGAACAGAGTATCCACACAGCTTAGATTGTGTTTCTTTGAAGTCACATTCATTTGGAGGAGTCTTCCTGAGTGGACAGACTAGATTTCTAGTTGAGATCATCAGTAAGGAATGGGGTGGCCTTTTCTGAAGAGAGACTTGGTAGACCAGAAGTCATGAACTCGTGACTCACCAAACATATTCAGCCCACAGATGAGATTATTTTTTTAAGGTCATGAGTTTGAAAAAAAAGTTGACGGTATATAAAATTGAAGCAATTTTGCATAAAATCTGCATTTCCAGCTTCTTATTAAAAAATATCCAGCAACACATGAAATATTTCATATCCACGATTGGTGTAAGCTGAGTAGCCACTCACCCTTAAGAGGGGCCACAGGCTTTTTACCTTACCTGGTTTACTTCACGCCCTGGCACCTCTGTAGGGCTTTGAATTTGCTGCCCCCTGGGATCGGACATCTAAGAGGCCAAAACAGGAAATCATGAATTGTTCTTTTAAATGTGCCCTGCTTGAAAGTGGCTGTGGCCTCTGCTTACTCTTTTTGCTTCTGCACAAAGAATGACCATTGGAAGCATTTTCATATGTGGAACAGGAGAGTTCAATGCAAAGTGGAGAATTTTACAAGACTTACCTGACTAAACCAGCCATACAAAGAAAATCCTGAAATGATGATATTAAAGTGAGATTTGAGATTTGAATTATTCAGGGCTAATTGCCTTCGTTTTCCACCTCACTGTTTCCCCTTTGCTTTCCTCACATGGACATAATCTTCAGAATGTTCTTCTTTCAAAGGCCATCGTCATAATTCCCCTGCGTCTTTTTTTTTTTTTTTTTTTTTTTAGACTCATTTGTACTCTCGGTAGCAATTGTTGGAGCCCTGCAGGGGAATAATTGCAGAGGAATTAACCTCTGACATTTTTTTCTAAAAATAGCCCTAATAAATCCAATCATAGGTAATTTACCTGTCCGTGTTCCTCCGGGGTAACCGGGGTTGAAGAAAGACCTGGCAGGCTGGCATTCCTTCGGCAATCATCTGTGATCTGGGTTCCTGGCGCCTGTGTATTTTCTTTGTTCTGAAATACGGAGTACAAATTGCCCTCTCCCCTCTGACCTCGTGACCCTGTTTCTCAGCACCTTGCTCCTGGGGTTGGAATAAGGCTGTGCTCTTCCAGAAGGGTGTGTTTGGGCTCGCCAGGAAAGAGGGAGCATGGGTCAAGCTGGAGCATTTGTGGGGTCCCTCCTGAATTCATACCTCCTAGTGTCCCAGGGAAATCTTCCTGCTCTGTCCCTTCATTTTCCAAGTCTGAGCTTCCAGCTGCCCCTCCCCCTGCCCCCAGCCGTGGTGCGTCACAGCCCTCAGCCCATGTCTGCATAGCCACACTTGAAACCTGTTTAGGGAAGTTTCTCTGTGTAGAAGGAAGGAGAATGCAAAAGATCCTGGGTGGGTAAAAGATCCGTGGTGGGTAGAAATTATTAAAAAAAAAAAAAAAATTGCCATTTCCTGGAGCCATTAAAGAAATGCGTTTTCTCTTGCCCCAGACAAAAGGGTCTGCATGTGTTTTTCCCTTTTGTTCTCTCCAGATGTTCCAAGAGCCCACCCTGCAGTGTGGGCATCTAGGAAATTGACTTCCTCAAATGCCACTTCTTGTGGCGCTTAAAATACAGAGCATCAAATCCTTGTAAATTCCACTGCAGAGACAAAGCCCAGAGCCCTTCAATGCACAGAAAAAAAGTATATCTATTATCTATCGTTTCAAAGTAAGTGTGCAGTTACTTTAATTGCCTTTGTCTTCTCCTTTTCAGCTGACATTATCTCTACGGTAGAATTCAACCACACGGGAGAATTACTAGCGACAGGGGACAAGGGGGGTCGGGTTGTAATATTTCAACGAGAGCAGGAGGTAAGTGGCAGTGAATGCAAAATGCCCATTTTCTTCTCTTTTTAAAGGAGGCCTCCTACTGTTCCTTAATCCTCATGTGTCGCCCTTAACCTTGCTGCTTTGCTAGCAAACTAAAAACTGCCAAAAAGTCATTAACATCAACAGTTCCACATTCAGGCTCCTAAAAGCACCTGATAACAGAGCCTTTTCTGGGCATGGCCTAATCTGGCCCAACCTGGGTCTTGCACATTCAAAATGACCTCACCTCCCATCTGACCTGCGAAATTCCATGGGTGTTTGTTGAGCAGAGAACTCCTCTTTGAGTGGGATTTCTCTTCCAGCCATTGAAATAGAGTCTCCGATTTCAGGTGCTCCTGCAGAATATGTAGGAGGAAAAAAAAAAAAAAACCAGTTCTCTGCCGACAGATGTGAAAAGGACACCTGGGGTCAGTAGAGAAGAAAGTGATAGCTCACCCTACCACAGGGAGTGAAATCCCACCAGGTGTCTTCTCCACGATGCATGTGACCTGTGCTTTACTGCAGGTGTCACGAAGATCCCTGGAGCTCAGTGCTGTGTGCGTTCTGAGCAGGAGTTCGAACTTCCAGTGAATTGAATCTCAAAAAGCCCATTTCCTACTGAGACTTGGGTTCCACTAGGAATTGTTTCTCTTTTTCATAGAAATTGAGTTTTTTTGGTGTCTGCTTCTGTTTTCGTCAGAATGGAATTATGGCCCAATTTGATTTCCTTGGCCTCCCCTGGCATGGTCCTGGGGCTTCCAGCAGGCCCGTGTGTGTTCTAGGAACTCTCCCATCTGTTACTGCCTGCCTCTGAGATTCACCAGGCCCCGTGCAGGAGGAAGGTTTCACAAGAGACTTCCCTAGCAATTGAAAGCCTGATTTGTGCCTCAAAGCCATTTATGTTCCCCCTCCCCTCAAAAAAAAGGAAAGCCTCATTTAGAGGTGATATATTTGGTAATTGCACATTATTTGCAATTAATTTCTATAAGGGCATCGTGATCCCTCGGGGTTCTGTATAAATTCAAGTGTTCAGCATTAAATCAGGCACCAGGCCTATTCCATTGGCCCTGGAAACACGAAAATGTGGTTGGCAAGTAGGAACTAATAGCTCTTCGTGACCTGGAATTTTTCCTGCTTTTCCAGAGCTGCCGAGTGCTAATTGGTCTGGCACATACTACACACACTTGACAGTCTGATTTGGATGGTAGCAAATCAGCACTCTTATAAATTTATTGTTAAGGTGGACTGGCTGTCTCCGTAGTAAGCAGGATATCAGCATTTAAAGTCCTTTTAAAACTGATTTTCAACAACCTTCTTCCATTTTAAAAGCAAATCCAATTAGATCCATAGCGATGCTAAAGAAGAACGGGAGCCACTATTTAACATAAATCACCCGCGGCAGCATGTTGCCCGTCATAATCTGCGCCACGATTTCCGTTAGCTCTTTATAGGTTTCCCCCGTTTTAATCGCTGACTTCTTAGGGAAGCCTGAGTCAGTTGTAGAAGGAAGGGGAACACATATTCCAAAGGAGGATGGTTTTGTTCAATAAAAAATAGAGGAGCATACAGCTGGGTGTTCTGCTTTGTGGCGAGACTTCGGGCTGGAGTGAAGGCGAAGCCTGAGAAACAAAGCCAGGGTTCAACGTGGAAGTCAGGCCGGCCTCTGACTTGTGCGAGGCACGCTCCACTCTGGAGACTTTGCTCCCAGGACCCTCCCAGATATGCTCAACACGGGCCATCAGCACCCTCACCCGTCAAATCGAGTACATGGAGACTTGGGTTTGAATGTTCAATATCCATCCAGAAATAGGATTTTTTTTTTTAATGGACCCTTTTCTTCAGAGTCCAAGCTTCTACGACACATGTTCAGTAAGACCTGATTTTGAATTTGTGAGCACAGTTTTGCAAAGCCTGAATCTGGAAGCTTTTGGTAATAAGGTCCTAAAACACCTGAAATAAAAACTCTTTCTTCTTTCTTCCCTTCTCCTCTTTAACACCTTCTTTGTCCTCCTCTCCACCCTTCTCCTTACCCTTGCCCCCTTCCGCAGATCCTTTCCTTTAAGTTTGGTTTTAGCATCCTTAATGTAGTTCCCGCTGTGTGCACTGTGCCTAACGGAGGTGGGGGGAAGCAGGGGTGGGGTAGAGTCTAACAGTCCTCCCAGGGACTCCGGTGGCATCTCTGCACTCATGACTGCTTTGTCACTCATGCCGGAAGAAAATGGGGGGAGGGAGAGATCTGATGCCCAAAACTGCTTTGTATAAGCTGTGTGACCTTGGAGAGGTCATTTTAATACCTCTGAGTCTCTTTTGTCCATTCCCCTGCACTGCCGACCTCTCAGAGGTTCTCTGAGGATCTGGTGAGATTTTAAAAGGCCAGCGAAAGGTACAGATGCCATAGCTTTGGAGTCTTTGTGAGGGATTAATAGACATGTGGACTTGGGTGTGGGATGGCTCACTCGGAAGGGTGTCCAAGACATCCGTTAGGATGTAGAAAGAAAAGATAAGAATTTCTAGTTATATGTATTTTCAAATTATCCTATTTTAATATTTATTTCTCTGTGTATGTTATATACACCATATTTTAGTGCAGAAGTTCATGCATATAATTTATAAATAAATAGTTTTATGTTAGAGGTCCCAGTATTGACCAACAGGGGGTACATGATCAAATGCTGGGGAGGCCAGTAAGCTAAGGTACACTTGTCGCCTTGGCTCTGACCTCATTCAACACTGACGTTGCCTGCCCATCCCACCCCAGTGACTCTGCCCCAAAAAAGAAGGAACTGGTGAATTTGCAGTTGGCTTACGTGATTTCATCTTTCATGTGCGTTTTTTTCTCTTCCTGCAGAGTAAAAATCAGGTTCATCGTAGGGGTGAATACAATGTTTACAGCACATTCCAGAGCCATGAACCCGAGTTCGATTACCTGAAGAGCTTAGAAATAGAAGAAAAAATCAATAAAATAAGATGGCTCCCTCAGCAGAATGCAGCCTACTTCCTTCTGTCTACTAATGGTACGTGGAGGCGACTTGGCATGTTTGGTATTTGCAGAGATACAATCAGCAAACTATGTATTTCAATCTCTCTGGGGCTCAGTTTTTCTTGTTACCTTGCGAGCTGTTGAAAACCTTCCAAACTGCGTTTGCAAGATGTGTACCAGAATACTTGGCCCAGGGTAGGCCCTCAGCACTTGTCTTTTTCAAAAATAACAAATCTATGGCCGAATTATGTGAGACCCGGTATCCGTAGCTTTTGATAATCCAGATGATTTCCAGGTGTTTTTAGAATCTGACTGCCTTTCTTAAGATTCACTAAGTATTCTGGGAAGACATTTCAGAAAACTCAACATGCCATTCCGATGAGTATGGTATACTGAATAGAAATTATTATTATTTTTTTTTACATTTTTATTTATTTATTTGACAGAGATCACAAGTAGGCAGAGAAGCAGGCAGAGAGAGAGGGGGAAGCAGGCTCCCTGCTGAGCAAAGAATCCGATCTGTGGCTCAATCCCAGGACCCTGAGATAATGACCTGAGCCACCCAGGTGCCCTGAATAGAAATTATTAATCCCTGAATATATTTGGAGGTTTATAAAGCAGATGGCTGTGTCTCTCTTACACCGTCAAGTTCTTGGCCAGGAACACAGGTCAAGGAGAGAGGGGGACCTACCAAAGAATAGATCAAGAAGTGATTTCTTTCTCTCTCTCTCTCCCTCCATACTCTTCCTATACCATTTGTTTTAGGGGGAGTTGATAGAACCAGGTCAGAGAAAAAGGACATAGGGGTGGATAGAGAGCCAAATTCCATATTAACTTGGTAAACCTTTATACAATGGAATGACCTACCCTTAAGGTTCATTAGTACCCTTGCTGAAAGAAGCCATTTATGCTCAGAACAATTCAGAATAAAATTATATACTAAAGGGCGCTAATTGACTAGTGTAACAATTAAGAGGATTAGTGAATAAAAATTGAAAACCCTCTATCAAGCAAATAAGCTGGAGAACACTTCATTTCCTCCTACGTGTGAGTCTGCCTAGGAGGAATATACATTTAAATATAAGTCAGGAAGCCAGGAATTTGCTTTTTGCCGATCCCCAGTACTGACAAGGTATTACTCGCATGTATGTAATATGATCAGACATATATCAGTGTTTTCGAAGACAAAGAAAACACCGCAAGATTTATCATGATTAATTTGGGATCGTGCATGTTGAGTGTCTTGTAGATTTGCTCCTTTTATCATTTTTTACTTTCTAAGTTTTTACAATGAATTTTATTTTACTCTTCTGAAAAGAAGGGGAGAAGTTTTTAACGCATATGGACCCAAACTCTCTTGATTATAAAGCCAGGGTACAAATCTAGACACTCGCACTTCTGAAATAGCCATTTTGGGGCTATTCAAGTGGCTTATCTCGCCATGACCAGATCTCCACTCATCTGTTTTTCCAGGTTCTCAGTAATTTAATTCTTTCTCAGAACTGTCTTTATTGTTCACTTTACTTTTTTCAACCCTGATTTCTGGAAAGCCAGACCACATGAATATTTCCTCTTTTTTTGTTTCGCTGGTGAGGTTTTACTTAAAGGCTCTGCCTATCCAACCCTTTAGAATAAAAGAGACTTCTGATGATGTTGACTTAATTGTTTCAGGCAGAGGTAAAGTGTCTGATTATCTGCTAGAACTAGCTGACTTTCTATTACAAAATTTACCCTATTGATTATTACTATAAAATCCAAAGACTTATTAACTGCTTTGTGGGGGAGAGGGGATGGGATAGAAATCACTGAAATGCAATGAAGATTAATTATATAGCATAATGTTCTGTTAATTGAGTTTTTAAATAGTTTTTTGATTAACAAGGATATTATCTTCCCATTTGGGATGCTATTTCATATGCCAACAGCATCTCAAAATGATTCTTAGAAGAATAATTCCCATGTTCTTATGCGATTTTCTTTTTTGTACTAATATTGAGGTTGAGAATTCCCCTTAAGCCAAATAGGTTAACATGCAAAAATTAATGAAAGACAATTGGAATTACCGTACAAAAGAGAAAATGAAGATAGATGATAAGATTGTGTTTAAAAGCTGCCACAAGTAATGATAAACTACTCAGAGAGCCAGCCAGAAAAAAGAAAAAGTCATTACTCATAGTAACAGCCACATGTTCCTTAGACTTTTTTATCCACAAAGCTTCAAGATACTAAGTCAAGAAAAATTGTGTGATAATAAAGTCGAGAATGACTCCAGGCAACCCAACCATGGGGAATTGAATTGAATTTGCCATCAATTATCTTTAAAAAAAAAAAAAAAAAAAAGTGTGCTTATCTCATTACAGTTGGGTGTAGTTTTTATGTTCTGCTGGCATATATTTTCAACTTTATCATTTTTCATGAAAAATAAAACCAACATTCCATTGCGAATCTAGACTTTGAAATTACTTGCAAGGTGAAACACGTTGCTTTACCTAGCTTTCTACTTCTGTCTTAATTATGGTGAGAGGGAAAGGTATACTTGATTCGTTTTGCGTGCTATGAAAGTAGTAGGTGTTCGCCATAAAAAAAAAAAATTAGAGAAAAACAGGGAAGCAAAATGAAGAAAATACAGTGTTTACTCCCAGAGAGAACCGGTATTAATGTCTTTTAAAGAAAAAAACAGAGACGTAGATAAATGGATAAATCTTTTTGCTTCTTAACGAAAATGGGATTATTCTGTAAGCTGTTCTGCAACATGATTTTTTTACTTAATAATATAACACTTAACAACAGGAATATCTTGCTGGTTGTTAAATATTCTTCTAAAATATCATCACATTTTCGATGACTGCATAGCATTTCCTTGTATGAGTTTTCTATAATTTACTAATAAGTCTCCCTTTATTTGACCTTTAATTATTAACAAATTCTTACTATTTTAAATTAGATATTTATAGGAGTAGATGTTAGTATGGATAGATATGATTAGGAAAAAAGCATATTATAAACTATGCATAGCATATTACATATATTAAAAGGTGATATAGTTGCACACACAAATATAACGAAAGGATGTATACAAAATTTTCCTGACAGTTTTCTTTGTCTAGCAGAATTGAGGAAAATGTTATTTTTTTTATTTTTTATTTTATTTTTTTATTATTTTTCCTTTCTGGCTCATTTTCATTTTTTGCAATTATATTTACCACTTGTGTAATAAAAGAAGGAAATAAAATGAGAAAATACCAAATCTCTATATGCAGTATTACTATAGGTTTGTACCCCACCCCCCAAAAAAATACAGAGAAAAATTACCACAAGTATCTGCGCAAGATGTTAATAAGGATTGTCCCTGACCAGAGGGATTATAGTTGATTCTTACTCCTTATGTTCTACCTGTGGTTTCTATATTTCTCTGTGGCGATGTATTGTTCATCATAAGAAAAATAGAAGAGAAGAATCGCCTTGCTAAGGGGACAGGGTCTATTCCAAAGCCAAGCAATAGGAAATATTTGGTGTTAAACATCACTGATATGCGTCGTTCTGAGTCACAGCTGACCGGTCACTAATGCGGCGACTGTATAAAGCAGGGCGTCTGCTTCATATTCTCACTCTAAAATGCAGTGCCTGCGGCCGCAGGGTGTCCAAAGAGGGTAGAAGCAGAGGACTGTTGGTGTAGAGACAGGAAGTTGAGAATCCACCTCTGGGGCTGGGGAAGGCTTCCCTGCCTTCTGTCCCAGTAGAGGCGAGGGGAGAGGGGGGAGCGCACAGTTCAGGGCACACACACCTTACACTTAGCAGCCTGCCCGGGTCTGCCAGCACACGTGACCAGCTGGAGTCGTCCCCCGATAATAGGAAACAGGGGCACTGACCTGTTAAAATAGCCAAATGGCTGCTGAAAGCCGACTTAGGATGGGGTGCATTTCGGACCTCTGAGGGCCCGGCCTTCAGCAAGGAGATGTGGAGAAGGGAGGTGAGGGGGTGAAGGAGAAAGGGAACCCTACTCGAGGCCGGGGGAGGGGTGGCTCGTCTCCCCACAGTATTTGACATCACCACGGGATGAAACGATCTCTGTCAGAACAACATGCTATTATCAGAGACTAGTTGCCCCCTTTGCAAATTCTAGTAACAGCCGCCCTTTGTCTACCATTATTAGCAGGCCACCCCTGTGTTCAACACTATGTACCCAGTGTTCCATTTCCTCTTCCTGAGAGCCCCGTGGGGAAGGCGCTGTTTTCCCCAACTGACAAATAAAGAAACCGAGGCATAGAGAAGTTAAGTGCCTTTATTTGTGAGGTTGAAATATTCGGGACATACTTATCCTAAAAAGTCATTTGTTGTTTCTCTGAAGTTCACATTGAATTGGGCATTCTGTGCTCTTTTTCCTGATAAATCTGGTGCTCCTTTTTGTCACTTGAAGAAACTAGGCACCTACTCCCTGGGAATCCCTGTCCTCAGCCACGTGGCTGGCTGGAGTGGGAGCGAGGGTGTGGCCCAAGCTTGTCTGGTTCCCAAGCTTACCCCGTGCAGGCACAAGGAAGATACCAAGGAGGAAGGCATTCGAGTCCCTGCCTTCCACAAGAAAAGCTAGAGCGAATACAAATATTGAATGCGGGACCTGTTCAGGAAGCCTGCAAAGGCACGTGGCCAACACGTATGATCTGATCAGCCCAAACACCTTTTCTTAAGAAACGGGATCGAAAATCTGCAGGTGGGGCGTGCCATCTCCTGCCACCCAGAGCCCCCAGCCCCTCTCACTCGTTCCCTCTGCCTGCCTCACACCCGTACACACTGGAGATCTTGCCCTGCTTTATTACTATGGCGAATGACAGGTGTCAGCCAGTGACGGAAAGTGCCGGAACAGCACACAGGGGAGAAAGGCAGTTTCCAGCTGGGGATTCCAAGGAGACTGCAAGGGGAAAGGAGTTTTGGATGAATGTTCTTACCATTTGGTGTCTCTGAGTATTGCTAGCAAGATACACAGTACAGATGGTACTCACTCGTTCACGCCCCTAATAGTTATTGAAAATCCACTGTATCCCAGGCACCGTTGTAGGTGCTAGATGTGTAGTGATGGCCGAGACAGAATCCGTGGCTCCGGCGAGCTTCCATTCGCGTGAGGGTGACGTAACAAAGCCATTGTCACATAGTTAGCGGCAAGACAAGGCTTTGAAGCCGAGGTGCAGGCAAAGAGAGTGGTGGGGAAATTCTGATGCAGGTTGGCTCGGAAAGGCACCTCTGGGGGCGGGACATGAACAGAGCAGAGCGAAGGAACAAGTCACATGAAGAAGAGGCTCGAGGGCTCTCCAGGAGAAGGCACAGCTAGCGTGAAGCCCGAGGCAGGAGTGGGGATAACGTGTATGGGGGAGTGGGGGGGCTGCAGAAAAGCCTCGTGGCTGGAGCACAGGGCGAGGGGGGGCAGAGACGGTGAGACCGGAAAGGGTGAGGAAGTGTGGGTCACGGAGGGCCCTTCAGGTCACAGTCAGGACAGTGCTTGCTGGGGTAGGACACTGAAATGGGGGTAACCTATCTCTCTGGGTTGTGGTGAGCATTAAATAAATTTTCCATAAGTGCTAACAACATAGTGACACAGCTAGTTCTGTATATGTGACTGCTCTTGTTCAGTGCTCAATAAATATTTTTATTGAATGAATCAAAATAATATATAAGCTCCAGATTTCATAAGCCATTGTCAGGAAAACCATTGGTCTGGGCACAAGATACGGTTTTGTTCTGAAACACGAGCTCTACCTCCAGACCGCATGAGATTTATGCCCCGAATCCTTAATGTGACCAGCAGTCCCTTCCATCCTCACCTCCACCTCCCCCTGCTTCCCCCACCCCACCCCTCCACACACAAAACTCCTTGACAAGCTGGTTTTCACTGTAATTTGGTTTCCTCTGGTTGCCCTCCACAGATAAAACTGTGAAGCTGTGGAAAGTCAGCGAGCGTGATAAGAGGCCAGAAGGTTACAATCTGAAAGATGAGGAGGGCCGGCTCCGGGATCCTGCCACCATCACGACCTTGAGGGTGAGCCCCGGGGCAGCTTTGGCCCCCGTCTTTCGCTTCTCTTGGCCACCGGGCGCCGAGGAAGGGCTCCCCGGTACCGCCGCGGGCTGGGTGCTGCTCTCGGTTGTAACTGTCTTGTGTGAGTGAAGGAGATGAAGCAGAGACTCACTCTGAGTCTCTGATGGTAGAGGGAGGAGGAGGACGGGTCTGAGCTCTGACGACTGCAGATGTGTGTCCTTCCTTTATCCCTCTAGGACTGGCCCATGCACCATTATCATGCCTTACTATATCCCCAGCCTCTGCTCCCAGTATCGAAAATGTTCTGAGCGTCTTTTGTACTCAAGGTGCAGGGGATGGGACTGCCCACGTGGCAAGTTGGAATCTTGTGATTCAGAACATGGACTTGTGAATCTAATGGGCCTGGGTTTGAATTCTGCCCCTCACCAGAATCTCATGTGGTCACTTAGCCCATTTGAACTTTAGTCATACAAGTTATTTTTAGGTTCTCTATCTGTACAGCGAACCTCATACTTGGCTAAAAATGTGCTGGGGATGGAAAGCCCTCCTTCCATGGCCGGTCTTCCATACGTGATCTCTCCTTGTGGTCTAAGTAGCTCCCTCCCTGCCCTCCAGAAATGCACAGTCTGGTAAAGAAGAGATTTGTAGGTCTACTATACAAATGCTTATGCTACTAAATAGAGTAAAATAAATGCAGGGAGTGTAACAGAGTTAGAGTTTGATCAAAGGAGGAAGAAATTATATTTGGTTCTGGGAGACCAGGAAAGGCCTCTTAGGAAAGTGGTGGTAAAAATGGATTTCTAAAAAGCAAACTTTTAAGGAAAGGCTTTCTGGATACAGGTTAGATTGGTTCAGGACTCGGCGGTGAGTGGCTTTGGATGTGTTTAACATGAGAGGTAAAGCAGACAAATGTTGAGACCAGCCCTGGCCCCGAGGGACTTTCAAAGCTGTGTCAGATACGTGCCTTCAGATCTCAGCTGCTCTACCGACACCCAAAGACTGAGAAGGGGCACAGCGCAGTACCTGTGCGGAAAAGAGGTTGTCACTCTAGGTTTGGGAGCAGATACGGGAATTGAATGATCAGTGTGTGCCTGATTAGCTCGCTTTTTTATTTGTTCATTAATTCATTTGTTCCTTTCTTTATGGAGCAGATGCTTATTTTTTTTTTTTTTTAAGATTTTATTTATTTATTTTAGAGAGAGAGCATGAGCAGGGGGAAGGGCAGAGGGAGAAGGAGAGAATCTCAAGCGAGCTCCCCGCTAAGTACAGACCCCAACATGGGGCTCAGTCTCATGACCCTGAGGTCGTGACCTGAGCTGAAACCAAGAGTCGGACACTCAACTGACCGAGCAACCCCGAAGCCCCCAGCAGGTGCTTTATGAACACAGGCTCATCGCCGGCCACAGTCCTAAGCTGTTAGGTATTTACCCAGTACTCACGGGTACATGGTCTTTGGTCTTCTGAGCAAATAGACATTGACTGGCTCTGTTTCCTCTTGTTAGACCTGTACCTTCAGCCTGAAGAACTGCCATACACATCTTCCATATCAGGCTGGGCCGATGTTCTAAAGACTCAGAGGTTTTGCAGAGCTGAGAATAGAGTAGTGAAGAGTATGGACATTGAGTCAGTCTGTCTTGGGTTAGAACTGTGGCACCGGCACTGGATTGCTTTCCAGCCGAGGACCTTGGACATATTAATTAAAGTCCTTGTGCCTCCCACATCTCCTGTGCATTACAAGGATTCACTGCTTCCTGGGATTTTTGTGAGTAATCCGCGCTATCTTGTGTGCCGAAGTGTGTCTTGTAGTGTCTCGCTCCCAGAAAGCACTCGTTAATGTTTGTCCCCTGCTGTTGGTTTGATATTATCTTCATCATTATCATTATCATAGCTGTTATTACTCCCTACTGATAGGAGAAAGTTCATATTCTTTTCCTTTTCGTGTACTTTTTATACTGCTGTATTCAGTCTATAAGCTATTCACTGATACCCGGTGAGCGGCAGGCAGTCTGCTGGCTGCCCGAAGGGAATAAGACAGTCTTTTGCCCCGTGGAACTTTGCAGTACTGAAGGGAAAACAGCTGGATTAGGTGCCACTGGGGAGTTTACACCATGACCTTCTGCCCAGATGTCACCCTGTCTTTGCTCTGTGGACAGACTTTCTCAGACGCCATCTGTAGTTCCTGGCGTCCCGGGCACCCTGTAGGATTTCATACTCCTGTGGTTGGCCGCTCAGAGATGCGGCCCCCAATGATGAAGAGAAGGCCTGTGTGTATGTTTCCCTTAGAGCAGAGATGCTGAAGCAGACTTGGAACCCATCAAACATGGAAGGAAGCCTTGAGGTGTGGCTGCAAGTTAGAAAACCCTAAATCTGGTTTTTGCTTTCGTCTTAACCAGCTGTGTGACCCTGGGCCAGCAAATCACATTTCTTCTCTCCAAGCTTAGTTTCCAGGCTGCCACACAGAGGTCCGAATGGTCTGTGCTCTTGCATCCACGGTGCAAGTTCCAGATTCCCAGGACCCGACCCCAGTGATTTCCTTTAGCAAAGGGAGGAGATCCAGAGAGATCTACATGTTTAACACAAGCCCATCGGGGTTGAGACGGGAGTCTGTGGTCACTGGATTTTATCATCTCTAAGGCTCCCCCGAGCTATCATTTTTTATGAGCCTCTGCTACTTTTCAATCATTTCAATAGTTACGACATCAACTTGAGAGACACATTTGCTATAATATTGTAAACACCCGTATTTGATTTCACCCCATCTACTTTGCTAGGCTTTCCAATATCCTGTATTTCAGTGTAATCCTCCACACTGCAGCTCTCTTTGGATGAAAACACCGCAAAGGCCAGCCTCCTTCCCGTTTTGATCCCAGTAATAGAAGAAAGAAAAAAAAAAAAACACAAACAACCCCAAAGACTGTAGATTCAGAACAATGGCTCCAAACAGAGAATGAGCCAACATGATATTAATCAGACTGTAATTTACTAACATGTTCCTCTCTCGAAATTTGCACTGCCACCACTTGTGGCATTTTCCCCCTCCCTGTCTTACCTCTTGCTCACTTTTCATACTCTCCAGTTCTGTGTGGGTCTTGAGAGTGAGAACATTTAATAATCCCCGACAGCTAATTAATCCTCCCTGAGTAATGAACCTGTTCTGTTTCAGTGCTAGGAGGCTCAGCTTTTCAAAGCAAGAATGTGGCTATTTTTTTTTTTTCTTTTTTCACGGAAGAGATAGCCTTTTAAATCCAATCACTCATTACCCAGAAAGGCTATGAGAAGCACGTCTATGAAAACCATATTGCTTGCTCAGTATGTAACATTCGAAGCAATAATCATAATGAAAATTTAATAATAACACCTTAGAGCTGTAAAGTGCCATTTATATCACCAAGTGTTTTCTTACCTAATCCCTTAATTCACCTTCACAACAGCCAGTGGGAAGGCCAGTGAGAATGCTGGTATCTAGTATTTATTGAGCATTTATTATATCCCATGCCCCATGCTGCACACGGGGTCTGCATTAACTACCACTTGCAATACAGTTTGCTGTCAAATACCCATTGTACAGATGAGGCTCAGAGAGGTTAAGTAATATGCACAGGATCACGCAGAACTAAGAACCAAATCTTGATCTCCTTTGCCGTGGATCTGAGCCCTTAGACCTGGCGCAGGCTCAGAGAGAGAAGTGACTTGCCCAGTGCCTGCCAACTGGTGATTCCAGAGCTGGGTCTAAAAACCAAGAGCCATGGCTCGAACACTTGGACACGCACATTGGAGGATTTGAAGTGGCTTTCTTCCTAATTAGTACCATTATCATTCCAGATCAGGATGCCTGTCTCTCTCTCTCCCCCCACCCACTCCACTTTCTCTCCTACCCCCACATTCAGACACAGTGGATTTTCAGATCCCGGACCCCAGTGTGCGGGAGCAATGACCCTGGGGTCTTCATTCCGCTTAGCAAGATTCCCCTGGCCTTTCTGCCCAGCCTCCCAATAGCAAGATGTAAGCGGCCCTCAGAGCCCTTTCTAGGCAACAGAAACTCATAGTTCTAGTAACTTCATCAGCCTGGGATGGGAGCTGGGTGGTGAGAAATCACACTTAGCATATTCCTCCCGGCAGGAGGAGCCTGGAGTTATTATTTGCCTCATTATGGTTGGCTGCCAGTGCCCTGGGAACCTAGGCCAGATTGGAATTTGTTTTTTAACCAGTTACAAATGTGGATATCAGAAGGTGTGATCTCCCACGCTGTGACTTGCTAAAAATGAAGGGGCTGTAATGAATTCAAGTTTTCTAATGGATTTTACCTAAATATTCCTTACAGCTAATATAAATAATAATAATAGCTGTGTTTCCTAGGTGCTTACTCTATGCCAGATGCTGGATTTCATATCCTTAGATCATGTAGTTCTAACAAGAACTCTGCAAGGTACATTCTCTCACTGTCTCTGGACCATCCGAAGCCTGCTTTCCTCTGAGAAACTCTCCTAGAATTCCCTAGGGAAAATCACACACTCGGGTCTTCCCCTTGACCGTCGGTGGCCTTACCCGGCCCCTTTTCACTAGTCCATATCCTCGCCTGAGATATCATCTGTCCATTTGCGGCCGGCCCTCCATCTCCACTTAAACGTAGCCTCCAAGAAAGCAGGAGCCACACTGGGTTTTCCCGCCCGCAGCCCCACCACCTAGAGGAACGCACGGCACGTGGTAGGCCGTGCATTTGTCAAATGAATGCATTACACAGAAGTGCAAACGGAGTCTTAGCGATGGCAAGGATTTTACCCACGATCTCATGGCTAGCAAATGGCAGAACTGGGATGCAAACCAAATCTATCCGATCCCAAGTTTTCATTATGATTCCGCATAGCTTCTGCCTTCTGAGCAGGTCTTCATTCATGATCGGAGAGCAGGGCAATTTCGTTCTTTGTTTGCCTTGGAATTCTTCAGCAGAGCTTTCTTAATGCATGACCTTGACTTTGGTGGGGGTGGGGGGAGCAAGGAGTGAGGGCTGCAAAGGCTTTTCTGTCACAGGGTGGGCACACAGTGGATTACTGTTTTTTTAGAAAGATGAGATGACCTGCTGTTTTATACACAAGCCTGCTGCTGGGGACTGCGTCCGTCTTCCTCTCAGCCTCCGGATGCACACACGTGACATTCTAGACTAACGTTTTTCCACGTAGAGTGACCTTGATGTTTGCAAATGTTATCCATGGCTGTTTGGAAATCCCCCTCGCCACCATCCGAGACACGTTGGCCCGTCAGCATGAGCGTTTGCCAGCTCTCAACTCACACGGGGTCATTTTGAGGATTGTGGCTAACAAGTCATGGGGTTAGCAAGGTTGATTAAACAGACTAGCTCTTTTCCCGAAAGTGATCCTTTCAGTGAAACAGCTAGTCGAACTACCAGATCTGTTTTCTAAAGAATTGATTCAACATACCAGGGTACGCACCAGGGGGTTAAGTTAAGCAACTGCTTGTATTCAGCCTTTCCTAGGGACCGGCTCTGGGCTGAGCAGTGTATAATGCGTGTTTTACAATTCTTTCTTCATCGCAATCCTGTGACTTGGGCATCATGCCCGTTTTACGGGATGTGTAAACAGAGGCTCAGGGAGGTAAGCACTGGCTTAAGGCCCCGCAGATAATAAGTGACAAAGCCAAGAATGGAGCCCAGGTCTGTGTGATCCCAGAGGTCCTGCCTTTTCCCGTTACTCAGGACTGTGTATTGTGTGGCCCCCGATTAAGACAACAGCAGGGGTGATGGCATCTAACACGTAGAACTTTTTACTGTATTTTATCCTATTTAGCGAGTGCCTACTGTGTGTCAGGCACTGTAATAGGTATGTACTGCCAAGTGGATATCCCAAAGATGAGTGAAATGCCCTTCCTGTCCTCAAGAGGAAGGTGGGAACAAGACGCAAGTGCCCGCAACCAGAAATTAATGGAAGCAATGGTTCTTAAACTTCAGAGTGCCTTCTGGGTCCCTGGGAGGCTCTGTTGAGTATAGTCCTTTCTCGCTCGGGATTCTGGTGTAGAAGGTCTAAGTCACACCCAGTGAATCTTTGACAAGACCCCTCCTGGAAAACCCCAGGTGATTCTGGTGTGTGTGGTCCCTGGGCCTCCCTTTGAGAAACACTGGATAGGACAAGCGTTCTGAGACCAGCACCAAAGTTTGCCATATCAGACCAAGAACAGAAGGGAAGGAGGTACGGGACTAGGAAGGAGTTTCCAAGATGCACCTTGAAGGATAGTTGGTCTTTCACGCTGGGGATCTCATTTGATGCTTCCACGGATCCTGGGAGGGCAAATAGGACATGAATTGCTATTTTCCTCTTTCTGATGGTATGGATGTAATTATCCCCATTATAAAAGGGGGAAACTGAGGCTCTGAGAAGCAGATACTTGCTGTCTAGACACATCCTTGTGCTTTCTTGCTGCCTCTATGGTGCCCATGAAGGATGGGTAACCCCAGGTTCAAGGAAGATTACTGGGTGAGTCAGGATCGACCAGCCCTGCCCAGGTTTTAATTTTGGCTTTCATGCTTTGATACCGAGGCCTCTTAGGACACAGACACAGCCTTCCCCTACCCATTTTTAATTTTTCTAGACTTCATTTTGTGATTTATTGCTGCGCCGGGACTTAATATCCAACCCTTTTACAGTTTCATCTTTCCTTTCCCTATATTTGTTGGAAACAACAATGAAGTGTTTAGCTACTGCAGTGAAAAATCAATCGAGCCTGTTCCATATTCACAGGCTTGCAATGGCCCCCTGGATTAGATTAACTCTGTGAACGTGTCACTCTGGTGTGGGTAATTTCTCAACCTTCACTCCATCCCTCCCCCTCCTGCCTCGGCGGGTGGATATTGAGATGTCCCATTGATTGACTGCCCCGAAAGAGAATGCTGGCATGTGATGTGTGTAACTCAGCGGGACGCACATAGTCCGTGTTTATGAAAATAAATAATAATTTCTGTTATCATTATTGATTGCCATCATTATCTGATTGTATCTGTCTGTGTCATGGGGTTTCGGTTATGGGATCAGAAAGCACTCCACGGGAACCTCGGGCGTGACCCTCCCCCACAAGCCTCTGCATTTTGCTGCTTTTCGCCTCGTGGGGATGAGGGTCGGGGATGTCTCCGTCCTGTTCTTTGGCCAGTGTTCGGTGAGACAATGTTAGTTGTGTTCAGTGTTAGGCAAAGGAACTAATTCTGTTGGAATAATAATGAAAGGAGGCAACATTTATTGAGGATTTGCTGTGTTTCGAGGACAGTGTACATACATTGACTGATTTTATCTTTGAGATAAAGCCTTTACAGAGGGACTGAAATAAACCTCATTTTAGGGATGTGAGACCAGAAGTCAGAGAGGTTAAGCGATGTGCCTGAGGTCACACAGCCGGTGAGTGGTAGTGTTGGAACTTGAATTCATGTTTTTACTATCCTTCCTCCCATATCAAAAGAGAATATCTGGTCTGTTGATCTGAATATTCAACGTAAACCACACTCTGAGTCAGCAGGAACTAGAAGACAGCCTGTCAAGGAAACTGTAGAAGCTGCTGGTGCCTTGGGCACAGCTGAGTTTCCCATGTTGTTTTGGGGGAAGCAGGAGCAGAAAGGATGCCTGGAACCAGGTCCCGGTTTACCAAACCTGGGTGACGATCAGACTCTGGGATGGCTTAAATCATGCCCAGCTCGGCTGACTCAGAATGTGCAGGAGCAGAGCCAAGGGACCTTCCCGTACCTCTCCGCTCTGTCCCAGTCCTGCAGACCACCTGGGTTTGTGGGGCACTGGCACGATGGTGACCTGAAAGGTCCGCTCCAAGGGGAAGGCTCTCTGCTTTCATGGTTTAAGTTCTTTCTTTGACTTCTTCCTTCCTCCTCCCTCAGCGTACTACATAGAATAATCTGAGGGCAACCTTATTATCAAAACGAAGTTGGCGCTATCCTGAGTGATGTGATTTGGGGTAAACTTCCGCGAGCCATCAGGGTTTAGGTTGCGCGTGAGTGGTTCTGCCCTTCAAAACTCAAGTTCTTTGCCCATCCTAGTCCTCATGGAATCAGCAGGCAGCCCACCTGATGGCTGGTGTGCCCTAAGAGAGAACACTACTGCAGACATCCATTAAACACCTACTGTGTGCCAGGCTTTCTGCTGGGTACATTACAAACACCATCTCCTGCAGCCCGGGGGGGGGGGGGGGCGTACTGTTGGCATCCCCATTTTACAGATGAATTTTACTTCAGAGCTGAAATGACTTACCCACAGGCTGTCGCTGCTAAGTGGCAGTCCCATTTTTAACCACGTTCTCATGGACTCTGGGGTCTCAGATCTTAACACCATACGGCGGGTCTCCAGGAAAGGGAGTGGGGCTCCGGCCACATGTCAGCCATCATCGGTAAGATGGAAATCACCCCTGCTAATAGAGTAATATGCCAACAGTATGCGGTATGATGCCTTGTAAACAGTGGATGGTCAGCATTATTCCCTTTCTCCTCTCCCCTCCTCTCTTGTCTGTCATCTGGAGACCAAGAGTTTCAGGAAAAGTCTGATGAATATAATTGTAAAGATTCAAAGCAGTGTGACGTCAGGGGACCAGCGATCCGTTGTGCCTGATTTTGAATTTGCGTTTGTACTGACTCTCCAAAGCTGCCTCAGATTCAGAGTGCATTCTCGGACTATAAAATATTTTCTTTCATCTGAAAGCTGCCTTTGTTCTGCTGCCTTTCCAGTGTGGTAATCAGATCCAACGTAAACGTAAATATCAGCAGAATCCTATAGCTGGTTTAAGATCAAGGTCTCTTTGTCTCTTGCTCCTCCCTCCTTTGAAGGCTACCACGGCTTCTCGGATGTGATAGGAACTGGTAAATACCACTTCCCATATGTACACTTAATAGCGGTTGGGAAGCTGAGAAGCCCTGAGAAGAAAAAGAAAAGAATCATGTTAATGAAGAAAATCTTGATGTTTCCATGGCCTCTGATGTGGTTTATCTTGAGATTCCCTGGTCGTGAGACAGGACCGTATTCTAGACGACAATCTGCTCTCTTCCTGACGTCGGTCATTAACTCGTGTGGGTTTCAGAGGTGTGGCAAGGTTGGCCGGGGCAGGCGGGCTGCTGGCCCTTCTCAGGCTCTGCAAGCAAGGATCTTGTCCCTGTGTCAAACCTAATTCACACGGACCCAGATGAACTTTGCTCAAAAGAGAGGTTATCGGTATAATCTCACCCATCTTTTCCTTTCAAGAGCTCTCTGTATATTTTTACAGTAATCCATCCAGCCACGACTGGATGATTCAAGGAGAAAAGTGCCTCCAATTTCTGAATTTTTCAGGTGAAATTACCTGAATTATGAGTGTGATGGGAAAGACACTATCCCCAGACCAGGTCCTGGCTCTGAAACGTGAGCTCACTGTTGCTGCAGTGAGAGGTGTGAGTCCCATCCCCTGACGTGACCCCTGCTCGGGTGTGCGTGTGCGGGCATGCACGGCCCAAGAAACCTCAGCGTGTTCACAAAGCCTAGAACGGATTCGTCTTTGTTTGTCAGTTAGACTTCCTGAACCAGAGATCAGAAATACGTGCCTAGATCCCTTCTGCTACCAGCTCATGCAAAGAACTAATTTGAAGCCACAGAAGAAATTCTAGGGCTCCAGCTCATTATACATAAGATTTTTGTAGAAAATAATTAACACAGATGGATTTAGAATCAAGTTCAGTAGAAGATAGGATCACTTTGATCCTTGTACGTTGCAAACCAGGCTTTACCAGTACATTGATGTAGCATTTTAAATACCTGTCCTTACCTGAGAAAAAGATTTTAACTATTTCTCTAGGGGTTAATATATAAGAAGATCCCTTTTTTTTTCTTTCTTTTTTTTTTTTTTTTTTTTTTTTTTTTTGGTGCAAAGGGACTGGTTGAAGGAAGACGTTTTATAAGGGTACTTCCAAGTTAAAGGAGATTGTTATCAACAGAAAAAAATATTTAATTCTTTGGGTTCCTTAGAATGATTAAGCTGGAAGGAAAGAACTTTCTACCTAAGGATATTAATTTGTATTTGCTTGAACGGAGGAGAATGGGTCACACCCTTGTAATTTGTTGTGATCCAATGGGCTCCTGTCCTTTACCAGAAGAATGTTAAAGGCAGTGATAAAAAAACACACACATTCACTGTCACACATGTTTCTTGCTCAAGAGCATATGGGGAAACCCTCACTTAAACACATTTAAACGAATTTATTTACTTCAGGGTTTCTCGGGACCTTTAATATACTGATAGAGGATATCAAACTCCAAGAGAGATATATGACATGTGATATTTTCCACCAAACTTAGCTGACCATGAAAAGCCCTTTGTTAGGCTCATGGGATCACTTTTCTTTATGATATTCTCCTCCAAATGTGGTCTTTGGCCCAGTGCCAGGCTACAGAAAAGTTACCAGAATATGAATCGTCCCATCACCGAGCCACTGCCTCGTTTGGCTGACACTTTTATTTTCCGTAGCAGGACTTTCTTGGTGAAGGAAGCAACGCATTGGTTCTGTCTTAAGCTCTTTATCTCATCATCGACCATTAACAACAGCTCGTGGGTCTGTTACCTCAAGCTGCACAGCAGTAGACCTCACTTGGGGCAAAGCTGGCTGGATGAGTTGGGTCAAGGAAGAAGGAGTTCACCTGGTAGCATTTTCACTCTGCTCTTACTGCCTTGCCATCTCAGAATCCCATTGATGCGGAAAGATTCTTCGCTTTCAAGTTCATTAACATGAACTGAGCACTTAATAGTGTCTGGCACAGCACCAGGCACCTTGCGTACTTTTCCCGTTAAAGCTTCACCTGAACTCTGGGAGCTTAAAACTATCGTTGCCAGGGACACCTGGGTGGCTCAGTCTGTTAAGCGACCGACTCTTGGTTTCCACTCAGGTCGTGATTCTCCGGGTTGTGAGATCGAGCCTCGAGTCGGGCTCTGCACTCCGCACAGAGTCTGCTTAGAATTCTCACCCTCCCTCTGCTCCTCCCCCCACTCGCTCGTGCACGCGCTCCCTCTCCCTCTGTCTCTCCAAAAATAAATAAATAGAATCTTTAAAACAAAACCAAAAAACTATTGTTGCCATTTCAGATGAGGAAACTGCTCCACATGGAGAAAGCAGTCTGCGCAGGGTTGCTCACTAGCAAGGGACAGAACCAGAGTTCACCCCTCGCTCTCTGACAGTAGACACCCTCTCTTAGCTACCGTGGTATCTGGCTTCCCTAAAGCCAGGGTTTTCACCATCTGAGCCAATGGAGGTTTTATTTGCATCGCCAGAAACCTCTTGAAGCAGGAACACTGTGTTAGCCAATCTAGAAACCCTCCCTGTTCACAAAGTCTCCTTCTGTGTAGCTTAGTATCTCTCTGATCTACATTTATAAAGGGAAGTTTGCACATCTATGGTCCCAGATAGATATGGCTGCCCTCATGGGGCTGACCGTCAGTGAGAAACTGGGTGGTTACACACTTTTGTCTGAAAGCAGAAAGGCACGGACTTGATGCACCCATGCTTGATGCTGCAGTCAGCCCTGCCCGAGCTCCTTCTCAGCATTTGCTTCTCTGCTCTGTGATCCCAATTCCTCTCATTACTTCAGGGGTCCAGAGTTCTGCAACTTTGAATCAAGTAAGGCCATTGTCTATTTAAATGCCAAAACATCTAGACACAAGGGGAGCCACTTTCCTCCAGTTATCCCATTGCAGTAGCAAACAAGAAGATGTTTAGAAACATGCAAGAACTTGATTTTTTTTTTTTGAAAAAATAATTTGCTCACCAAATTCAAAGAGCATCTGAGAAAAGTATTGGGGAGTGGTGAGGGAAGTGGGAAACGTAAGATAATGAGTTCAGGAGTTGTGAGATTAGATACTGAGACAGAAGTGACCAAAGACAGCCATATTTGGTCCCCATTGTTCTTTCCCACAATAAAGTCATCCCTGCACCTGAACCCAGAGTTGACTGTCACATCAGTTCCAATTAAATGTACCTTTACCCTACGCTAAATCAACTAAGAACAGCCGCCCCACCTGGGTCTCACTAAATCTACAAGTATTTCTTGAGTCCCTACTATAAGCCAGGCCCTGTGACGGGCCGTGGAGTGGCAGCAGCAAACATGAATGACCGGGTTCCTGCCCTCATGGATCTTACAGTCTCTTTTGGTTGGGAAGGGCACGAATGAAATGCCACCCCCTCAATGTGAAACTGACACCAGGTGGGGGCTGCAGAAGAGAGATGGACAGTGCACAGGAGAACAGACGGGAGAATTTGATCCATTTGGGGAGAGCAAGAGAATAAGTTCCTGAGCAACTACTAATTGAGCTGAAGCAGGAGGTAGGTGAGGCGAGGAGTGAGAGGAACATTCCAGGCAGAGGACGTGCCGCGGGCCAAGACCATGAGCTGGGAGGTTGCATAGGTGAGCAGTGGATGGAACAAAGGCCAGAGTTTCCGGAATGCTGAGCACGAGGAGATGTGTGTTGACAGCAAGATGCAGGTGACAAGGCAGGCAGGTCGTGGCCAGACCATACTGGGCATCACAGACCTTGCTGAGGAGTCCACTCCTTCGTTCCAAGAGCAGTGCAGGCCCTTTCTTCTCCACACTGGTCATTTTTGGAAACAGCCCTTCTTTGCTCAGATAGCTAAATGTTTGGCACCCAAGACAGGATATACCATTGTAGACAAGCTGTCAGCACAAACCAGGAAGTTACTGGCAGATGCAAAGGGTTTAAATGGAGGAAGCCAGTGGCATCTCGTCAGTGTGGCCATGTCTCCCTCTGGCCCCTCGCCTGCCACCGTTTTGATACATGTCAGGGCGTGGCCTCCACGGACCTTCTCCAATATGAAGGCGTCCTCCCTCCAAGGTGAACCCTCCCGTGAGTGATTGAATTGTTTGGAGGGTCACAGAACCTGACAGCTCCCTATTACACAAAGGAAAAGATAAGCTTCGGATTAGTCCTGGGGCTGGAGGAAGCCAAGACAGAGTGCACCTGTCAGAACTGCTTACGACATATAAATCATTACCTCAATTCTCCATGCAAGAATTGGGCCAGAGAGAAAGAAGGGACTGAGGTTGGTTAGCAATGCAGAACCGTTTTAAAGAGCTCTTGCCTGCCTCCGAAGCAAGATTTGCTCTGCTGTCCATGCAGAGAACAGAGCCCCATGCCCAGAGGAACGATAGAGACAGATGCCCACCGGCTCCAGGAAGGGACGATTTGTTGCTCCTGCGTTCACTAAGGGCTCTTAGCGCCCATCCAACGAGAGTGGCCACCAAAGCTTTCCCGCACTCCAAAGGGGGAGCCCGTTTGGTATTGTGCTTGTTCTTTGTGTGCTCCTTGATTTCCCTATTGTGTCATCACCATAGCGATCATGGTTATTGCCATCATTTTCCTTCTCTCAATCGCTGGCCAAAAATCTCCAAGATAGCCAGGGACCATCTGGGACTAACCTCCTGTCCCACGGTCCAGAATATCAAGATGTATCTAGGGGCAGAAAACAACCTTAAATGGAAAAAAAAAAAAAAAAAAAAAAAGGCTTGAATGAGGGACAGCGGATCTGAAGGTGTTCAGTAAAAACCGAAAAGCCTAAATTGATTGGACGATACCCAAATATTCATTTCATGTTAGGTTCTACACAATTCCAAAGAGCTAGCAGAATGAGGGAGCCTTGGAAGGCACCAGCGGGAGAAGCCCCAGCCCTGAATAAGCCCAGACAACTGCCTTGTGCATCTTCCGGGCCCCGGTAAACCGAGGGGAGACACCTGTGGGGATACTCCTTCATTCTCCAGGACAGACCAGTTCCCCAGGCTTTTGAAAGGGGCTCTGGTCACTGGCACCTGCATTAAAAGGGAACCACGATTTGTCCAGCTCAAATATTCCTGTTGCCAGGGATCAAGGAACCTTTCTTCTTTTGCGCCTTCATGTATTTTAAAGAGAAGCATATCTTCAAAATCACAACACAGCCCAAAATGTGTTGGCTGCCAGTTAAAATTCCCTAGGACTTAGAAATGCGGTATATTTTCTGTGAACAAACCCAAAATATGAGTCAAGACAGTACACAGAGGGATGTGGGAGCTGAGCGAACAAGTCACATGGATACTTTAAAATAAAACAGAATACTTGCTTGTTTGTTCCGAATGTGTGAGCAAAATGTTCTTGTTGCCAGAAGAAATGTAAGGCCGACTTATTTCCACTTATCCTCTGGTAAGGGAGGGAAAGCCCACAGTTGGAACCGTTGTGGGAGACAGTCTAGTATAGCAGTTACAAGAGTTTAGAGGAATAGTTCCGGATTCAAATCCCAGCTCTGTCTTTGTATGGCTTTGGGCCTTTTTATTTTATTTATTTTATTTTTAAGAGAGAGAGAGAGAACGTACGAGCAGACCGAGGGCGGGGGTGGGGGGCTGTAGAAGGAGAGGGAGGGAGAGAGAATTCTCAAGAAGACACCCCGCTAAGCACAGAGCCCGATGCAGAGCTCGATCCCAGGACCCTGAGATCATGACCTGAGCCAAAATCAAGAGTTAGATGCTTAATGGACTGAGCCACCCAGGCGCCCCTGGCTTTGGGCCTTTTATTTAAGCTTTCAAAGTATTGATTTCGTCATTAAGAAGGACCTACATCATAGTACTTAGCAGCATAGGATCTGGCTTTTAGTATTAACCATTCAGTAATAGGTAGCTAGCTTCAGGTTGGGAATGAGGAATGCTCAGTACAGAGATATCATCAGTAGACCCCAGTTGTTGCTTTTAGATGGGAACATTACAGTTTTGAGGACAGGTGGGAAAGGAAAGACTTCTAACTTGATCAGATGGCCCAAGTTCATTTGCCTAAGCCACATCAACCTCAATATTTAAGATTCTTCAGTGAATGTTCTTATCACTGGCCTAAAGGACATTCCCATTAAAGATTCATAAATATATGAATACAGACAGACAGACAGACAGAGTCTATTTGGGAAGGAAAAAAAAGAAAAACCCCGTAAGTGAAGATAAGGAGATAACTAAATCATCAATTTGAGTCTCTGGATAAATCGAGGTATGTTCCCATGCTCTATCACCCTTTTTTGGGCAACCAGTGAGCTATTAAGTTCTCACTGAGCTGAGAAAAGTTCCGTGCTTAATAGTAACTGCTTCCTAGAGAAGAAGCTGCAGCCCTTTCTTTGATGAGAGTGGCCTCTGAGATGATAGCCCCGACCGGAAGGTTGTTAAATGTTGGCTCAGGATTCTGGTGGCAAGTCTTCATTTAGATTCTCTGCCTCAGCCTCCAACCATCAGTCAGCAAAAGTGCAGAATTCTTTACCTGGGTCAAAGGATCCACTCTCAGATGTTAGACCTTCTGTCTTTATTTTGTTACATTGAAGAAAACCTTTTATGTATCTCACGTTCCCTTAAAAAAAAAAAAATAAAGTTCTCTTGCTGTTTTCTCCTGTTCTTGACCACTGAGAAAAGCATTCTGTTTTTTTTCCTCCCAGCACAAGCTCGTTGTTAATCTATTTCACATCCACAAAATCAAATTCAACATTGGACATTAAAATTAACCTAGCAGAAATTTCCCCCTTATTTGGACCGCTTTTCTATAGAAACCATCCTTCCAGCATCTGTGGTAAGATATGTTCTGGAAAAACAAATGATCAGGTGGACTTAGATTGCTCTCTCTTTCTGTTTGCTAACAATGCTATGCCTTTGTATAATTCTTACTGATTATCAGAAGGGAAAAAGCTATAACTCAGGCAGAGATGAGCTTTATTGGCATTGGGCCCTTCTAGGGAAGAAAATACATATATTTTCCATATATATATATATGCAGAAGCATTTGCAAGTGCCTTATATGTTGAAAGATTGAAATTCCAAACAGTCTGTAAACTTAGCTTGCTTAAATCTGCAACCTTAAAAAATGAAAATGCCTCCCTATATTTGGTATCATAACTCAAGAGCTGGGTTTATCTTCTCCTCTGTAATTAAAGACAAAAAAATTATGTATCTATAAATATATCTAGAAGAGAATGTCATTTGAAATGAAAGCGTTCTCATGAAGGAAAAGTAAATAGTTGGGGAGAGTCGGGAGTCAGATGCCTTCAAAGACTTAGAAATTAACAAGAGAGTGTTAAATGACCACTCCAGCCTGAACAGCAGGTTGTCCTTTTAAAGGGAGAGAGAGGGGCGTCCACCACCTTTATTTACATGCTGAACCATACTATGCTTCCATTTTCCCTAGTGGTCCTTAGGCATCTCCATTTCTGCTAGTAGCTTCCCCTGTCAAGATAGATCATGAAACTTTCATCTGTAATATTTGGACCAACTCCGCTTACGCTTCCTGAGGCTTTTGAGGCATCCCCCTCTCCAGCACGCTCCCTGTTGAGAAGCTCTTCCTTTGCCTCCAGTCTTAGATTCTCCTCTTTTCTGTGGAGGAGTCCACAGAAACCCATTGAGTCTGTTCCCTGAGCGAATCTAGGTCTCCTTTGACCCTGTGATTATGAGACTGAGGAATAATTAGCCCCAGTTTCCTATATTCCAAACAGTTTCAGGCCAACCGTGTGGGTTGATGGTTTGATGCTTGTTTGTCAACAACACTGAGCTTTAAAATAACCAAACAAACAAACAAAAAAGTGTTTTCCTTTGGAGGACTTGAAGAATCTTACTTCATAATCATTTCCCCTGGAAAATTTACATCTTTTGCCTTCTTGGACATGTCCCATGGTGAAAACTGCAACAAATAATTTTTCTCCTCTGTGTCTTTCTTTTGGGCCTATTCTTACTCGTCGATCAATAAGTTACCCCCTGCCAGGCTCCAGCAGCCTGGCTTCCTTCTTCAGCACTTATGTTCTCCTTTTGTGTTTAAAAAAGAGCTCATTATTTTTCTCTTAACCTCCAGTGAAATCTTCTCTTGATTCTCTCCCTTTATCTTGCTTATCATTTCACTTAATTCTCAGTCCAACTGGCCTCATGTGCACCTGGTCCGATTCTCCACATTTTCCCCTTTAATAACCTAAAGTTAATGAGACTACTGTGGGGAGTCACACGGTCCTTTTCTGATCACACCACAATAAGGAAACGGGATTTAATGGCAGTAGCAGGTGATACAATAGAAGGAAAGCCATAGTTGGGTCATCGTCAGGTGGGTGGTTTTGTGTTCACTGGGACAGATGCGGCCCCATGTCCAAAGTTAACACTCACATACTGTCCTTGTTTCATATAGTGCTAGTGAGGATTACTACCTCTATCCTCATGAGGATTACATGAGATAAATCATGTCCTGTGCTTGGTGGAGTGGCATAGGGCAAGCCCCCTCGAAGCATTAGGGACTGTTAGCGTTCTAGAAAGCAAGAGTAAGAGACAATATCTCACACCTTCCTGGGTTTGGAATCTGCAGCCTCACATGGCCAGCCAGGAGGACCAGCTCTCTATTTGTTTATGCAAATAGCTCATCACAGAAAACATTTAGCACTTCCCAACTGTATAAAGGCACATAAAATAACATTGAGCCACCGAAAGTCTGAGACCAAAGATCCGTTGTTGTGCCTGACACAAAGTACATTACCTATAAATACTTGACATCAGTATATATTAATCACCTCCTGTGTCCCCGGTACCATGCTGGTTGATGTCAAATATCACTCTGTTTCCCCAGGTCTAAGCTATGTATTTCTGTTGCTACAAGACACAGCTTTAAGTAATATTGAATCGCATAACACATGAAGTTTTTTCTTTCTTGTTTCTTTTTAATATTGTTCAGATTATATCAAGCCCAAAGTCCCACTTTGATATAAATATTTTTTAGCCCCTCTAAATTTTGATTTTTTTAAGGTTGAGAGGTACCTAAGTCTTTCCAGGTGACCTGTCTGGCTAGAATTTAAGAATATTTTTTCATCTTGATAAGTGCTCTCCTTAAATCCCCATCACCTATCTCACCCATCCCCCCACCCACCTCCCCTCTGGTAACCATCAGTTTGTTCTCTAAGTCTGTTCTTGGTTTGTCTCTCTCTCTTTCTCTTTTTCCCCTTTGCTCATTTGTTGTTTTTTTCTTAAATTCCACGTATGAGTGAAATCATATGGTATTTGTCTTTTCTCTGATTGACTTCACTTAGCATTATACTCTCTAGCCCTATGCATGTTGCTGCAAATGGCAAGATTTCATTTCCTTTTTATGGCTGAATACTATTCCTTATCTTCTTTATACATTCATCTATCAGTGGACACTTCAGTTTCTTCCATAGTTTGGCTATTATAAATAATGCTGCTATAAATATAGGGGTGCATGTATCCCCTTGAATTAATATTTTTGTTTTTTTTTTTGGTAAATACTCAGTGTGATTACTGGATTGTAGGGTATTCCATTTTTAGCTAAGGAAACTCCATGCTATTTTCCAGTGACTGCAACAGTTTGCATTCCCACCAACAGTGCAAGAGAGTTCCTTTTTCTCCACATGCTCACCAACACTTGTTGTTTTTTATATTTTTTGTTTTAGCCATTATGACAGGTGTGAGGTCATATCTCATTGTAATTTTGATTTGCATTTCCCTGATGATGCGTATGTTGAGCATCTTTTCTGTGTCTTTTGGATATCTGCATGTCTTCTTTGGACAAATGTCTGTTCATGTCTTTTGCCCATTTTTAATTATTTGTTTTTTGGGTGTTGCGTTGTATCAGTTCTTCATATATTTTGAATACTAACCCTTTACCAGATATGTTATTTGCAAATACCTTCTCCCATTCAGTAGGTTGTCTTTTAGTTTCATTGGTTATTTCCTTCACTGTACAGAAACTTTTTATTTTGATGTAGCCCCAATAGTTTACTTTTATTTCTCTTGCCTCAGGAGATACATCTAGAAAGGCATTGCCATTACTCATATCAAGAAATTACTGCCTATGCCCTCTTCTAGGATTTTTATGGTTTCAGGTCTCACATTTAGGTCTTCAATCCATTGTGTATTTATTTTTGCATATGGTGAAAGAAAGTGTTCCAGTTTCATTGTTTTGCATGTGATTGTCCAGTTTTCCCAACACCATTTATTGAAGAGACTTTTTCCCATTGAAAATTCATTCTTCCTTCATCTAAGATTAATTGACCATACAGCTGTAGTTTTATTTCTGGGTTTTCTCTTCTATTCCATTGACTGATGTGTCTATTTTAATGCCAGTACCACACTGTTTTAATTACTACCACTTTGTAATATAACTTGATGTTTAGAATTACAATATTTCTGGTTTTGTTTTTCTTTTTCAAGACCGCTTTGGCTGTTTGAGGTCTTTTGTGGTTCCATACAAATTTCAGGATTATTTTTTCTAGTTCTGTGAAAAATGCTGTTGGTGTTTTTATAGGGATTACATTAAATCTGTAGATTTTAACGTTTGTCCTCCTAATCATGAGCATGGAATGTCTTTTTTATTTCTTTGTGTCATCTTGAATTTCTTTCATCATTGTTTATAGTCTTCAGAGTATAGGTCTTTTACCTCCCTCGTTGAGTTTATTACTAGATATTTTATTGTTTTGGGTGCAACTGTAATTAGGATTGTTTTCTTAATTTCATTTTCTGCTGCTTTATTATTAGTGTATAGGAATACAATAGGTTCTTGTACATTGATTTTGTATCCTGAGTTTATTTATCAGTTTTAGGAGTTTTTTGGTGGACTCTTTAGGGTTTTCTGTATATGGTATCATGTCACCTGAAAATAGCAAGAGTTTTTCTTCCTTACCAATATAGATGCCTTTTTATTTCTTTTTGTTGTTTGATTGCTGTGGCTGGGACTTAAAATACTATGTTGAATAAAAGTGGTGACAGTAGACATCCTTGTCTTATTCCTGACCTTAGGGGAAAGGCTCTCAGTTTTTCCGCATTGAGTATGATGTTGGCTGTGAGTTTTTCATATATAGCCTTTGTTATGTTGAGGTGTGTTCCCTCTAGACCTGTTTTTTGCAGGGCTGTTTTTTTTTTTTTTTTTTTTTAATCATGAATGAATGTTGTACTTTGTCAACTGCTTTTTTCTGAGTCAATTGAAATGATCATGTTTTTTATGCTTTCTCTTTGTGATGTAATGTATCGTGTTAATTGTGTTTTTATCTGGTTTTGGTAGCAGGGTGATACTGGCCTCATAGAATGAATTTGGGTTATCCTTCCTCTTCTATTTTTGGAATAGTTTAAGGAGACTAGGTATTAACTCTTCTTTAAATGCTTGGTAGAATTCGTGAAGCTGTCTGGTCCTAGACTTTAATTTTTGGGTTTTTTTTTTTTTCATTTACTGACTCAATTTTATTGGGCTACTTGGTCTGTCCAAATTTTCTATTTCTTCCTGCTTTACTTTCGGTTGGTTAAGAACAGTTTTTTTGTTGTTTTTTTGTTTGTTTTTTTTAGCAATTCACAGAAAACTGTTTTTCATGTATTGCTAGGATGTAAAGTTCCCTAACAATTTCGTTAACTAAAAAGCAGATTCATTTAAAGAAAATCTTAAGCAAGTAATAGTGTGGGTAAAGCCGATAAGGTAAAAAAAAAAAAGAAAGAAAAAAGAAGAGGAAGCTTTTTCAAAATGAAGATACTTAAGCCTTATCCCAAACCAAATGAATTTAAGTCTCAAAGTGTAGATGTGAACAATCTGTATTTTCTCTTTCTCTTTAAGGCACGGGAGGTGGTTCTGATGAAAAATCAGTTTAGGAATCTGTGAATGAGAAAATCTCCAATTTTCTTTATATAAAACTTTTTTTCATTCAGTCAACAAACATTTGCTCAGTACCTACTATGTGTAATGCCATCTTTCCTGGAGGCCAAGAATAAAATGGAAAACAATATAGAAGTAGAGCCTGCCTCCATGGAGCTTACATTCTAGTAGAAGCTTAAAAATATTGTGTTCCCTGATTTTTTGCCTGCCATAAAAGTTTGCTTCTATGCTAAATCACAGCCTGAAAGCATATGAAATTGTCATAACTTTGTGGACACTAGTTGTGTTTCTGGCATTGAGTTTCCTGTGGGAGGAAGTCTTTATTTTTACTTCTCATACTTGACTCATTTTAAAGATCTGCATAACCCATAGACATTCTTTATGCTTAGAGTAACATAACTTCACTAGGATATGCCTTGGTATTAAATTTTTCTGTCTGTTTTTCTTGGATTACTGTACCCTTTTCATCTTTTCAATCTTGAATTTGAGTCTTTATTTCACAGAATTTTTATAAATGCATTTTAATCTTTTTTTAGATTCACTTCTTTTGATTTTTTCATAACCAACAATTATACATGCATTGAGTCCTCTTTGTTTTGTGTATATATAATCTGTTCTTCATTGATTTTTATATCTTTGTACTTTTTCATTTTGTTTTGTGTCATTTCCTCAAGCCTATAAACCATGTTGATAAGTCTGATTTCCACTTTCTCTCTGTTTTACTATGGTTGCTTCAAGGTAGCTTATATCCATAACTGTTTTATTTTCTCTTTCATTAGCTTTCTGTTCTGCTGATTTCTTTCTAACCTATATCCATTATTTCCATGTTAAAAGCCTCCCAATTGTTATTCCTACATTCACTGACCCTCCACTCCCCCCCCCAACTCACCAATAAACTGATAACCGCAAAGTACTTAGATGGAGCTTTTAAAAATGCAAATAAGATCTATCATTCCCCTTTTAACAGCCTCCGTTGGTTTCCTTATCACTTAGAATGAATTCCAAAGTCCTTGTCATGACTTATTGGGGCCCTATTATTGGCCTTTTCCTACAAATTATTTCATGATTTGCTTGTATTATTTGACTCTTTGTTTTATACTCTCAATTTCTGAGCTGCTTTTGGAAAAAGATTATTTCATAGCTTTAGTATACCAACAGCACCTTGTATTTGGTAAGTGCACCACAAATATTGCTTGCAAATAGTTACATTAACTTTTTTAAGTATTTAGAATATCATACACTATGTAGTCCTTGACAAAAGAAGATAGAACACCCCTAGTTTAAGCCAATGAAAAGCTTGAAATGTATCAAGAGTTTAGAGTCTCTGACATAGTAGGAAAGTATGGTCCATGAATTCAGATTGTGTTTGGATCCTGTCTCTGCTGAGCCTGACCGAATGACCTCATGACTTAAGTCATTTAACTTCACTGAACTTCAATTCTTTAAATATCTGTAAAATATTTATAAAACAGTATCAACCATGTGGGATTTTTGTGAAGCTTAAAGGAGGTAATGGCAGATGGGAGATGGTAGATGTTTGTAAAAAGGGTCAGTAAAGTGGCAGTTTGGAAGAGGCTGGGTTCCACAGTCATCTAATGCAAGAGTTAAATTTGTTGAAAAATATCCCTGAAAAATCCCTTAAATCACCCATAAGATATACTGTACATAGTTTTTACATTCTCTGTACAAAATAATAAGTATGTGTAGATAGGCACCATATAAAGAATAATGTGCACTAGAAAGCTATACAAAAAAATCTGAAAGGCCATTTATGAAAAACAGACTGCTTTATTTTTATAAGGTGGGGGGTGGGTAGGTGGAGAGGCAGGGGGAGAAGGAGAGAGAAAATCTTAATCAGGCTCTATACGTAGCGTGGAGCCCAACATAGGGCTCGATCTCACAACCCTGAGATCATGACCTGAGCCGAAACCAGAAGTCAGCCACTTAACCGACTGAGCCACCCAGGCGCCCCAAGACTGCTTTAAACCCTAGTAGCTCATTCAGCATATCAAGATGCTAGGAGATGAGATCCACAGTCAGCCAGTCTGAGGAAAGCGCAGATTGACTCCCCCCGTCTCATACTCATACAGGGCTTCTCTCCACTGAGTGGAAAACAGTTGCAATAGTCAAAGTTGTTTAAATTTGTTTCCTTCTTTCATTTTTCTGTTTTATGCTAAGCATATGTAGTTGAATCCACATATTAATGCAATTCAGTATATAATTACTATTCCCAGATTAGATGCAAAATGGGCTCTCAGTAGAATGTGAAAGAAGTGGAAGTCAGGTGAGGTAATTTGGTGTTCAACTGCAGTGATTTTCAGTGAACTGCATATTTGTCCTATTTTCCATCTGTGTGATTAGTTTTCCCTTCCTTTTAACTGTTAGCCTCAGAGATTTATGGCTTTTAAAGGGGTCCCGTGCTTCGACTATTTGAGAAAAATAATTCGTATTCCTCCCTTCAGGAAAAAAGGAAAATTAATAGTGTTTAGTCCTAGCAGTCAGCCCCCAAGGCTGTAAGCTCCATCCCTGCACGCTCCCTCCTGCTCTCCACAATTATGTAGGCTCACATTTTGCAAAACTCGGGGACAAAGAAGAGGTCAAGAATGAATAAGGAAATGAATGCCCACCTTACAAACTTGAGGGGAACAGATAGGATACAGAGTTCTAAAAGGGCAAAGCACAGTCCTGGTACATGCAGAGAGAAAATCCTACCATTTGTGTGTAGAATGTGAAAAGAGGAAGTGAATGTGTGGAAAAAACATCCCAGGTCTGAGTGAATAATGACATAAACGTGTTAGGTAGAACCAGACCAGGCATAAGTCATCCAAGATACTATGTTGTTCCAGAAGTAATTACCAAATTTTACTCAGGATAAACTCGTATTCTAATACACTGTAACAATCTAGTCTAAAAAAGTATGTGATTGACCCGGACAAATCACAATTTGTAACATTGTTAGGGAATTGTTAAAGAAATGGGTTCATTGCCTGAAGAAGATTGAAGGACAGTTATAACAGCATTCCAAACACAATAAATTTTCTATCCAGGGAGGAGTGGCCAGTTGTGTTTTGCTCTTGAACAAGAGACTGTTAGAAGTACATAATACTAGGAATCATTTAGTCCGGAAATGATTCCAAGAAGGCTGTCAAAATAGTGCCAGGTTGAAAGAGGAAGCTAGAAAATCCGTCCTTTTCTACAGGACTCTTAAAATACCAGATTTTCCGCTGGACTGAGTACACGCATGGCATGAGGAATGGGGGAAGTTCTATGAACCAGCACAGTCAGCCTGGGGGAGGACTTAAGAAAGGGGTCATTGGAAATGAGGCACGGAGGTGATTATGAACATGATACGTACAAGGGAAGAGGTGAGATTTCTTTACAGGGATTTGACTCTTCCATTCTTCCTACTTTGTTCCCTCCTCTCCTTTGTAATAGTGACGAGCACTTGGCTTGAAAGTGTAATGGAGGTAGGATCGGAGGGACTCATTGGAAGCCACAGTCAGACTCATGAACAGATGGAGTTAACTTTTGTTGGTGAGGAGAGGAGAAAAGGCCAGACATCCAGGGAGAGGCAGGTTAAGAGACCAGGCAGCCCCAGGGACGCCTGGGTGGCTCAGTCGGTTGAACATCCGACTCTTGGTTTCAGCTCAGGTCATGATCTCAGGGGTTGTGGGGTCGAGTGCTATGTGGGCTCCATGCTCAGTGGAGAGCCTGCTTGAGGATTTCTCTCCCTCTGCTCCTTCCCCAACTCACTTGGGGGGGGGGGGGCATGCTCGCTCTTTTAAAAAAATGAGAGAGAGACCAGGTGGCCCTGGAGAGACACAGAGACAGAAAGGCGAAGCATAGTTCCCAGGTCCCTGACAGCAAGCCACACCCCTATTCCATCTCACATACTCCACCTCCAGTCCTGATAAGCTCCAAGCTTTTCCTGTCCTACAGTAATCCTCTTGATTTTGTTTTATAGGAGTTTTTCTAAAAAGTAAGTTTGAGGTGGTTTCTGTTTCTTGGCATCTAAACCATCCGGACTCGATGATTTCCTGCCCCTCACCGCCCCTGCCTGCCACTTTCTTCTCTTTCCCCATTCCTATTTCGGAGTCTTGCCATTCCTTTTCTCTTGAGGTCCTATGAGCTGCTGCTTTTCTCTGATACCGTCTTCTCTCTCTGGTTCCATTCCTTCACCTCTGTTCTTTGCCTCTCCCTGCTCTTTCTCCTTGGAACTAGCAAAACTTCTCCTCCAGAGCCATCTCTTCCCTCACTCACTCGATGTAACACTTCATTTTCCGGGATTATTACATTTCTAATTCAGCCCTGTCATTGGGGAATGGAAGATGTCAGGTACCCCCAACTCTGCAGGCGAACTACGGGACACTAGCTTGTATTCTCCAAATTCCGAATTCACTCACCTATCTTCTTCATTATACAGAAAAATCCGGTTATCCAGAATCCATAATGCATAATTTCATATACTCACACACATACCATTTCTCCACCTCTGTATTTCACTTTTAAAAGGAAGGGGTAAATCCTAGAGGAGGGGATGGGGGAGAACTTAGGAAATCATACTCAAGTTAAAAAACTCAAGTAGTGTAGAAGATCTTTGACTTGACATTCACTTGTTTGGGGGAAAAAAAAAGACTTGGGGATTTTAATTGAGCACAGGATACGGACTATGGGGGAGGTCAATCAGTTTTAAACTACCTAAGGGAAAAGAATCACTTGTGTTGTGAAGAATACAAGTCCCTCTATGGTCAGAACTGGTGAATGTGTTCAGTAAAGCAAAGCTTCGACAGAGGTGACCCAGCCCTGAGCATTGGCGAGGTATGAAGATTGGGGTCTTGGTATAATTTATTTAATGAGGCATAGGATGGGTTGAGAGCTAGCCTCAAATGTTTCAAGTGCTTTTGTATGGAGGAAGGGGCTGGACTGGCTCTTGATGACCTAGGGAACTACTAGGTAGACAGTGCGAGAAAGCGAATCTGAGCTCATAGGAATGAGGAAGTTGTGCTCATTTGAGACGCTTCAGTTTTCCCAGGAAGAGTCTAGTGCAGACTGAAAAATCCTAAGAATCCTGTCCTGGAAGGACATTAGACGTTGGGATTTTGCTGCTCTTTCTTTTATGCTCCAAAATTAACGCATGGTTACAGCAACAAGTGAAATACTACTAAATTGTGGACCCACATCTCAGTGTAATTCCTGTTTGGTGTGTGTCTTTCCATACCTTTCTCTTTGCCTACACAAGCACATAGTAACATCAGTACATGGATAGGATTTGGTTTTGTTTCTACAAAATTGAGACCTGTACACGTTACTCTGCTAAGTAATATTAGCATCTCTTCAGGTCAATTCTTCGTTGAAAGAATGGCAGATATTTTAAAGTATAGGTGTACTGTAAGTTGTCAAATCATTCCCTTATTGATAGACATTTGGGTTGTTTGTAGATTTTGCTGTATAACTAACAGTGCTGCAATAAATGTTCACAAACATATATTATCCCAAACTACTGTTTCATTTTCGTAGTTTCCTTTAAAGTAGGATTTGTTTAATTAAAAGATGTGTACATTATTTTGTTTTAATAGCTACTTCCACGTCACCTTCTGGAATTTTCTTGCCGTTCACAATCCAACCGGCAAGTGCCCATTTCCTCCTGCCATTTCCAGGATAGGATATCATTAGTCATTGTAATTTTTGCCCATCCAAGTAGGGGTACTATGGATAAGGGAATACAGTGTAGTTGGGAAGGGTAAGGATGCTCTTGCTAGAATACGGAAGAACCTGTCTCAGCTCTAGCACACGCTACCTGTGCAACTTTTAGCAAGACACGTAAGTGCTTCATGTCTGTTATCCTCCTTTGTAAAGAGATATGATATGAATACCTACCTCATAAAATTGTTATGAGTTTTAATGAATTAATAGTGATAAAGACTTAGAACAGTGACTGGCATGTAGTAAAATTTTTATAAGTAAAAATTAAAGATTAATAAGATTAATCCTCTACAAGATTAAAGATTCACAAACTTAACTTGCATCTCCTTGATGACTAATAAGACTGGACATATTTCTATATATTTCCTGGTCGTCTGGTTTGCACTTTCTCTCAATTTTCTGTTCATTTCCGGGGCCCATAGTTTTACTGAGTTGTCTTTTCATCAGTTTTCAGGAACTCTTTGTGTATTTTGAATGCTGTCATTTTTGTCTTCCATAAATTATTTCCTTCTTAATTGTTTATTTAAAACATCGGAGTGTTTCTTTAAAGTTAACATAAACAGAATTATAAAAATAATTTTAAACTCGGGGCGCCTGGGTGGGTCAGTTGGTTAGGCGTCTGCCTTCAGCTCAGGTCATGATCCCAGAGTCCTGGGATCGAGCCTCATATCAGGCTCCCTGCTCAGTGGGGAATCTCCTTCTCCCTCACCCTTCCCCCCTGCTCGTGATCTCTCTCTCTCACTCTCTCTCAAATAAATTAAATCTTTAAAATAATACTAATAATTTTAAACTCATATAATCTCATACCACTAAAGATAACCATTGTTACAAGTTTGTTGTATGGAAACCCTTCCGTCTATCCCCTCAGATTAATTGGCTCTCAGCCTTGGCTCTACATATTAGTCAGTTGGGGGGCTTTTGAAATACCATTACTTGGGTTCCACCTCACAGGCATTCTGACTTAACTGATCAATGGTCAGGCCCTGACATCCGTTTTTAATCAGAAGCCTCATTTGATTCTGATATGCAGCCAGGAATGGGAACCAGAGGATGCAGTTCCGAAAGGTGATTCATAAGTCATTTGTTCCTAAATCATGGAGTCATTAGTAATCACTACCGCCATCTGTTGGCGGGAGGCAGAACTGACACCGTTTAGCTATTTGCGTAGTTTTGTGCATATCTCTGAAAGGCGGTGTTTCAAAGTCCTTTGTACACCTCCACATTTTTTCAGTGTCATGACTTCTCAGATGTGACTTCCAACTCTACGATTCTTGAAGTAAATATCAGATTTGTATTTATCTTCTTGGTTCTGTGTGTTCTGCAGTAACAAATGACAGAAAGTAGTCTGATGCTCCTGAGGTATTGTCAGTCTTTGGTCATCAAAGACTCAGTGATGTCGATGCTAATGCTGATAGGAGAAAGTGTGTGGATAGATTGTAGAACTTACTCCTACCAATAGCAGTTGAAAAACAAGACAAAAACAGTTTCATGATTAATCTAACCGAACTAATTAGAAATTACACCACTGCCTCTTCCCATCCCATCTCCTTCCCCACCTATAAGTGTTAATTGAAATTTTCCCCTACTGGGATATTTTAAGATGTTTCCTTTTTTTCCTGCAGAATTACACAATGTGAAACATCAAGGGAAATAACAGGAAAGGCAGTGAACAGGGAAACATGCTTTGAGAAATAGCAATGTTGGCAGAAAATGGAAGTGTCTGGGAGAAAAAAAAATAAGATAAAACTGGCAGAATTACAGGCTGCTGCATGGACTGGTAATTAGATAGCGAGTTTATCTTCTGAGGGAAAGATACTTTTCCTGTCTTTTCCATAGAGAGGCCAAAAGAAGTCAAAGACACTAAGAACATGAAATTGTTCGTCTGCCATAAAAACTATCTTTGATGCATTGGGTTTAAAATATATATATTAATTCCTCAGGCAGTTCTGGGTTGTATGGGTTGTATGTCATTCTTATAGCTGGCAACAGAGGATAAGTCTTCCAAATACATAAAAGTATATATATAAAATATACGTGTGTATATGCTTGTGGGTATTTATGTCTATATGAGTGTGTGTATACATATATATATTTTTTTAATTCCAAACACCTCTGTGAACAGAAACTCTTTGCTACCTATTGTGCAAGTTAATACTGGGTTTCTTTTCTCTACCCTAGATTTAGACATTGTGTCTGAGGGGTCTCTTTAGGAGCTGGGTTTCTCAACCTCACAACAGTTGATTTGGGGGCCAGATAGTGATTCGTTGCTGGGCGCTGTCCTGTACTTCAAAGAGCATTTAGCCTCATCCTTGGCCTCCGCGCACTTGATGCCAGGACCAAACCCCCAGCTGTGACAACCAAAACTATTTCCAGCCTTGTCCAGTGGTAAAATTGGCCACTGATTTAAAGGATGCTAGAGTCCTGCTCTGGGGAGGTGAGTTTTTACTACCCTGAAAACAATTTACCGAATTCGCCAATCTAAATTAGAGCCCCCCCCCCTTTTTTTTCAATGAAACAGTATTTTGTTTCCTCTCTTGAAACCCTGTACATCTCCTATCGCGTCAGTGACAGTTGACAGGATTATCTACCTCGAGACCTTAATGTCTTTCTTCTCTATTCGATTTTAAGTGCCACAAATAATCTGTTTTGTTCACTCTCTACACGTACCACCTAGAGCAGTGATTGGCACTTCGTAAGTGTTTGTCAAATGCAAGAATATAATTCTCAGATATTTAAGAAACGGAAGCACAAAAGCCTGACTTGGTCCAAAGGGGTTTTTCCTCTAAGGCTTATTTCAATCTACATGACAAAGCCAGTAAAAGAAATCAGGGACATATTGAGGCTGTTGAAGGGTGTGATCAGGGAAATCTAAAAATTATATTATTTGGATAGGATTCCCCGGGGGTTTTTGGCGGGCTGCTCTTGAGTGAGTGGCAGTTTCCTTCCTGAAACAACTCTGCTCTGTGGCTGTAAACCAGAGCCAACCTATCGCTCTTGCTTTTTGAACTCCATCTACCACTGGTCCATGGAGGAAGCAAGTTTTTTGACCAGGGCGAGCCTTAACGCTTCATTAGTTCTCTGAAAGAACATGCCCAGGACCAGGAAAGCTGCGCCTGTGGAAAAATAAACCTCGGTGTAGACAGCGCAAGAGACCTTCACGTGCTGCTTTTCATGTTTTTGAAAAAATGGAATTAAGATGCGTATTTTTTAAAATGAAAAATGACTGGCATTCTTCCCACTGAAAATGGGAAGTAATTGAATTTGTTAGTGGTTTATTTTATTTGACAGTCTTTGTACATACTCGATTTGGTTTGTTACACTGAATTACCCTTTAATAATGGGTACACAGAATGCCAGACTCTGCCCCCCAGGTTGGTTTGATAATTGGATGAACAACCATATTGTTCCAGGGTTTTCATGACAATGTGGACAGAAGCTATTTGGAAAACTCCTAACCAGAAAAGCCTTCAGCTGTTTTTTTATTTTTTATTTTTTTCCGATGAAGTTAATTGCTACCCAGTGAACAATCATCCCACTAGCCACTTTTCCTGGGCGATGCCAAGTTCTGTAATCATGACTGAATTCCCTGGGTGGATGGAAGGGATGCCTAAGCCATAGCCAATAGAAAAAGTGCCCAAGTCTTCCCTCGGCAGTCTCTTGAAATGGACCGTATTTCTACAATTGGAAGTTAATGGTAAGAATTCTAATAATAGCGCTCAGAGTGGCTGAAGCGAGACGGCCACATTCAAGGGCAGCTTCCCAGCTTGAACGAGCATTATGACCTCCTTTGCTTCAGCAGCCACATCTGGAAAGTGGGAACAATGTCAGCACCTACCTCCAATGGTCATTGTGAAGCTTCAGTAACAGGGTATGCATAAAGTGCTCAGCACAATCCTGGCCAAAGTAGATTCTCCGTAAATGTTTCTTCCTTATTAGATGGTATGCATCAGGCCCTGTACTGAGTTTTCTCGCAAAGGCTACTGGGAGAGTTGATATGTGTAACATTATGGAAGGGACCATTAACATGGCTAAAGGTGAAATGCCCCAAGGCCATGTGGCTCATAAATGGCTCACCCAGGATTCAAACCCAGTTCTACTTCCAAAATTCTCTTACACCACACAACTTTAGATCTGGTGTTCGTGTGCCCCCTTAGAAGAAGTTTGAAAACTTGTGTACCTTCCTGAGCATTTACATGTAGAGAACTAAGCATTTTCCATCGTAATGGTAAATAATTACAGAAGAGGAGTTCAGGAGTATTCTGAACATAGGCAGTTTAAAATAAAACCATGATATCACCTTTTTAATGCACCTACTGGAATTTAAATACCATCTTAACTGGATACCCACCAATATCCATTAAAAAAAATATGGGAACAAGTTCTTTAAAAGTCAGAACTTCATATTGCTTTTCTTCTTGAAATATGTATTTTCACTTCCCCCAAATAAATGTTAAAAGCCTTTTTTGATCATTTCTGCAAGAAAAAAAGTCCCCGCCCCCCAATGAATGTATGACTGTAAGGGTTTAAAATTCTCTTGTAGATGTAATTGTTTCTAAAATTATTAATACAATACAGCCGACCTGAACGACATAAACACATAATTCTGACAAATAATAATTAAACATAAAAAGTAAAACTTTATTAGAAATTCATACGGTATTGAGCTGGCGCTGGTGACATTTGTGGGGCATAGATTAAAGGCACGATGCAGTTATCTCTCCCAGAAGTGTTTATACCTTGGCTAGTGCACCACAGTAAGATTGGAGATGGGTGAATACATGTCCTCTGTGTTTTTCTTTTGCAAAGAGAAGGAGACATAGGCCGTGGGTATCTCCTGGGATGATTTGGTTTTAGCAAGGAAAATATGTGGAAGTTAGATACGGCGAAATGGTTGCCTTTTTTTTTTTAGAGTTGGGGAGGGGCATGAGACGATGGTGGGAGAGAATCCCAAGCGGTCTCCACACCCTGTGCGAGCAAACTCACAACCCTCAGATCATGACCTGAGCCACCTAGGCGCCCCCAAATGGTCGCCTTGAAAACTGTTCCATATAGTTGTTGGGAAGCCGTCACATACTCCAGTTTAAACAGGGCTGCTCTGCCACAAAGCTATGTCGTTTGGGAACAGGGATACTTACAAGAGGACCCAGTGGCTCTCCCATTTTCAGGCTGACCTACTCAGTCTTCCTTGACACTGAGGTGTGGCTTTATCCTAAACTTAGAGTAATTGTCACTGGAGAGTCGCGAAGGATTTTCTTGAAGAAAGCCCAGAGAGACGCATGATGGCAAACTTGAAGTGAGGCTTGAATCCGTAACTTCCTAGGTTCTCCACCTGCATAACCACTTATTGCTTCTAGATGGAAGACTACAGTCACCCCAGATTCTCCACCCAGCCTGACACCTGTGGTCCTGAGCCCCAGGGTCACGGTTTCCTTGCACCAAGGAGGAGGCGGACAGCTCTCCTCTCTTTCTTTTCCATGTCGAACAGCCCTGGTTTCAGCTTCCCCAAAGGGCTTGTAAGGAGCAACGAGAAAGGGTAGGCGGTTGTATTTTATCCGCCTCCAGTGAGATTCGTAAGGGCCCTCCGTGTGCTAACTGCCTAGCATATAATAAATGCTCAATGCATGTTTATCGAAGGTTGTATCTGGGTCCGGTGTGTGGTCATGACATTGCTCTGTGTCCTCCCTAAGTGAGGACATGGAGAGCACCTAACCCATGACTGTCCCGTAGCCTATCAGTCCCAATATGAATATTGGTGTCTCAATATCTCCACTATTGGGAGAGCGGTGGGGAGCATCTGTGGAACAATGAGGAGATACAGAGCAAGCATGCATGTACATTGATAGCAGTTTTCTCAGAAGGCCCCGTAATGTCGATTATGTTATGTATGCTTAACAACCAAGGTGTTCAAAAGCGTGCCTGCTGGACTCAAACGTATTTGACGCGAGCTTACCGATCAGCTACAATCCATTCACAACCTTCGACACCTGACCCCCCTCTCTCACTTCCTTCCCCAAGGCTCCATTTTCTCTCTGTTCTGTAGCCCCTATCGGGCCATCCCTGTTCTCTGAGCCTTGCCTCGAGTCTGTCAGCTTGCTGGGGCCCCGGAGGTTGCCATGGTAAACACGGCTGTTGTTTTTTCTCTGTGAAGAGTCGGTGCACGAAGGCACGGGCGTCCTCACCTCTGGCCTCTTCCTGCTGTGCGTTTTCACAGATGTCGTTTCAAGTGGGGGCCGCAGGGGCTTCAGGATTCTGCACAGCTTCCCTCGTGCGCCTCCGAAGGGGGGCTCTGTGACCCGCCGACGCCCGCCTGGGTGCCGCGGAAGATTGTGAAGAATCGCCCGCGTGGTCGCCAAATAAGCCCAATGACAGCAACATTCATTTTGTTAGTAAATGGGTTCTGGGGACGGAAAGATGATCTTGTATGTTCCAAGAGGAGGGACAGGACAGATAATGAGAAAGTAGCCGAGGCAGGAAGACTGAAGGCCGGGTGGGGAGAGACAGAAGGAGCGGTGAGAGAGGGAGAGCGAGCAAGGAGCTTCGGAACAGGAAGGTGAGTGAGTGTTGGACGGCTCCCTGAGTCTTCCTCACCCTCCCGGTCCCGTGTGTGATCCAGCACGGACTACTGCCCCCGCGTCTGCTGCTCCTGCTCCCTACAGACTCCTCTCCTGCCGCAGACATCCCTTGCTGTTCCTCCTGAACCGTAACCTCAAGTGCCAACATCACACTCCCCCCTCACGGGCTCCAACTTTCGGCCCTGCTCTTGCCTCCACCGGGAATGCTGTTCCCCAAACAGCCGTCGGGCTCCCTCCCGCGCTGCATTCAGGTCTTCCCTCAAATCCATTCCCCATCCACGCCCACCCCCTTCCCCAGTTCAGGCTTTCTTCATGCCTCATACAGAGGGGGAACTTGAACCAGTTGGTAAGTCATGGCCCCCCTCCCCCAGAAACACGTGGAGTCACCCACTGGCACACACATTCTCTGTTCTCTCCCGTCTGAGCTTTTGCATGGACTGGTCCCTCTGAGTAGAGCATAGCCCCCTCTCCCATCCACCCCCCACTCTGCCTGATGGAGTCCTGCGAACCCTTTGCTCCCTGCCGGGTTTCATAACCCTCTCCTTCTGAGGTCTCCCTTGACCTCCCCAGGTGGACACAGAGCCCACATGGCCAACACCGCCCGGGCAGCCCCTGGCGGCCTCCATCACAGCACAGATCCCCTGCACTGAAATGTCTCTTTACTTGTCTCTGTCCCACACACCCCAGCGTGCTCTTCCAGGGCCCAGAATAGAGATCTGCCGATGGCTTAGACTCCAAAGTCAAGAGTGCCAGGCATGCATACCAGCTATGTGACTTGGCACAAATTCCTTAACCTTTCTGGCCTCAGTTGCCTCATCTGTGCAACAGGGATCATAATGGCTACCAAGCGAAATCCTAGAATACTGATGAGAATTCACTGATGAATTGCTGAAATGTTTAAAACCTGCTAAGCAGTCAGCTGGGTGTGAAGATAGGGAAGGGTGCAGTAAATCTGAGGTGGGGTGGGCGTGGAAGGCCTCTCTCAGGGGGTGATGTTGAACAAAGACCTCAGTGATGAGAAGGAGGCAGCCATGTGCTTCTCTGGGCTCTTGGCACCCTCTACTACTACAGATGAGAGCTATCTCCATGAGCTTTTCAGCAGGTTAGACTCTGAGACTGCTCTCTTGGGACGTGGAACCCTCTCCAGCTGATTGTCTAATAGAACGCTTGTTGTCTTGCCAGCTGGGCTGGTGTGTTCCTCTTTTGGAACTAGGCTCGGGAGGCTGAGGGGAAACCGAATCCAGGTGCAGAAGGAATAGGAGGCATCTGAGGGAGGGACGTGAGGGACATCCAGCCACGCTCTGCAGACCCACCTGTGCCCTCTGGGGCCGGAGGATGCTGTCCCCATTGCAAGCACAGGGCAGCCTGGTCTCAGAGCTGATTTGAGACTCATCCGCCACGGCCAACATGGCTCAGAAAAGACGCTTTGAGCTACAAGCTAAAGATCCCGGCTTGATCCTGGGTTTTGTCCAGTTTTCCTTCTGACACTTGGCAGAAAGGGGGCTCTGATCCTGTGAGAATGGTTCGGGCACGTGGTTTGGGGGCAGAAAAAGCTCTGGGATGGAAAGTAGAACCCCAGAGTATGCTGGCAGCCCCTCCCTGGGTGAGTGGACAAGGCATCTCACCTCTGCGGGTCTTGATTCCCTCATCCGCACATGGTAGGTACTGCCTGGGTCGGTTGCTTTCACATTTGCCTTATTCACAGAAATACTTATTTAAGCAAGGTATGATTGAGAATCCCAACAGACTGCCAAGAGTGATGAGGGAGGTAAAACCTAGACAGCCACAGCCTCTCATTAAATTCCCATCCCCATCACACACGCACGCACACACGCATGCACACACACATGCATGCACACACACACACACAGGATGGTCCTTGAAAAAGGCTCTAAGCGCCCTTCCAAGATTCATTGTTCCATGATTCAGTGTCGTGTCGCCATAGCACAGAGTCCTTCCAAAGTACTAGGTTGCATCATTCACAGTTATGGAGATTTGATGATTTTTGACCTGCAAAAACTACAATTTCATATTTCCCTCTAGTAGTTTCATCCGCAGTAGTGTGCTCACTCAGGAACAAAACCCCCTCGGCTTACTCTCCATGTGACATTGGACAGGATACTTTAGCTCCCAGAACCTTCCGTAGGAAATGTGCGAACAGAAGAATCTTCCCCAGGCCTTTGCCCCGAGAAGGCAGAGGGCTGAATGAGGCAGAGCCCTGGACTCGGGGCAGGTGGGGGGGCTCTAACACAGTGACTGGCACAGGGCACGGAAGCCCTCCATGAACATCATACAGAGAAAGCCCTAATGAGTGCCGGTAGGCCTGATTCAGCACGGGGCTGCCTTTCTCCCTGTCTGGCCCAGAAGGCACTAGGTAGCCAGAGCAGTGGGCAAACACGGTACCAGCGGGGCTTCCTGATGGGTCACGCCATCCAGCTTGACCCAGACCTCTTCCTCCCTGGGAGGAGCATCATCAGGCAGTGGCCAGGCCTTGCCCCAGGCCTGGGAATGGGGCCGGACTAGCGTGAATGACATTCATCCCTCTGCCTTATCTGGGTGAAGCATCAGAGGCTCGCTCCCCAGACACCTCCACGGAGCCTTCCCCATTAAGTGGTACATCATGGAATATGTCAGCCTGAATTAACAGGCAGGCCCGTCACGTTAAGCTGACGCTCTGGGCTGGCAGTTCCCACTTTGTAATGCCTCTTGATCCTGGCTGTCACGCTCCCTCCCTGTCACCACAGCCACGGGAAGCCTCAGCAGACAATGCGCAGTAATGAAGGAGGCTCAGGGAGGACGGGAGGAGGAGCCACAGGAAGTCCTTGCAGATTCCATTTCTTCTGTGGCCCTGGGGAGCCCGCTTTGAGCTCTCTGCTACCTCTGGGGGTCGGGGGCGGACAGAGGAAGCACAGGTAGCCCTCAAAAGCACCAGGTGGGAGTTCCTTTATGACAGACTACAAAAGCGTGGCATATGTTTTTGAAAGCACGCAGAGTCGTCCCCCCTCGTCAAATACCAGGAACACCCACAACATCTTATTGAGGTTTCTAGAGGCAGCTTAACTGCAAACCTTGTTGACTACCACTGCAGTTACTATTATCAGTAATACTGTCGGCTCCTCAAATACTAGTGCCGTTTATTCATACTACGTATGGACCATTTATCGCTTCCTGCTACGTATGACACATGAGTGTGGTGGGACATGGTGGAAGGAACACCAGCTTTTGCAGTCAGGTAGGCTCTCGTATTACATTCTGATGATGCCTCAGAGCCCCCACAGCCTCCTCTGGCTGGGCAACCCTGGGCCAGTGACTTAGCCTCTCTGAACCTGAGCTTTGTCTTTGTAATAGTACTCACGCTAGTACCTGTTTCACAGAGTTGGTGAAAGAATTCCCAGAAACAATGTATGAGGAATGGTTGACACAGAAGAGTAAATGCCCAGTAAATATTTTCCGGGAGAGTTCCCAAGAGCAGAGACACTCTTTTTAATCCATTACAAAGTCTCAACTTGGATGCACCCTTCGTTGGTGTTCAATAGTATATCACCTTCCTTTCCTGTACATGAGGAATGATCTCATCAAAACTTTAATCATGCCACAGTCATTGAAAATCTTTGTATTTCTGCCCATTTCTCTAAAGATAATGGTAAAAATCTTTGGGGGAGAGGGGGTTGCCTGTGACCTACGCTGTTACTCCATCTCTTCCCATGGTTCCCATCACTCCCTCTGTCTCACCCACATTGATCTATCAGCCCTTCATTCTTGTCCTACCCCCACCGTAGGACCTTTGCATGGGCTATTTTCTCTAGCTGGAACATTCTTCCCTGCCCTCCTGGACTAGTAAACATCTTCTCATCCTTCACAGCCCTCCATCCCGTACTTCCTCAGCACCAGCTCTCTAGGATTCTCTGACCAGTTAAATCTCCCCTTGCATGATATCCTCTCCTTTGGGGCACTTACTGCATTTTATTATGACATGACTTCATATTTACCTCCTCCATCTAGACCAGCTGGATGAAGGCAGGAAGTGTGTGGTTTTGCTCACCAGTTGCATCCCCCCGGACCTTGCAGTCAAATGCTCTACCACTGCCCCAGGACCTTGTATATAGCCTAATAAATGTCTCTGAAAGGGCGAGAAGGAGGGTGAACAAGAGGACATATTATCTCCACAGATCCCAACTACCCTTCCTGATAACTAGGGCACAGTGGGTATTACTGGTTTTTTAGATAGTATCCTGAGAGCCCAGAGGGGAAGGTTAATCAGCCATGGTTACACAGCCTTTAAGTATGTCATGAATCTGTGATGAGAACCCAGGACTTACAGTTCTTGCCATCCCTGAGCTTATGCTCTAAAACCATTATCCGTAATTGGGGTGGAGGGCTCACAAAGACTTGCCGTCCTCTCCCTTTCCTGGCGTTCGGAGGATCCCCAGTTCTTCCTACATCCATGTTGCCTGTCTAGCACCACAGCAATAGAGTACTCCGATTCTTCTGAATCATTTATTTGACTTAAAAACTCTCCTCAAAGTTTGAAGGAGCTAAGCTCCTCCAAGACTGAACTGGGAGAATTCTGTTTTATAAAAGGTTACACTGTTGAGATGAGTATACTTCACAAAATGTAACCTTTCTCTCTGCCCTCTTCCCCTCACCCCCTGGGTTGAAATAAATCCAGAAGTTGAAGTCTTAATTGACCACCTGGAAACAAATCAGTCAGTAAGTCAGCTCAGTTGCAAGAGATGACTTCCTTGAAAAGGAAATCGTTTTGGTCCTTTTATTTTCTTGTTTCTGGTAAAGGACCACATCTGTGTTTTGTGTTTGTTTTGTTTTGTTTGTAGTCTGTCCCCTGTCAGGCATGGGTAGGTTCTCTCTCACTTTCTCAGGAGCCGGTTCACCCGAGTGTAGTCAGAAGTGCCCTCGAATTCAGAGGGAGTCAAAAGAGTGATGGGTCTTTGTTCATATTTGCCAGGAAGAGCTTCATGTGTTGGAATCGATGTAACCACCTGATTCTTTGGCCCGTGGAGAAGAAAACATTTGCTCAAATAGCTCATTCAACAAATAATCACTGAGTACACTTTATATATCAGTGAGATGACCATATACTTCATTGTCCAAACTAGGACATTATTGCTGTGAAAGTGGATATTATGTGGTTGGTACATGAAGACAATAGATATAAACCAAGATTTTCCCAGGTAAAACAGGATGTCAATGAGTACCCTATATACTCATGGCTGAATTTGGACTCTTAGAATCTTGCGTGGTTATATATTTTCCCAAAATGCCCTTAAAGATTGGAGAAAAGGCCAGGATGGGGTCTAGACCTCCTAAGCTCTACGGTATAAATTTAGGCCAAAGTTGAAATAGATATTTCTGAAATTTGCCCACAACTTCATTTTTAAACTGTATACTTCTTGTTTAAAACAAACAAGCAAGCAGCTTGGAACAACAGCTCTGGAAGCTAATGACAGCACTGTAGATTTTAAGCTCAGTTCCCCCAGGAGGAGGCTGCCTAGAGGGGCCAGGAAAAAAAACTCAATTGCCCATGAGGGCTAAGTGATGGTGACATCTTTTGAGAAGGAAGTAAAAATGAAACGAATAGACCAAAAAATGAAACTGAAAGGAACAGAGGAGACCGGAACCTGGGATTTATCAGTCTGCTTCTCTAACTTCAAGCTTTTTAACTGTGGTCATGATTTTGTGTGTGATGGTGAAGGACATAAACATGCACACTTTTTCCCTGGTGAAGAGCTTTGGTTCTAAGGTGATCTGTTTCTCTTCCATCCCAGGTGCCTGTCCTGAGACCCATGGACCTAATGGTGGAGGCCACCCCGCGAAGAGTCTTTGCCAACGCACACACATATCACATCAACTCTATATCAGTCAACAGCGACTACGAGACCTACATGTCAGCTGATGACCTGAGGATTAACCTCTGGAACTTTGAAATAACCAATCAAAGTTTTAGTATCCTTTCCTGGGGGCCAATAACCAGTTGGCTTGAATCCTAAGCATTCAGGTATGAGCAGGCTTGGGGGGGTGGGGGCGGGGGGGAAGGGAAGTAGAAGAGAAAGAAGCCATCACTACCACTGCTCCTAGCACTTGTGGGGGGCTGTTCCCTTTTCAATTATGTTGGCGTCCATCCTTCGCCCTAACAAACTTAGAGAAGTACTGAATTACTGACGTAGTGGTCCAGCGCTACCTCTGGTTTGGAACTCAGAGTCAGTTCATTGGCGTAGAGGCATGTGTGTGTCGCGAATTCAAGTCAGTTGCAACTCTATCAACTATAAGATAAGAGCCCAGAATTCAGTTAAGGTTCCTTCCTCTTGTGAAAGGATTTGTAAATGGCCTGTATGGGCAGCGTGGCCCACAGGTACACGTGAGATGGTTTTCGTTGTATCAGCATGGTAAAATAATACTGGCTGCCATTTACTGAATTCCAAGCATTACAATAGGAACTTCATGCATTGAATCTCATTTTGAGAAGTGTGTATATCATAATTTTACAGCTTGATGAATTTCCACAGAGCCCACCTGGGTAACCAGCGTCCAGATCAAGAAACCAAACTGTGTTAGCAGTCCTCGCATTCCCATCATACTTCCTTCTAGTCCCCATACACCAAAGGTATATATGATATAACAACCCCCTAATGTAAATATTACTGTCCCCTATTTGGCTAAAATCCAGGAACATCAAGACAATTGTTGAATGAGTGTCTGAGCCAGCATTCTAATTCCATTACAATGACCCTCTGTTTCATAATACGGATGGGTAATTTATTCACTTCCTCTCCTGTGGTCCATCCCACCGCAAACTTGACCCTCACTTAAATTCCCATTCTCAAGTAATGATTTCTCTATCCAGGCAGCTGAGCGCCTGACCTAGAAGTCAGTATGGATTTTTTCTCTCACTCACCAGCCTCCCTACTCCCAGCCCAATCTATGAGCCTCACTAGTGCTTACTCTGAAGTTTATCTCAAATCAACTCCTTGCTCTCTCTCCCTCTCCACTCCTGCTACACTATACGAGCATAGGCCACTACCCCTTCATCTATATGACTACAATAATCTCCTGGTTAGTCTCCTTTTTTCTTGATCTTCTACATAGTTCATGTTTCCATAAAAGAGTGGACCTTTCAGTATTTAATTCAGATTTCATTCTTTCCCTGCTTAAGACACTCTAGTAACTTCCCGATGAATTTAGAATAAAACCGAAGTTCTTTACCTTGAACTATAAGATTCTCCATGGTCTGGTCCCTGCCTCCCTCTCTGGTATCCTATCATATCACTCTCCGCGAATTCACTCTGCTTCAGCCGACTCACCTCTTCTCTGTTCCTGGATAAACCTTGTTCTTATGTCTCTTCTTTGTATTTGCTTTTCCCTCTTTCTGGAATACTCTGTCCCCAGAGTCCACGTGGCTAAGTACATCCCATCACTCAGATTTCAAACCCACGTCACCTCCTCAGAGGCCCTTTTTCCATTAACTACTGAGGAGCCACCAATAGCCCTCTATCCCTCTTATCTTCACAGTGCATATCACTATTTGAAATTGTGTGTGCGTGTGTGTGTGTATTTTGGATTTCCCCATGTTTAGTGTAAATTCTATGAGAGAAGGGACTTTGTATGATCCAGTCCTGTTTCTGATTACCTAGAACATTGAGATACAGAAAATGCCATTTTGATTGGGCAGGTCAAGTTTGAAGGGAGATAGATCACTGAAGCGGAACTATCCAGTAGACAGTTGATCATGAAATTCTTTTTTTAAGATTTATTTATTTATTTAAGAGAGAGAATGAGCTTGGGGAGGGGCAGAGGGAGAGGAACAAGGGAGCCTGACACAAAGTTTGATGTCAGAACCCCGAGATTGTGACCTGAGCCGAGACCAGGAGTCAGATGCTTAACTGACTGAGCCACCCAAGTGCCCCAGTGATCATGAAATTTAAGCTGGAAGTTTCACTTAAGAGTATGTTGGTTGGTTATAGTAAAGCTCTGAATGTTTTGATAAAAATCAACCACATAGTGGCTCAAACACATAAAAGAAGATTTCTGTTATAAAGTCCATTATGATGATGCCCATCAGCAAGTAACCGCCTCCAAACTGTGAATCAAAGAAATAGGTCCTTCTATCTTGCAGCTCCCCACTGTCACCGCCCTTACGTGCAGTCAGGACAGCAGAAAGAAAGATTGTAGAGAACCCCACACAGGAGGCTCTTTTGGGCCAGGCCCTGAAATAGCATGAATTCCATTGGTTAGTCAGTCACGCGGCTACCTTTAACTGCAAAGCAGGCTGGGAAATGTAGTGTAGCTATGTGTGTTTAAAAAAAAAAATTTGACCTGGTTTTGGTACACAGCTAGCTAGTTTGCACCACGGAAGAGTGCTTAATAGTTGCCCAAGGCTTTTTTTTCTTACGTTTTTATTTAAACTGCAGTTGGTTAACTTACAGTGTAATATTAGTTTCAGATGTACAGTATGGTGATTCAGCACTCGCCTACATCACCCAGTGCTCATCACAACCCTCCCTAATGCCCATCACCTATTTCACCCATCCCCCACCCACCTCCCCTCTAGTATCCATTACTTTGTTGTGTATACGTAAGAGTCTGTTTCTTGGTTTGCCAAGCTCTTCTACGAAAGGCAGTTTAAGCATGCAATGGCAGTGATGGAGGCACTAAGACCTGACCCTCAGGACCATGACTGGCACTTGCTGTTGGTCCCAGAGCAGACTCTACCTCGTCTCTGAGCCTCAGAGGACTTGCCTATAGATTTTGCCTGGAAGTTCAACTGCGAAGAGGTTGAATGTGGGTTGTGGTTCCCTTTCTCCCTTTACATCTTTTCCAAGAGCCAGGAATCTGCTCAGTCTCAGCTGCTGTGTCTCTGAGCGCCTGCTGTCCCCAGTCTAGGTGACATGTTTTCTGGATTTGCCTCTAGGCCTTCAAGAGCGAGGGGGGTTTCTTTAGGCGTTTGGGGAGACAGATGCCTTGGGGAGAATGCAAAGGGGAAATATTAATAGCACAATTTAGGTTATATTCTGCAGATGTGTGACAGCCTGCCAGATGCTGGCATACAAATGAGACTGTGCCATTCACCCTTAAAGCAGCCATATGTAAAATCATCATTGTCATCATGAGGATGATGATCACTGATAGCTATATAGTTCTTTTCAACCACACTGCCTTAAGGGCTGAGCTAATGGTACAAACTGGGACCCTTTTGCCTCTTGTCACTGAAGTGTAGCCACCTCTGGGGAAGGAAGCGGCCAGCTTTCAAAGCACCCTCAGAAAAACACCAACCAGCAGGCAGCTCTTATTAAATCACACATTGTTTAGCGCCATTTCTGTAATGCCTCTTATCCACGACGAAGGCTGGAAAACATGGTTCAGGTTAGGATAATGGAGGTTCCCAGAGCATGGGAGGAGTACTACGGGGGTGGTTGAAGGTGCTTCTGAGCGCCATGGGGCCTTTTTTCATTTTCAGAATTAGCATTTATGATCATGACTACTAGAAAATAGAGCTATCATATCAGTCTGATGATGTCATAGACCCTGAAAAATCCACTTAAATCATAAAGTAAGTGTATGTAAAGAAGAGGGAATAGTAAGACAAGTCTGGTTAAAAAATAGTCATGAGCTCCACTGCCTGGCATTTGGTGTGACACTGGCATTATGGTCGAGAACACAGGCTGTGAGTCCTAAAAGTTCTAGAAGCTCTGAAAGTCCTAAAGTTCACACTCAGCTCTACCACTTGCTGAGTATGTAAGCTTTGACATGGTTCTTAATTTATCCAGCCCTCTGTTTCATGATCTTTAGAGAGGAGCTGTATCAGAGGATTGTGAGAATTTTTTAAAAGATTATATTTTATTTATTTATATTTAAAAGATTTATATTTTTAATATGTATATGTGGATAAATTTTGTATATACAATTGACCCTTGGACAGCATGGGTTTGAACTACACGGGTCCACTTACATGCTGATTTTTTTTGATAAATGCTATACAGTACTATAAATGTATTTTTCTCTTCCTTACAATATTCTTAATAATGTTTTCTTTTCTCTAGCTTACTTTATTGTAAGAATACAGTGTATAATATATATAGCATATAAAATATGTGTTAATCAACTTAGGTGACCAGTAAGGTTTCTGGTCAAGATTAAGATATTTGTCATTAAGATTTAAGGGAATCAAAATTTATATGTGGGTTTTTGACTGCATGGGGGTCTCTGACCCTAGTCCCCACATCGTTCAAGGGTCAACTGCATATAGAATATATCCATATATGTGTATATGTCTATATATGAATGTATGTGTACAGACACGTACTTATGTGTATGTACATATACGTACATAAACATATATGCTTAGGTCAGTACCCTGCTAAATGAGCGATCAACAGTTTTCAAAACAAGAATGATCATCATAGAAAGAACAAGGAAACTAAAAATATCGAATGTTAGTATAGTGGCTTCTATTCTGCTTAGTTCATTGTCTGGTCATCATCTCCATTCTAGTCTCATTCCTTTGGTTTTGCAGTTGGATGCTCTTTTCAAGATGTTGCTCATTATACTCTAGTTACTACATATTTGGAGGATCTCTGAGGCCCAGGGCCTTGTGTTTAACACCAGATCAGATTGAAGCATTCTTGGCCTCATGACAGCTTGAATCCTCTCCCTTCCCTCCATAGCCAGTCTGTCTTTGTCTTATATAACAGGTTCTGTCTTGAAGTGGTCAGACTGGGGCCTTAATGGGTTAACTACGTTAGGACAATAATAACTCATTGCTAGAGAAGAGATTTTCTAGGGCAAGAAGCAGCCCTAACTTTTCAAATTAGTTGTCTGTGGTATACATCAGATAGTTTGAACTCTATCCTCAGGACTGAGAATGACTTCACCCGGGCCTTCACCTAGTCCAATATGGGAGCTGTTAATAGGCTCCTGTCAAGTAAAAGTAAAGATACAGCCCTCAACAACCAGATAGTGAGTACCTAGTTTGTGCCTGGCATTGCACTTAAACCATGGGGATACAAAAGTGAGAAGAAATTTCCTGCTTTCAGAATGACATTCATCAGATAATCACACTAATGAGCATATAATTATAAACACAAGAAAGCCCTGTGAGGAAAGGAAATACAGTTGTGTGAATGCTTCTTTTTTGAAATCTGATTCAGACGAGGCAATAAAAGAAGACTTTGCAGAGGAATTGATTATTGAGCTGAGATCTGAAAGCGAAAGAGTATGAGCTAACTTGGCAAAGAGGTGGGGGGAGATTGGTCTAGCATGTACAAAGGGCATGCGGCAGGAGGGAGGATGACGATGTTGGAGGAACTCTACAAAGGCCGTTGTGACTAGAGCCCAGAGAATGTGGTGGAACATAGTGTAAGCAAGGCTAAAATGGTCGGTAGAAGCCACATCTTACAGAAGTCTGGTCTCTGGGCATGACACAGAACATCTCTCTGAGAGAAGACATCTGGAATCAGAGGGTGCTTCATTACTGACCTTGGTCTTAGCAGCCGTGTGCGTCAGCTTCATTTGTCAACAAAGCTGAGGCCCTTTTGGACTTGATTCCCTCACCAGGGGACCTTAACTCTTGGCTTTGGTCTCTCTGTAGTACCTTGGACAGCGGCTTTCCTTTTATTCTGGTGGGATTCTACTGGGCAGGCTTTGAAGGAAAGTGGGGCCTGATACCAATTCATCTCCCTTATTGCTGCTCTGGCTTCCATCCACAAATGTACATATCACTCAGAGACTGGCACTTAGTGCCAAAGGAGAGCATTCCAGTGACACCTCCAGCATGCTGGCCCATGTGTTTCAGGGCCGCCGCCTCCTTCCCGTATTAAACGCAGCCCTGGTGGGTTTTCAAAGGCCTGGTACTTTGCTTATGTGGCTGCTGGCCCTCTGTCTGTGCCATACCTTGGGCTTTATGAGGTGAGGGATTTCCCTCTGTGCAGGGAAAGGCCCTTGGACCTCATGTTGTCAAGGGAGAGGGCGAGAATGCAGCTAGGCAGACTTCTTGGGCTTTCTGAGCTTCCTGGAGAAGTATAGCATAGTAGTTAGGAATGCTTAGTAGTTAGTAGTAGTTAGCTTAGTAATTAGACTCAGGAGTCACATTCACTGGATGTGAATCCAGTTTATCTCCTAAAATCTGTGTGACCTTGACAAGTTGCTTAGCATCTCTCTGACCCTCCATTTCCTCCATATTATCTCCATTCCTGGAGATAATAATACCAGGTATCTTGTAAGGTTGTTGTGGGTATTAAATGAGATCATCATGTTGATTTGTTAGCCAAGCACCTGGCACAGAGAAGAGGCTTAATAAATAGGAGATATTATTATCTGTAATAATTTTCCCAGCCCCCTGTTCTTCTAATCTCGTTGCCTGGATCCCATTCTTTCATAAAAAAAAAAACTACAAGCTAAATGATTTACAGTATCCAGGCCTAGCATCTTGACCTATTATTGATCTACTGTGGATTTTCTGCATTTTGAAAAACTATGCCTAGAGAAGGCTGCTAAGTCACAATGACTTAAAGTAAAATCCATAAACATTTATTGAACACTTACTATGTGTACTGGAAATGCCAAGATGAATAAAACTCCATCCCTGGTATTACAGCTCTTGTAATCTGAAGGGTAGATGAATCAGAGTTCAACCAGAGAAGCAAAACTCTTGGGGGAGCAGTGTGTGTGTGTCTGTATATCTGTCTGTCTGCTTGTCTTTCTGCCTACAGAGAGAGATAAAGGAGAGAAGGGAGAGGGAGAGAGACTGACTTATTAAAATGAATTAGCCTCGCAGTTGTGTGGCTGGCCAAGCAGGTCCGGGATCTGTAAGGCAGTCAGTCAGGAATGGAAAATCACAGGTGGGTTGGAAGAGCACAAGCATGATTTGAAGCTTGTCCACACATCCGGGTCAGGAAGGCTGAACCCAGCAGCCTTTTGGAGTCACTTCCTCAGGGAAGGCCTAAGCTTTCCCTTAATTATCTTCCAGCCGATGAATTCAGGCCCACTGAGGATAATCTTCCTTTGATGAACTTAAAGTCAACCTATTGGGGCCTTAAATCACATCTGCAGAATTTCTTACCGCGGATTCCCTTACAACAGTACTTGGCTTCGTGTTTGATTAAATAAGTGGGAGAAAGTGTGTGTGTGTGTGTGTGTGTGTGTGTGTGTGTGTGTGTGTGTGTGAGATGCACAACAGCTGCTTCCTCCCTTCTGTCCTCCAAACCTTCTGAGCCCATGTTAGCCCACCATAACCAGAAATATCCTACAAAGGGAACACTAGCGATTCAGCCTAACCAAGTTAACATATCACAAAACCAGCAAAGTGAGTACGTGCACGGAGGGAGACAGACGTGTCACTATACTAATGAAGGTGAGACTAACAGTTTTTGTAGATGACTTATCAAGTCTAAAGGCTTTCAAGATTATGTAGCTGGTCACAGACTTAGGGATTAAAATCTCAGTCACTCTTACTCCATACTCCAGTGAGATATCCTCTATCTCACTGTCTCAAATTACTCAGTTAGTACTAATAATATGGACTAAGTGTTAGATGCATTCTAGGTGCTATGGAGCACGGGACAGGGAGAATCAGGAAGGAAAGGCTAGAACGCATCATAAAAAAGTAACATCTGAACTGACCTTTGAAGGAAATACTGGGCGTTTCCTAATGGTGGAATTCAAGCTCTATGTGAATAGTAAAGAGTCCTCGGTTATGGGAGTTTTAAGTGCTCCTCCCCCAAATCATGAAGATAATCTCAGCCCAGTGTCTTTTGTAGCTCAGTACATACTCACAAGCAGTAACTCATATGGCACCATGTGTCTCTTTGTCAGTCTCTCATATTGAGCCTAGCAATTGGCAAACCCTCCATAAATATTTGCACACTGGCTTTTTTTAAGCTCTTAAAAGAGGAATATCCCTTAGAGTCCTCTTCAGAGATTGCCAGTGTCTTACCATCAAGTAACATATCCATTCAGCTAACAAGATCTGGAAGCTTTGTAATCAGTACTCAATATCCAAAGATGACATTCAGATTTTGGAAAGGGAAAAAAAAAAAAAAAAAGCAATTCATGTCCCCTAAAAGGAAATCCAACTCTAATGTGGTTAAGACTATCTCTATGTCTCTAACTACAGCAACATGGAAAACCAGGTGCCCTTGAACATGGGTGTCTTTCCCAGGTAAATGTAGACCACTCTCCAGCCTGGCCTGCAGAAAGGCCTCCTATTCAGTTTTCCTGCCCTTGATTGGCTTAGGTGGGGCTTAGAAAGGAAATGAAACAAAACAAAAACAAAAAAATCTTTCATTATCAGCAAAATCTGCACTGATAAAGACAGAAGCATGCAAGGACATGAGCTTCAAAAGCCCATGAAACTAATGCATAGAAAGCTATCTGTGGAAAAATAAATTTTTTTTGAGAGATGGGATTATTCAGTGTATTATAAGGCCATCTAATAACTTTCTCCATGAAATTATTTCATAATCAAAATTCTCAGAGGTTATTGGAGTAAATAGGATTATCCCCAAAGACAAAAAAATCAAAACCAAGAGAGAAAAAATGACTTTTCCATGTTCTGTGAGCAAAACAGACTTGGAATCAAAATTGAATCCCAATCTCCTGACCCAGTTTTGTTACAAGCATGGTATTTATCACAGTATCATCTTGAACTTTACCCATGGTGATGAGGCTCCTGGTCTCTCTCCTCTCTCATGGATGGTTCTAACACAAAGAAACGACTTCTTTATTTTTTTATTGCTTAAAAATAAATATTTATTGTGGAGATTATTAGAATCACCTGTAATCTCACCGCTTAGTTTTGATTGTATATACAAGGGGATATACATCACAGTTTAACATCAAGCTAATTTAACTACAAGGGCTGAGAAAAACAAATAAATAATGAAAGGGGAAAAAATCTGAACTCTTTATTTATCCAGAAAGCCTTCTCCTGTTCAGTCTAGGACATACACACACCCTGTCCACCCACACACATACCATTTCTCTCTCTCTTCCCTGCTTTCTTTTTCCGCTTAGCAGTTATTACTGTCTAGTATGTTATATATTATATTCATCTGCCTTGCTTCACGACCATGTGCCCTGCTAGGATATAGGCTGCACAGATCAGGGAGATCAGGGGGATTTTTTATCTGTTTTGGTCATGGCTGTATCCCCTATACCCAGAAAAGTACGAGTAGTTTCTTTGTAAACATTTGTGGATTTACAGGAAGGAAGGAATGAATGAGTGAATGGTAAAGGTAAGTTGCCCTTTGTAAACTAGCGTTACCAAAGGGTAACTTACATGCTGACCTTCCATCTAATCCCTGTAAGATACTAACCACATTTCCTTCCATTCTGTATTCTCTCTCTCTCTCTCTGTCTCTTTCTGTTTTTTTACATGACTCTGGACAGACCGTGTATATATTTTGTATCTAACTTCTCTCACCTAATTATATATATATATATTTTATATGTGTATATTTATACTATATATTCACACTATAGTATAATAATATATATGATATATGAATTACATATGATATATGGGTATATATATGTGAATTGTATGAATATATATTCATATATGTGAATATATACCTTCATACATATGAAGAATATATATATACATATATATATATGAAGAAGAGAGAATACCTTGTCTTTTCCTGTCCTGAAACACTACTTGATTGAAAGAAGATGTAGAAATGATAACTGATAATTGAACATTCATAGGCCCACCCAGATAGAACTATTACTAACATTTAGTATCTTGCCTTTTGGCTCATCACTTTCAGAGTGTAAGTTTTAAATGACATTATGATCATGCTATAGATGCAATGTTTTGTGGCTTTTAACAGACTTGGAATTTCATTGCAAAAACAATTTAATGAGGAAGATCAAAGTTTACTTAATCGTTTCCCTATTTCTGTATATACAGTTTATTGTCAATCTCTTTTATTGTGTTGCAGTAGACTTTTTTTTTTTTTTGGTAGAAAGCTTTTTCCAAATTGGAGATGAAGGAAATGACTTGAATGGCCCCCGTGCCACCCCTTAGCGTCCTGCCATTACGCTCTCCATTCCCTCACCACACTGGTGATGTAATTTATGACTCTGGCTTCTTATTTGTTTGAAGCCAATCCCTTAAGGGGTGACCTCCCAGTGTCTTCAATTATTATTTTAAATGATGCCTTAGGCCTTGCCTGGCACAGTGATGCCCTCACCTTCCCTCTTTCTGCCTTCCAAGCATGGAGCTCAGCTGCCAAGCTAGCTGTGCCCCCTCCTGTCCTCAGAGCTGCCTCCAGAGTCCCAACAGAGAAGCAGATTAACCCCTTTTGTTAGCAGAGGTAATTTGTCTGGGCTCAGCATTAATAAGGAATGCCATAAGCAGTTGGGGTCAGGAAGAACAGATCTGTCAAGCCCCAGGGTTAATTTAATAGCAATCTGTTGGCTGTCTGCCTTGTATATTAGCCATGAATCCAGTGTTATGTTTTGCTTTTGCCATTTAGTTCTTCGGGACAACAGGGAAATAATTTGGATAGAGAGTTCTAAAGCAGAGGGAAGAGAAAATTGACTGTCAAAATGCATCATTCTGTTTTCAAGATAATACAGGAAGCCACGCACTGCTTATCTCTTTTCTCTTCCCCTCCCAACATGAAGGGTAAAACCACATATGCTGAAGGCATGCATCTCCCTTTAGAGCAGAGTAAGAGGAAAGGCCTGGGTTTCTGGATAAGGCAGATGTGATATACCCCGTCCCATCACCCCCATCAGCCACAGAATTTTTGGTAACGAGTCCCCTCCCTCATGTTTTTAGAACTCGGAGATCCTCCATCAGTGAACAGTTCAAGAAATCCCGTATGTTTTTGTCCCAGTTTATGGTTCAAAAAAGAAAAAATGATTATCCCATCATAGGAGCCAGGAATCCTGAGCCAGATGCTGTGTCCGAACTCTGATTCTGAAAAATGTGGCCACCGAAGTGGTCAATGAGTTAGAAGAAGCCGGGCTGCCCTCTGGGATTAGCCGGAGGGAGTTTCAGGCGAGCCAGGATGGCTGCAGTCAGAATAGCTCTCTCTGGAAGGGCTTTCTCAGGGGAGGGAGAAGTACCCTGTGGCCAAGAACCCAGGCCCTGGGTCAGACAGACTGGGTTCGAATCCCAGCTCCGCCCCCTGCTAGTGCCGTGACCTTGGTTACTTCACCTCGGTTACTGCTGCTCCCCCTGGAGAACAGGCCTGTTCGTAGTGCTGATCTCAGAAGGCAGAGGTGAAGGTCAAATGAGACAATGCATGGCACTCGGTAAACATTAACTGTTGATTATTATCCTCTTGCTGTCCTTGGCATTGCGGCTATTAAAGAGAGGATTGGAGTCCTCCTCGAACCCCATAGAGTCAGACTTTCTAGTCAAAAGGATGATGCTTGGGGATGAGGGATGATGGGGAGGCTTCAAAGTCCAGCTTGGGTAGAAGGGAGGGAGCGAGGGAGTGCAGGAAGGAGGGGGCCTGGATCCAGAGGGAGCAGCCCTAAGCATATGCCCGTGATGCTGTTCTGGGCGCTGGGGGATGTTCCTTCCTGCTTTCATGGATATCTTTAAGCACTGCATTTTCACACGTTCTGACTTTGGGGCTTTATTTTTAGCTACGAAAGAAATAACAGTAGCTGTAGCACCTCCCCCTCCCACACAGCGAAGATCCCTTCCAGTTAGGCTTGTTTTTAGAGCTCTACCGGTAGAGGTTGAGAAAGCTGACACCAGATTTTCTTGCCCTATTTTAGGAAAAGAGAAACATGCTCCCTGGCGTGCTAGGCTCTGGAGGCGCTTTCCGGAGGGCGATGAGATCTGACAGCAGCTACTCACAAGCCTCTCCTCACCCGATCCCGAGCCTTGGCCACCAAGCCCAGGGCAGGGGCCCGGGGGGAGGGCGAGCAGGAGAGAACATCAGAGGTGCAGCTTGGGGACTCCTGGGGGGGCACAGCCTCCTGCGCCCCGGTGTGCGGTGCTAACTGCAATCATATTTATAACTGTGGCAGCCACTGAGTTGAAAGGTAGTATTTTGTGAATCCAGGGAACCCACCTGCTCTGGAGACCCAAGTAATATTTGCATCTGGGTTTGGTGGGGGAAATGGTAGTAAAGCGTAGTGTTAGTTGAGTCGCAGACTAATTTTAGAAAGCCCCGACAGGGCTTCTGAGAGATAATTGAAGGGGAAAGAGGCACAACCAAGTACCGAGCCATTATTGTGCCGGATCGCACGCTGGAGCATGGGTGACATGCGGGAACAGATGACTGTGTGGGTGCCGGCGCCACTGAAAATACCAGCGCATTTACTTGTACCTTGCGTGTGCTCCAAGGAGGGGACTGTGCCACTAACTTTATGAAAATTGGAAAAGGTTTTCCTCCATCGCCGCCTAATAGCAGAGTCTGTGTCACGTTACTCCTTGTTCAATCAATGCACTGTTTCCCAAAAAGGGATGGACGAGCTCCCGGCACAGACATCAACATTTTTATTTTAATTGATATGCATTTATTTCACATGTATTATTTAAAATGTAATAGCCCCTTAAACCCACGATTTCATGACTATGGGCTTACAGCTTAGACAAGGCTGAGGAAATGAAGGGACTCGATAGAAGCCGATCGGAAGGACGCGTGTTAAGCAGATCCCAGCTGGAGATGCACGTGAGGGCGTGGTCACGAAGGTGGCTCACCGGCGGGGAAGTCTAGGGAAAGTGGGAATCGCTTTGGTCAGCTTTCCTGTGTGACAGCATCCATGTCACGAGACCTGTTCACTCGCAGGAAGTTTCAGGTCCTCAGACAGCCCCTCAGCCTCTGCCAGGTGCCCCCCAACCTGCATGCAGGTCCCCCGAGCTCTGGGGTGACACAGACCTGTTCCCTCCCTCCTGATGGTCCCCGTGCCCGGGGAGTCACAGTCACAGAGTCACAGTCACATCAAAGGCCAGATGTTTCATTTCAGTCTACAAGGATGTGGTCTTGAAAAGTGGAGTTATAGTAATTCTTGATGAGAAAGGAAAATACCGAGGAAGAAAAAAAACAGATGATAAACAAAGGTACATTCTATGGGAGGATGATAAAACAAAAGTACCTTCTATTCTATTCTATCCTATTCTATCCTATCCTATTCTATTCTATTCTATTCTATTCTATTCTATTCTATTCTATCCTATCCTATCCTATCCTATCCTATCCTATCCTATCCTATTCTATCCTATCCTATCCTATCCTATCCTGCCATACAACTGGAGGGCTTTTTTTCAGGCACTTAAACTCCCAGCCAGACTCTAAAGCAAATCACAGCTTCTGGAACCTTGAGGTCCCTTGTATCTTTGGTGAGAGAAACGGTGCATAGTTACTCGAGAGCCCAAGTTTTTCGCCTGAGAGGAAATCCTGGTGCCGCCCCTCCAGCCATGGGACACAGGCCGGGCCCCCCCGTCCACCTCTGACAAATGGGGATAAGGAAGGGACAGGTTATAGTGATGTTCTGAGGCTTAACTGAACTAAAATACATGATCTGCTTTGCACAGCAATGGGCCTAGAGTCAGTGCTCACTAAATAGTAGTAGCAGTCACTGTTACTCTCACCAGTGTGCTATTAAAGAAGATCTCAGGGAATTCATGGGAGAGGATTCACAGTCTGCCGTGGATCTCAGTTCTCAGCCCAGGAGTCTGGAGAAAGATGCAGGTAAACTGAATTATTTAGCTGGATGAGGCCGGCATCTTCAGCACTGTTGTCACAGGAGAAATGAAAGTCTTTGCAGTTCAGCGCATGTTAGCATGATAGCGTGAGCAGATAAGTCTGGTGGTCAATGGGCATGTTCTCCCTGTTGTGGAGGACGAAATACTCCTAAGGGGCCAGGGAGACGGGAGTTCTAATGATGCCTCCGAGCCCTGGGCATCCCTGGGCCTCTCTGCTGAGACCAGGAAGCCCCGCCCTGTGCTCGCGGGGTTCCTCTGCGGATTCCCCGTGCGCGGTAAATGCTCGCAGGTACACTAAAATCGGGCGGTGCTGCTGCTTGTCACCCCTGAGGTCCTGCCTGCTCGTCCCGGTCCCATCCTTGACCCGCCTGTGCCAGATATCGTGGACATTAAGCCGGCCAACATGGAGGAGCTCACGGAGGTGATCACAGCGGCCGAGTTCCACCCGCATCACTGCAACAGCTTCGTGTACAGCAGCAGCAAAGGGACGATCCGGCTGTGCGACATGAGGGCGTCGGCCTTGTGTGACAGGCACAGCAAATGTGAGTAGCGGGCCCCAGACCTGCGGGAGGAGGAGGGCAGAGCCTGCCGGACTCGGATCCCGGTCCCCACCTGCCAGCCCCTGGCAGCCGCGCCCAGGCGTTGGCCTGACCCAGGAGGCCGCTCCACGTCTGGTGATTTGGGACACGTGAACCTTCGCGTTCAGTTCCACCAAGGTTCGCTTAAGGAGAATGGGACACGAGCGCGGTCACTTCCCCTTGTGACCTGATCCGAATTATGTTTTAACACGGCTCTGGCTGCTGTGGGGAGAATGAACCTGAGGAGTTCCCTGAAGGGAGAGCAGTCTGGGGGTCGCGGCGATAGGATGGCGGGGGACAGGGGGTGGAGCGTGGCCTGGATGGGCTGGTGGCTTCTGGACCGATCTTGGCGGTCGAGTTAAGAGGGCCTGCTGCACCGTGTGGGAGGCTGAGCGTATGTGTATGCAGGCAGTCACCAATGGCAGCTGGGGGTGGTGATGAGGTTAGTCACAGTCTACCGCATATTTAAAAGTTGCTATGAGACTAGATCTTAAAAGTTCTCTTCGCCAGAAAAAGTATTTGTAACTCTCTGCAGTGATGAACGTTAACTAGGCTTATTGGTGATTATTTTGTGTTGTATACATACATCAAATCATTATGTCCTATGCCTGAAATTAACATCATGTCATATTTCGAGTATATCAATTTAAAAAAAAAAATGAATAACACCCGTGGGAATGGGTTAGTGCCTTCCTGAAGAGGGTGTGGCTTTGGGAGCCAGAACTCTAGAGGTCCCAGTGGCCCTAGTGAGAGCCAGGAAAGAGCTTCAGAAAAAGAGGATGGGTTAAATAAACAGCAGCCGGACTCACAGGTCATGGTCATGCAGGTTTTCAAGGCATTGCTGGAGAGAAGTAGCTCCAAACTAGTGGGGACTGAGTGCTTAGAAGCCAAAGGCTCTAAGGCCCCTGTGAGCAGGTGAAGCCTACTGGCACCGACGGCGAGTGCTGTGGTGGACGGGATGGGCCTGGAACTTTCTAGAAAAGAAACTGCTCCCAGAGCAGAAGTGCCTGAAGGTAGTGATAATCCCTGCCAAGATGTTCGGGGGGACCAGAGTGCTTTTTGTCCCCCCATCACCTTCTGCTCAGTGCTTTTTAGCCTGTACGGTTGGCTGTGGAGACCCAGATAGGAAGACTTTCTCTCCCATTGTCCCAGTTTCCGATTTCACTCCCTGTCTGACATGAGTGACAGGCTGATGGAGTCGGTGTATGGTGAGGACAGGGTGATTATCTTTGTCATTTTCATCATTTTTGCTTGCTCTTTGGGCGTGAGAAGTATCGCACGGGGTAGCCGGTGTGTAGACGGTGGTGGTGTGTGGACTGTGGGTTCTGGAGCCGCGGAGACCCAGGTCAGAGCCAAGCTTCACCCCTTCTGAGCTGCCTGACTTTGTCCAGCTGTCCCTAACCTTTCTGAGCCTGTTTGCTCATCTGCAAAATAGATAAGATAGTAACTTCCATCGCCTGAGTTTGTCACGGGGCCTAGAGGAACTATTAACACTTGTGTATTCTATGCTTACAACAGATTTCAATGCAGATTATCTATATTTCAAGTGCTCAGTACTCACATGGGACAGACACATAGCTGTCGTATTAGACAGTACTGATTTAGGACATTTCCATCACAGCCGAAAGTTCTATCAGAGAGCGCCTTTCTAGACTTTTAGATCTTTGGACTTACTCTGTCCTGTTCATAGCATTTCCCCAGCACCTAAAACAGGGCCTGGCACATGAGAGATGATTAATAAATATTTGCTCCTGTGGGTGATGGCACTGACCTTTGAGCAGTACTTACCTTACATAAGCTGGCAAGAGGAAACGTGTTCAAGGCAGAAGGATCAGCATGGGCAAAGGTGCTGAGGCACGAAAGATCATAATGTTCGCTGGACTGAAGGGTGAGTGATAAGGCTGCTACGTAGGGAATGACTTGGAGAAGGAAGTGAGTTGAAGCTCAGGAGGGATGCAGGAGCCCGATCGTATGGCCATCTCGCAGAACTGGAATGTTTTCTCCAAGTCAGTGAACAGCCACTGAAGTAACCAAGGGAGTCAGGTGATCAGAATTTCTCCCGGTCAGAGGCTGGCTTTGAAGTGGGAGAAAGGAGAGACAAGGAAACAAGTTAGGAAGACACTATAATGTAGACAGGAATTTCTAACAGCAGCACTATTGAATCTGGGGCACGTAGATCTTCGGGGAAGGGTGTTGTCCTACGTATAACGTTTAGCATCTCTGGCCTCTCCCCACCGGTTGTGCACTCGCAGAGCAAGTTGGGACAACCCAAACGATCTCCTGATGTCGTGAAATACCGGGGGTGGCGGGAGAAAATTGCTCCTGGTTGAGAACTACATATCTAGACTAAAATTCCTTGTCAGTCCTTCAGCATGATTTTCTTGTATCTGTGATGTGTCTTTTACTGTTGAGAGCTCTGAGGCGCCCACTGCAAAGCTAAGTCATCTCCTACATTCAGTGCATTTAAAATTTGGCTCATGACCTAAGATGGACCCAGGCAACATTTCAGGACCAGTGTGTAAGGCAGTGTGTTAACACCCAAATGAGTGGCGGAAACAGGGGTTGGGATATTCAGGGGAGGGTGGGACACTTGGGACAGACGTCACAGGGAAAGCAGAGGGTAGGTAGTCCTGCTGAACACACGTAGGATCTGGTTAGGTGGGAAAGAGAGGGGATGGTTCTGGGCGGTGCACACACAATGGGCAGAAGCCTGAAGTTAGGAAGTTACGTGGAACCTTCATAGAGTCAGGTTTGGGGAAACGAATATCAAAGAAAGAGGTGAAAGAGGGGTGATGGTTTGTATCAGGTTGGTCCTTGAAGAGCAAAGTCAACTGTGTATGCCTTCGTGTATTCATTCATTCATGCATTTGTTCGTTCACACATAGAGTACCGACCCCATCCTCAGAGTCTGGCTCCTGCAGCAGCCAGTGCTTTTTTTTTTTTTTTAAGATTTTATCTATTTATTTGACAGAGAGAGAGATCACAAGTAGGCAGAGAGGCAGGCAGAGAGAGAGGGGGAAGCAGGCTCCCTGCTGAGCAGAGAGCCCGATGCGGGGCTCGATCCCACCACCCCGAGATCACGACTTGAGCTGAAGGCAGAGGCTTAACCCACTGAGCCACCCAGGCGCCCCGGCAGCCAATGCTTCTTAAGCTTTCCCCTGAGTATACACAGCACGAGGGTCAGGCCATGAGCCTGGCCACAGAGCAGGAAGGGCTTCCAGCAGCAGTCCAACCTCTCCCAAGGGCCCTGGGTCGCCCAGCCCGCCCCCACAGACAAATCATCCGAGGCCAGAGACCCTGGGGGAGGTGCCAACCACCACAGACCTACTCTGAAGTCTTATTTTTCTATCCTGAAATTTCACGGGAATGGTGTATTTTACTCCCATAGAATGTCGATTTTTGGTTTGATTAAATAATTACATTTCTTCCCCACTCCTAGATTCAAGCAAAATGAGCGTTCCCAAAAGACGCAGTGTTTAGCCTATGGCTTTCTGTACTGCCTGGTGCGTCCCCATGTCTTCCTCCCTTTCAGATACGTACATGCGGCCCAGGTTGAGAAAACAGTCCCTAGTATGTGGAGAGTGAGTTAAGATCACTTGGCTGGAGAACAGAGTGACAGAATTTATGTTTTATGGAAGATGAACATGGTGGTGGTGGGAAGGTAGGAGAATTAGAACATTTTGCTTTTATCTCAATACAAAGGAAATTCATAACCTACGTAAGGGTGGTGGCTATGGAAATCAGGAGGAAGAGAAGAGGAAAAGGAACATTTTTTTAAAAATAACCGTGGGTGACATAAGCAGTAGCAGAGGTTGGCCTTCGTGGTGCATGGATACTAGTGGTTCATTGTCCTTCCCCTCTAGACACAAGCCCTCTGAGGTTAAGAACTAAATCTGTTTTACTCACCTCACATTGCCAACGCCTGGCACATAAGTAGGTGCTCAGTAAATACATACTCAATAAAGGCATTAATGGCTGAGGATGACGTAAACGGCGTGTGGAACAGGGACCGGTGAGAAGCCACACTGGGGCCGCGTGAAGAGTTGGGATTGCGTGCTCTGTGTGGGGTGACATGAGCTCCCTCGGGGGGCAGGCCTCTCTGGTGAGTGAAGGCAGAACCGGCTGGTACGGCCGCTGACCCAGAGTGGATGTGGGAGATGGCACGAGGGGCCCAGTGTGGCAGACACAAGCCGGGGCCTGGGAGTCAGACTCAGACAGTGAGGAATAGACTAAGTGGGAGGTGGGATGAATCCTGAACCCTGAAGTGTGGGAAAAGGACAAGGCCTTAGAAACTCCCAGAGCTAGAAATGTTTTCAGCAGAAGCTTTGGAATCAGAACTCCACTCTGACATTCAATTACTAGGTGACCTCAGGCAAGTTACTTAATCCTTCTGAGCCCCATGCTTCTCATTTGAAGGTAAAAATCATCAGGACAGCCTCCTCAGGCTGGTGGTTCACGAGAAGTACATGTCATCACATGCATGAGATGCTGGCGGGCACGCAGGAGGCAGGAAGGGGCACAGACAACCCGAATCCCCCTGTTCCAGGCCTGCAGCTGGGGCACAGCATGAAAGCCTCAACCCTTTTTCCAGATACGTGAAGCCCTATTAGTCATTTGTTTAAGTAGTTTTTGTTGAGCACATACTATATACATCAGGTACTTGACAAGACTGGAGACACAGTGGTGAGTGAAACCATACTCGGTTTCCTCCCTCTTAGAGCTTCCTGTGTTTGTTAGTGAGGGTTCTGCAAACAGAAGCAATAGGAGGTAGATAAGTAGGTAGATAGATGGATAGATATCTCATATATGTGTATATGTGTGTGTATATAAGATAGAGATTTATTGGAAATATTTGGCTCATCCCAAGATCCACAGTGGTACAGCAGGAGACCCAGAAGAGACAGTGGTATATTTCCAGTCCAAATCCAAGACCCAAGAGAGCTGATGGTATAGTTTTAGTTCAAAGGCCAGCAGGCCTGTAACCCAGGAAGAATCAGAGTTTTCAGTTCAAGTGCAAAGCCAGGAATAAATGAATGTCCCAGCTCACAGGAGTAAGGCAGAAGAATTCCCTCTTATTTGGGGAGGGCCGTCAGCCTTTTGTTCTGTTCAGACCTTCAACTGATTGGATGAGACCCAGCCACATTACAGAGAGCAGTCTGCTTTACTTGGTCTATCAATCTGAACGTAGAAGCCATCCGAAAACACTTTCACAGAAACACCTAGAGTAATGCTTGACCAAATATCTGGGCACCCCAGGGCTTAGTCAGGTTGATACATAAAACTAACCTTCACACGAAGGAAGAAGGACTCATTCGTCGGGGAATAACAAACAGATAGGACATTGCAGCTGTTAAAAGGTAGTATGAAAGAGAGGCCATGGTGCTAGGAGGGAATGAGACAAGGAGCCTACACCCCAGGCAGTAAGCTCCAAGCTGTGACCTGACCCCTGAAAAGCCCCCTGTGAGGGAACAGGGAAGAGTTCTCTGGCCCACGGAAGCAGGAGACCTGGTCAGCCACACACCCGGGGCCCCCCAGGGGCTGCTGCTGCTCCCTGCAGCCTGGGTCATCAGCCCTAGAGAGACAGAGCCCAGGGACAGTCTCCAGGGAGGCGCGGGAGCTAGCTAGCGGCCCGTGGGCCTGAGCCACAGCCCTGCCTCGCCACGCTTCACCCCGACACAGACAGCTGCAGGGCTTTGAGCTGCCAGCCGCCAGCCTCCTAATCTAATTAAGAAGCGAACAAAATTCATTTTCCTGACTCGTCCGAAGTGCCGACCTTCTTCAGTGCACATCTGCCTTTGTTGGGCTGCAGCAATGGCCGCGGAGGCCCCAGCTCCCGCCGGCTGGGAAGACGAGCTCAGTCTGACCTCTCGCCTGACATTTCATATTGATTTTCTCCATCCTCCTCAAACGCCAGCCAACGATGGCTCAGCCAAGGTGTGTGAACGGAATTGAGAGAGTTCATCAGAGTTAAAATGAAAAGCAACATTGGCTTTCGGAGATGAGCTCTGAGAAGCAGAGTATTTAATAACCGTCGGCGTTTAATCAAAATACCGAGGAGATCCGTGTGATGAGAGCTGCATATATTAATTTCCATATGTCCCTCACTCTGCATACTCAGCAGGGGTTGGAAGGATGATTCGCTCCCTCATCTCCCTATTTTTTTCCTATCCCTTCTGGCGGTAGCGACGAGGATTGCGTTTGCAGTTTGAGATTTTAATGCCTGAAACAATAGGGTGCGGATGGCAGCAGCCGTTGGCTGGCCTGAACCATGCTTTGCCTTCTCGAAGCATGGCTGTTGGCAGGCGAGTGGAGAAACTGGCCAGGTGGGACCAACGACAGCCTAGGAAGTGAAAGAGAAATGACACCTGAACTCCTTCCCAGTACACTGCATGAATCTGGTCTCTGCCCGCCTCTCTGACCTCAGCTCCCCATGGTCTGGCCACATGGGCCTGCTTCCGGCACCTCTAAAACACCTCAGGACCTTTGCACAGGCTATTCCTTTGCCTGGAATGCTCTCCCAGCATGTTCCCGCTTGTCTGGACTGTTCTCATTTTTTTTTTTAGGTCTCAGGGAAAATCTTACCTCCTCAGAGAGGACTTCCCTTTTTACCTCATTTACAACCTATTTATATCTCATTACCTTGTTCTTTATTTTTTCATGGCATTCATCTCTAGGTGTTTGCTTTTCCTTTTCTGTACCCCCAACTAGAATGTAATCTCCATGAGGGCAGGGACCATATCTTACCAACCAGTGAATTACCAATACTTAGTGTAGTGCCAGCTACAAATAGGGCTTCACCAAACATCTGTGGTAGAAAGGCAGGCGGATGGGAAAAGACAGGTGAAAGAGGGTGTATTCATTTACTAGCATTGCTGTAGCAACATCCCACAGACTGGGTGACTTAAACACCCAAACCTAATCAACTCCAGTTCTGGCACCAGAAGCCTTATATCAGAGCATTAACAGAGTTCACTTCTTCCAAGTGCTGTGCAGAGAGGGTCTGTTCTAGGCCTTTCTCCCTGGCTTACTGATGACCGTCTTCTCCCGGTGTCCGCACGTCCTCTTTGCTTGGCACGTGTTGGAGTCCAGAACTCCCTTCTGCTAAGGACACCAGTCCTATTGGATTAGAGCCCATCCCTAGTGATGTCATTTTAACATAATTGCCTCTTTAAAGACCCTCTGCCCAAATACAGTTACGTTCGGACCTATTGGGAGTGGGGGCTTCAACATAAGAATTCGGGCAGCGAGGGACACAGTTGAGCGCCTAACAGAAGACATGAATAGAATCAGGAGCGTGGGCCCTGGAAGCAGCAGGGGCAGGTGTGGGTCCCAGGCTCACTTGCTGTGTTTGAGAAAAGCGGTGAAATCCTCAAATGGAAATGGAGAAAAGCCGGGGGGGGGGGGTCCCCTGAAGGGCCCTAGAGATTGAACTTGCCACTGATCTGCGGACGCAGTTACAGATGGAGCAAGTGGGAGGTGATTAGGATCGACGTGAAGGCGGGCCGCAGGGAGAGACCCGCCAGGCCCGCAGCACCGTGGAGAGAGCAGGTGTAGACGGAGACTGGCAGGTGGGCATAAGGTCAGAATCCTGACATACAGGCTCCTTGCCCGTCTTCCACGTTCCCCGCAGGGCTGCATCTGTACTTCTCTGAGGCGAAGTCCGTGGACAACAGGAGAGCCCCGCGGGGATGCCTTAGCTCCAGAATGGAAGCATAGGGTTCCCTCCACACACACCCTTTGACGGCACCTGTCTTAGGTACCGGGATGGGCGAGGCCGTGCACAGCCCAGCCGGGTGTTCCTTGTCTCCATCCGTTCACGCTGCTGTGATAGAGTACAGACTGGGGGGCCTAGACACCCCACACTTAGGTCTCTCCATTCTGGAGGCTGCAAGTCCAAGGTCAAGGCCCAGGCAGATTCCGTGTCTGGTGGGGACCTGCCTCCTGGTTCGTAGATGCTCTCACCGCGCTGTGTCCTCACGTGGTGGGAGGGATGAGGAAGCTCTCTGGGGACTGTTTTATAGAGGCACTGTTCCCATTCGGGGGGCTCCACTCGAGACCTAGTCACCTCCCCAAGGCCCCACTTACAAATCCCCTCGCACTGGGGATGAGGATTCAACATGCAAATTAGGCAGGGAGGACACACACATTCAGTGCACAGCGTTCCCATGAGCCCGGGGCAGATCGCTGTTGCTTCGTTTCTTCCCTTCCTCCCCTTCCTCCAGACGGAGCTGACAGCAGTGCGTGAGCTCAGAGACGGCGTGGGGAGGGAAGTCCACTGTTAGTCTGTGCCCGTGGCCTAACGGGGTGACCTGGAACAGGTTACTGCAGCTCTCTGTGCCTCAGTTTCCTCGTCTATAAAGCAGGACCAGGGGGAATGCGGACCTCGTGGGATGACTGCGAGGCCACCGGGAGAGAGCGCTGTGAAGCCTTGGAACAGTGTCCGGCCCGTGCGAACCCCGTGTCACATGCGGCTGGGATGCTGCTGCTGTCCTGCTTCCCTTCCACGTGTGTGTTTGAAGAGTGGGATCGGGAGCCGCAGCAGCAGCAGCCGTCGGTGGAGTCATGTCAGGGGCCCCTACCTCAGCTAACTTCTAGAAAATGTTACGACGCCCAGGAAGTAAGCCAAGTGCGAGTGGGGGCAGGGTGGACAGGCCAGTGTACAAAGGAGTGCGTTCATTTCACCCAGTGACAAAAGCTGTAGGACTAGACAGGGTTAAGGAGTAGCTGGGTGGAGGTATTTGCATACAGTGGTGAGGAGAGTCTTAGAACTGAGACTTGAATTGCCAGAAGCAGACAGAGACCATCGAAGCATAAAGGCCCTCACAGGGGAACAACCTTGCTTGTTGGAAGAATAGAAGAAAGACCAGTGGATGAGGCTGGTGGGCTGAGCCGCGGAGTGGAGGGTGAGGCAGAAAAGGCAGCTGGGGGCCAGAGGAGTCATCTGGTAGACCAGGCGGAGCACCTGGATTCTGTCTGAGGTGAGGTGGGAGCCAGTAGATGGTTCTAAGCAGAGAAGTGGCTAGTACTCTGCTTATAGCCATAAAAGAGTTCTCAAAAGGGGAGGCAAGACTAGAAGCAGAGACACTGGTGTGCAGGCTCTCACCTCAGCCTGGACAAGAAATGATAGTGACTCTGACCAGGGCAGGGGGCACACAAGGGGTGGGAAGGGGACAGATGCAGAATCTCCTAAGGAGGCAGAGCTCCGCGGAGCCGCTGAGAGGCCGGTGGTGGAGAGGTCTAGAAAGAGAGGAGCCTCAGATAACTCGTGGGGTTTGGTCTGGAGCGACGGAGGGCATAGTGGTGACATACAGTGGGACGAGGAGACTGAGGCAGGGACAGGCTGGTGTGGAAAGACCAAGCATTGTCTCTGGGCTGCGCCAGATGGAGGTGTGTCTGCCCCACCCGTGTCGGGACACGGGACTCACGTGGACACCTGAGTGTGGACGTCAGGAGGGAGGTGTGGGCTGAAGAGAGAATTTAGGAGTCATGAGGAACAGGAGGTGGTCTTTGACAAGAGGCTGAGTAGGAGCCGCCAGGGAGGTGAGGGGGGAGAGAGGGGTGGGGAGCAGTGGGGTGTAAGCCAAGAGAGGAGAGAAGGCCAGGGTGAGGGGCCGGGACGGCTGTGGGCAGCACTGACGGGGGGCCCTGCAGCCCCAGTCCCTTCCCGGCCACACTGGTGAGTCTGCTGCATAGAGACATTCTCTTTCGGCAGCCCTTCTGCACCAGTAGCTCAAGATGAGACCCCCGAAACTCCCTCATCCAGCGGAAACCCAGGCAGGCTGCCTGGCTAGGGACAGCCAGCACCAACCCTGCGGTGAGCTTCCATCTGCGGCCGTGGGGCCGGTGTGAAGGTGACCTGACTTTTCCCTGTCCTGGGGGGGGAGATAGAAGCACTGGAGGCCATCAAGTCTGAGATGTTTTAGTGAACAGTGTAGTCCTTGGAAAAACAGCCTGATTCCATTGCAGATGGGGTACAGTTTGATGCCCAACCTAAAAATCCAGATCAGAAATTCCATTTTCCTCCGGAAGTGTGTATAGTAGAGGGGGATGGCTCTCCTGTATTTGGTTGAAGCCTCACGACAACCCATGAAGACTGGTTCTGGTAAGTCCTGTTTCCAAATGAGGCACAGAGAGATGAGGACACTCGCCCCGAATCACAATGAAGGAGCCAACATTTGAACCCAAGTCTGTCTGCTTCTAAGAGAAGACTCGATTCTTTTCCTGGCTTTTTGGCAGGTAGCGAAGGAGTGTGACCTCTTGCTAACGTCCGGAAGGATTATTTCATGGGGCTCCATTTCATATAATCCCCATCGGCTGGATGCCCCAGTCCAGTGGTTTCCAATTGCAGAACTAACTCTGCCCTTGCAGAGAACATGGAATCCACTGTCTCGTTCTTTACCCTCATCTACAAACTTACTTGCCAAGTCCTGCTTCTCTAGACCACTAGATCCCTCAATAAAGCTACGGTTCATTCCCCAGGTCTCTGATGGAATGTGCCCGAAGACATCAGTACAATACAGCTGCAATGAATCTTTTTTTTTTTTTAAAGATTTTATTTATTTATTTGACAGAGAGAGAGATCACAAGTAGGCAGAGAGGCAGGCAGAGAGAGAGGGGGAAGCAGGCTCCCTGCCCAGCAGAGAGCCCAATGCGGGGCTCGATCCCAGGACCCTGAGATCATGACCTGAGCCGAAGGCAGAGGCTTTAACCCACTGAGCCACCCAGGCGCCCCAGCTGCAATGAATCTTAAAACCTCTGAGGTTTGACACAGCTTTCAAAAGGGGTTCACTATTGATCAGGGACATAATAGTGTTTATTTTAGGGGAGGGGAGGTGAAAAAGACAAGGCCCTTTATTAAAATGCTTTTGCCTGATGACAGGATTACAAACAGACAGACACCACCCCCTCCTGGGGAGAAGCCAGAGACTTGCTACAAGGAATTAGAATTCACTAGAATCAGCCCTCCCCTCACCCCAACCCAGTGTCTACCCCATTCAAGCTTAGCAGCCATTCACAATTGAGCAGCCAAGACCCAAGCCACAGAGTAAAAATAGAATCCCTTCCCCCTTTCCCCATCCTCATTTCCATTTTTTATTAATTTAACCAGTTCTGTCAATTAGTCATCCTGGAGACTCCAGTTGAGTGCATTTTCCTAAGAACTAGAAGGCTTATTAATTTTGGAGGCAAGTGTCATTCATTAGCGGTTGACACCTTCCCAGGCCCTGCTCTCTCCCTCACTCGGGCTCTTGGATGAGAGGGCAGCATAGCCACAACTGGCTCAGGTACGTGGCCACAGCCCCAGAGACACAGGGTGGGAAAGGCTGGCCATGACGTTGTAAGTGGACCTGGCTGCTTTGGGCTTGGGGCATCTCAAAGCCAACTTGCCTGTCGTCCTCATCTATGATAAGCCATCACTGGCAAAATAGTCACAGGCACTGGGTAAGCATCCTGACTTTGAGATTCAAGAGAACCTTAGTCAAGGGAATAGCTGGAAGAAATTTTCCTCCAGCAGAGGCATTGGCCTGGGCAGGATAGGTCTTAGAGTAGCCTGCTGTTCCTACCACAGGTGACATCAGAAAGTTCACCTCTTCCTCTGTGTATTAGTTTCCTCTGGCTGCTGTAACAAATCATCACAAGTTTCGTGACTAAAAAGAACGTGAATGTATCATCTAATTGTTCCGTAGGTCGGAAGTCTGACGTGGGCTAAAGCCAAGGCGTTGGCAGGGTTGTGTTCTTCTGGAGTCTCTAAGGGAGAATCCATGTCTTTGTTTTTTTGAACTTCTAAGAGCCTACCCCCATCGCTTGGCTTCTGGCCCCTTTCTCTGAAAGCCAGCGACAGTGGGACAATTCCTTAGCCCAAGACATCACTCTGACTTGGCTCTTGTGTCTTCCTCTTCCGTTTGTAAGGTGCGGAAGAGGAATTTATGAGTGCATTGCACCTGCCCAGGTAATCCACATTAATCTTAGTTTAAGGTCAGCTGATGAGCAACCTTAATTTCATTTACAGTCTTAATTCCCCTTTGCCATGAAAAGCGAAATATTCATGAGTCCTGGGGATCAGGACGCGAACATCCTTCAGGAGTCATAACCCTGCCTTCCATCACCTTCACGTTTCACCAAGCAGGACTCAGTGCCCTCCATCTGATACTATCAGTTGAAATTCTGTTTCCATTGCCATCTGTGCCACTAAATGGTTCCTTCCTTATGGTTGACGCTCTTCATTTGTCCCTGTTGCACTTAGCCTAGTGAAGGTGTTAAGCCAATGCCCGTCGAATAGCTGTAGTCACGCCGTTGGATAAATTTGCACCTGGGGCTTCTCTTTATATAAATGAAAAGGCTCATGCTAAAGAGTGGTTGACCCCATCTGTGTTCACCCATTTCTAGCTTTGGGAATGCATTGGCATTTGTAGGTAGGCAAAATAAAGGGCAGAGGAGTCTCTGAAATGATGATAATCAACCAACCATTTATTTATTTGACAAATATTGATTGTGGCTACTGTGTGCCAGGCTCTGTGTCTAGGCACCAGGAGAACGGTACGCCCTGCCCCCATGGCACCCTGTCCAAGGGGATGGACAGATGGACAACATGCACACAGGCCGATAAGCTAAGGTGAGATCTGGTAAAAAGTGTTCCTGGAGAAGTAGTGGTAACAAATGCAGAGGCTCTGATTCTGGGCCCTGCTTGCCAGGTGGAGGGCCAGAGGAAGACCGTTTTGTCTGTCTGTAGTGTGGTGACGGGAGCAGCAAGAAGGGAACTGGGAGGAGCAGGCCGGTGGCCCAGGTCGCAGAGGACTCTGCTGGGAACTCATGAGAAGTCACTAGGGGATCATCAGGATTCAGCAGTCACCCCACACAACCCGCAGGCCTCATCCCCAGCGTATTCCATGCTAACGGCTTAGGAGTCGGGCAGCTTGGTAGCCCTGTAGGCAAAGGTAAGGCATTTGGCTTTTATTTTATGTGAAAAGAGGAAATCTTGGAGGGCTTGTGCAAAGGAGTACCATGCATTCTCGGGGAGCCTGGGTGGCTCAGTCGGTTAGGCGTCTGCCTTTGGCTCAGGTCATGATCTCAGAGTCCTGGGGTCGAGCCGCACATTGGGCTCCCTGCTCAGTGAGGAGTCTGCTTCTCCCTCTGCCTCTCCCTCATGCTCAACTCGCTCAGTCTCTCTCTCTCTCAAATAGATATATTCTTAAAAAAAAAAAAAAAAGTACAATGTGTAGGCTTATAAATATATCACTCAGGATATGTAAAGCATGAAATGTGAGGAAGAAAAGTGGATGCTGGGGGGAAGAGTTAGAAAGGCATGAAATGGTCCAGGCAAGAGAGAGCAGCGGTTTAGATCTAAACCGGCCTCACGTGGGCTGTGCTTTGAGTGTAAAGTGAACTGGCCTTGTTTGAAACCTACATATGGAAGGTGGGGTAAAGGGAAGAACCCAAGATAATGGCCAGTGTTTGGGCCTAAGCACATGCCCAGATGGAGGGCAGTGAATGAGCTGGCATAGACTAGTGGAAAGACCGTTTGGGGAGGAAACTCACAAATTCTGTGGACGTAAGATTCATGTAAAAACAGGGATAAACAATTATATTGATACCTTTTATGGTTTAGCATTTTGCCATTTACAGAGCCCCTTCTGTTTGTTATCTTACTGATCTTCACAAAACCCTATGAGTTCAGAGCGGTTCCTCCTTTTTGCAGCTTGAGGAAATGAAAACCCAGAGACATTCAATCTAATACACCGACAAAAGATCGTGGGTTTATTTCTTCCTCTAACGAATACGGCCACCTTCCGTACTTGCCCAGCACTGGAGGATAGAGAAGGGAATGGGGAATCTCTCACGTGTGTAATTGACCCATGTTTAAATATATTGGCTAATTCGAGCCCCTGTGCCGTTCACATAATTCCATTTTGACAGCTCAGTAGGTGGCATCCATAACTGAGTTGTGAGATCTGCTGTCCACTCACGCCGCTTCCTGCCCCAGCAGCGTAGGTCCCTTTATCTGCCGAATTACTCCAAGCACCTGCCGGCCTCCCGTCGTCCCCAAGCACAGCCCAGAGGCAGCAGAGGGCAGGGGAAGGCCCACCCCCACCAAGCTTATAATGATACTTTCTTCTATCTTCTCTCACATCTTTAACCTGAACATAAAGATTTGAATGGGATTTATCGCATGGATGGTCATCTTTAATCCTGGGGTCGACTCGTTCATCCTGAAATTTTGGTATCATTTCAAAATCCCCCAAATGTCATGAAATTGTCATTGAAGAGTTGACATGAGGGAAGATAGGATCACCCAGCTTAGGAGAAAAAGATGACGAGCTCAAACAAAGCAAGGAGCCGACCAGTCAATAAATATGACACAGCGGGATCGGCAGCCGTGGAAGAGGCAGCCCCTGGCTCGGTGGCCTTACCTCCATCAGACGAGAGGATACGAAACCGTGGGATGTTTCTAACATAAACTTCGTTTTAACTTGAATGTGAACTTCAGATTCCCAGTGTCTGAGAACGAAAGCGCTGACTACATCGTATTGATGCTGACTGTCATGTCACATAGTTAAAACGAACCGCGACGCCAGATGTCATCCTCGGTGTATCCAGCGTGTTCCCCAAAGTTCCGAATCATGGCATTTTTCAGTCCCTGTTTGCTGGGATTCTTCTGTATTCATGTCAGCGTAGAGCCACAGAAATACAGATGTGTGTGAATACAGCACACGGTCGCTCACACCTAAGGAGGTCAGGAAGGAGAAGCAGCATTCCAGCATCCCTGAACAGTGCCCGACATATCCTGCATGCGAATTCGTGAATGAATGATAGGAGACCTGTTTATAAATGAACATCAGATAAAATGAAGCATGTGTCTCACAATACACTAGTGCCGTGGTTCTGAAGCCAAGGATGCCGGTGCCTCGGAAAAGCAAACGAGCTAAAACTCAGAGTTCTCTCAGTTGTAAGCTTTCCTCCTAGAAGTCTTCCTGAAATATTTGTATACACGCCTAGAGTAGAAAATCACATATTAGTTAATACTGAGGTCTAGATAATAACCTCCTTTAAGGGCAATATCGTAATGTTTTATGATGTTCTGACTTTTGTGTCCTGATGAGAACGTGAGGGCTCCGCTCTCGAAGTTCAGGGAAGGAAGGGATTGTTTCTGAATCAGGTGTCCGAAGGAGAGCGGTGGGGGGCAGTGGGAGGGAGAAGAGGGGACAGGAAGCAGTGGAACACAGCAGGCACCTGATAGCTTTCTGGAATGGAGTTCCCAGCTCCGATGAGGTTGATGAAGGTAAATCCTAAAGGCCAGTTGTAGGTATCGGTGAGGCTCGTGGTTTGGAAACTAGGTTTTAAAGAGGATACAAAGAGGATGCACACTCCAGTGGTCACTAGCGCTGGTTCTAGGGTCAGACAAAGCTGGTGTGGGCCTAACTTCTTGCACTTAAGCCCTGTAAGCCTCAGTGTCTCCCTCTACACAATGGGGGCAAGAATGGAGCCTGCCTTATTAGATTGTTGGGAAGATTCAGTGAGATAAAGCCTGGCCCACAGAAAGCACTCAATATTTATTGAGTTTATTCTTTTCCCAACAATCCATGAACTCAGAGTTAGAGATGAGAAGATGGGAGCTCAAGAAAGCAAGTAACTTTGGCAAAGTCGAAGATCTAGTCATAGGCAGAGCCTAGATTCAAACCCAGGTCTAAAGCCTGTGGCCGAAGCTGTTGAGAAGAGTGTCTAAGATACTGCCCGCCATTGTCTCACCAGGCCAGAGGGGGTGGTGGCTGGCTAAGCCAGGTGCTAGGAGAGCAGAGGAGGGCTCGGGCACTCCACTGCTCGGGCATTGGAGTCTGGCTTTCCAGACATCCAACAGACCGTGGCTCCCGTGTTTCCTGGGCCCCTGCTGAGCAGGTGCCCGGAGCGTGCTGCAGGGAAGTGTGTGAGCTTCGTCTTTGGCCAGATTCAAAACGAGAACAGGATGCAGACTGTCCCTCCTGTCTGCCCCCCCCCCCCCCGAGTGCTTGCTGAGGGACACAGCCTTTATTTTCTGCGGCAATTGCAAAGCGCGTTCTCTCTTTGAGGTCCTGGAGGCTCCTTGGAGGGAAAGGGGAGCTGATAATGAGGTGCTCAGTCTGGCGACTGTCCTCCACTTTGCTGCCGCCGCACTGTGTTACGTCTATGAAGAGAAGCTCCGCCCTGGTTAATTCTCTGTGATGGGCGAGAGCACAACAGAGCTAATGATGCCCAGATCAGATGTTTAATCCTTCGACCACTCATTCCTTGTACTGGAACCCTGCCCTCTGGTGCCTGCCATTTCCGGGGTGAAGGGCTCATCCTTCCTGGTCGTGGGACTAGAGGACAAATGATGTAGAATGGGGCACAGCGGTGGCCCCAAGAGCTGCAGCTGGGTTCACATTCCCGTTCTGCCTCCTTCTGGCCCGTGCTAGGGGCAGGCGACTCTCGGAGCCTCATTTCTTCATCTGTGAAACAGAAATGGTGAGAGAATGCAATGGAATATCGTATGCATAAAGCGTTTAGCACAGTGCCTGGCAGGTGCGAGGCTATTTCTCCGTCCATTCCGACATGGTAGCTAGTACTGCACCACGCACGGGAGCTCCGGGAACATTCAAGACACGGGTCTGACTGTCTGTGGGTTAGGAACGATGTTTTCCTGTAGGAAGCAGTGCCGAGAGCTCGGGCATTGCCCCAGAGCCGTGCGAACACAATGAAGCGATAACCAGCCCACACGAGGTCCCCCTCCGTATGGTGCTTGGCCCACATCCAGGTGGACCCCCCCCCCCCACTCAGCCTTGAACCCCTGACTTCGCTCTGCAAGGAGATTACTGTCAGCAGGGAGCCGCTCCTCTCTCTCTCTCCGTGTTTCTGCCTCTCATTGCGGTGATTATGTATCTGGCCTGGAAAACGGTGACCTCTTGGGAGTGCAGGCCTGGCCTCTGTGGTGCCATGACAACCGGCTTCCCAGCAATCACCCCTAATAACGACCACACACCCACAGTCCCTTCCACTTGGGCAGAGGCTCCCCAGGGAACTCAAGCTTCTCTTGGAGCAGCTGCACAAAGCTTCCTGCTGGGAACAAATTTTGAGAGAGAGAGAGAGAGAAATCAGGGAGATGAGGAGGCTCTAGCCTGTCATGTACGGAGTGGGCCCAGGGACCTGAGGACACCGTTGTCATGTTCCAGCAGCCCAGTGACTACAGGCACGTGCGCTTCTGCAGCGGGAGGCATGAGGACCCACCCTTTGCTGCTCACCCACCTCACAGAGAGAGGGTATACTGGAGGGAGAGACCAAATCTGAGCGCTTGTGAAGCCACGCCTCGCTGTTACCAGATTTGTTCATGAGGCTCCCGTCGAGACCCCCACTGCCGAGTCATCGTGTCCTGTGGATGGGCGCCGCCTCCCTCCCCCGCTGCAGGCCGGAGACCATGTGCTCCGAAATCTCCGATCAGCAGCCTTCCAGAATGACCGTTCTCAGAAAGGCAGCAGCCCCGCTTGGCTAATACGTGATTATTCCTCCCAAAGGAAGGACAGACAGGCCCCAGTTAACACACTTGTCTGGGGACGTCAGCCCAAATTCAGCCGTTAGACTGGCAGGCACGCCCTCCGCCACACACAGGTTCCCGCTTCCCCTCTCTGTAGATCACAGAATCCGGCTGAGGCTCCATCATGATCACTGTCTAACCCCAGAGCTGATGAGGCTCTGAGATGCCGGTCTCACTCGGGGAGCATGTGGTCCCAGTCTCAGAGGGAGCTCATTCTCACCCTGGACACTGCCTGGCAGGTACCACATGCTGCTGTCACTCCTGTCCCCCCACCCCCGCTTCCGTGGGCCTGCCCTCCGCGCTGGGATTGCTTAGCTCCTGGCGAGCTCTCAGCAAATACCTATGTTCTTTAGTAAGATAGGGAGGGTGGCCAAATTAACCAGTTAGAGGAAGGGAAGTTTATAGAGGGCTGAGGTGGTCAGAGAAGGCTTCTTGAAAGAGGAGAGGAGGCGGAGAAGCGCGGGAGCAGAGACAGGTGGTCGTCTGGACTGAACACGTCCCTTCAGAACTCGCATGTGGAAATCCTAACCCGCGTGGGGTGGTACGCAAAGGTGGGGCCCTCAGCAGGCGATTGCATCGTGAGGCTAGAACCCACACGTGTGGGATTCACGCCCTGATAAAAGAGGCCACCGAGAACTCTGTCACCCTCTGCGTGACATGGCTGCAAGACACTGGCCATCCACAACCCAGAGCCTGACCCTATCGGCCCCTTACTCTCAGATTTGCAGCCTCCAGAACTGTGCGCAGTCTCTGTTGTCAGTAAGCCACCCGTCTGTTCTCTTCTGCGGTAGCAGCCCAAACTGTGTCAGGAAAGCGTGGGCACACATTAGGGGCAGCCCCGGCCATGTGCCCTGTAAACACCGGTCCTCAGGATTACAGCGCATGAACCCCCACATCGCAGACGACAGCCCGCGCGGCAGACGGACGTACTGCATTTGCCCACACGATAGAATGTTTTAATTGGTTGCTAACAGTGAAACATCTGGATGTCTCTGAAAGACTTAGACTTTACAAATGAGACAGGCTGGTTCTGCTGGACCCACATTCCTGCATGGCAGCGATCCGCTGGAGCCGCGTGGAAACTGCCCACCCACCACCCACCCCCGCCCACCGGATCAGTTGTGGACACAGTAGTTTGCCGAAGTCCCTGCCGCTCCCATTGTGAGTCCATGCCTGCCTCGTCTGCATCACCGTGCACGTGGCCACTGCAGGCGGGAGCTCTCTGACCCGGGTGCAAATGAGGAGTGGGCCGGGGAGGCTACAGGGCAGTGTCGGAGCCGAAGAGAAGGGGGCCTGATCTCCGGCCTGGTACTGGTACGGAGGGCCCCGGATGGCAGGCTGATGAGGCGGCACTGTTGGCTGTTGGCAGTGGGGAGTCAGGGGAGGCATCTTTGTAGGGAAGTGGCGTTGCTTTGGGAAGAGCGTCCCAGCACTCAGCAGGATCACAGGTGGCCTCACGTTCTGCTCCATCCTCCTGGGGTCTGGGCCCCCTGGCTTGCTCTGTTTGCAGCTGCTCTGTCCTGGTTCCTCTGGACGTGTCCGCCTCTGGGTGCAGCAGCAGGGTGGGGGCAGGAACGTGGGGAGGGCAGGGTGCCCGGGCCGTGCTGGTTCACCAGCTCCCCTGAAAGCAGCAGACCCATCACAGCTCACGCTGGCTTGCGTTCTGGGCCAGCTGGGGGAACAGCACTGCCGAGAGGGAGGCCCAGGGACATCAGAGCAGCTTCCCAGAGTTAGGTTGGGCAAGAGAGCACACAGGCTCTGTCCCCTTCCTTTGATGGTCATACCAGGAAAGAGGGGTGTTAATTTCCTCTTGCTGCCATAACAAATTACCACAAACATAGTAACTGTCATCATCTCAAGCTATACAAAATTATCTTATAGTTCTGAAGGTCAGAAATCCGGTGGGGCTAAAATCAAGGTGCCTACAGGGTTCTGTTCTTTTCTGGAGGCTCTGTGGGAGGAGCCATTTTGTTGCCTCTCCAGGTTCTAGAGGCAGCCCACACCTTGGCTCCGGGCTGCTTTACTCCAGCATCAAAGGCGGAGGTGGCCGTGGTGACTTCATTCCACGGGGTCGCTCTGACACAGACCTTCCTGCCTCTTCCTTCCCTTATAGAGACCCTTGCCATTCCTTTAGGTGCATCCAGATAACCTAGCATAATCTCCCCATTTTAAGGTCAGGTAATTAGCAACCTTAATTCCCTTTGGCCCTATAAGATAATCACAGGTTCCAGGAATGAATACATGGAAATCTTTGGCTTAGGGAGCCTTTTCTCCCAACCACAGAAAAACAAGCAACTTTTCTTTCTTTAAAAAAAAAAAAGGTGGGGAGGGGATGCCTGGGTGGCTCAGTTGGTTAAGCCTCTGCCTTTGGCTCAAGTCATGATCCCAGGGTCCTGGGACCGAGCCCCGCATCAGGCTCCCTGCTCGGCGGGAAGCCTGCTTCTCCCTCTGCCACTCCCCCTGCTAGTGTTCCCTATCTCGCTATCTCTCTCTGTCAACAAAATAAATAAAATCTTTAAAAAAAAAAAAAAAAAAAAGGTTCCAGCCAAGGGTCCCCTCTTTGTTGAGGACAGAACCAAAACGCACAGGGTCCTCGCCTCTCTTGCTCAATTTCCTGACCCCCACGCCTGTCCGAGTGCCTTGCACCTGGCAGCCGTCAGCGCACGAGCGTCGAAGACTGTGTGATGTTGGGATTTGTCGACGCCGACCGTGGCCAGCCACTTCAGTAGGCATCCTACCTGCTTTTCTCACTCTGCTTCTTAAAATGATACCTGCATTTTAAAGATAAGGACTCTGAATCTCAGAATGTTAGGGAAACTTGAAAAAGACCATCTGGCCTGTACGTGGCGGGCCACCAATTCTAGCCCGAGTGTGTCTGCCTCCAAAGTCCGTCAGCTTCTCCGGTACCCGCCTCGCACATGCACCAGAGGAAAGCATGTTTGCAGTTACTAAGCCTCAGTCTCATCCTCCAGGCTCTCCACGGGATATCTCTGCGCCAGCAGCCGTCCTCCGATCCCACTGTGCCCCCGAAATGGGCTGACTCCTGCTGACTGCCCTGTCTAGCATAGGAGGCACCCCTCCCATCCCCTGACCGTCGACATCAGGGGTCAGCAAACTAGGGTCTCCAGGCCAAATCTGACCCACCAACCTGTTTTTGCCCAACTCTAGTGAGGAATGAGGGTTTGGCGTTTTTAAATGGTCGAATGAAGAGGAACCATACTGTCTAGTGACCTGGAAAAATTACATGAAACTGAATTTTGGTGTCCCCAGGAGCACTTGATGGGAACACATGGTCGTCTGTTTACAGATCGTCTGCGCTGCTTTCACACTATGATAGCTGCGACAGAGACCAAATGGCCCTTAAGGCCTGAAATTCTTGCTACATGGCTCTTTACATGGGAGGTTTGCTGACCTCTGATCTATCTAGTGCTTATTGATCCCTAAGCTTCAGCCTGTTACTAAGCTTCCCCCGATCCCACCAGCCAGATCAGACCCCACCCGCCTGTCCCATCATGTCTCTTTCCTCTGAGTTATAGTCCATTCTTCCTGTCTGAAAAAAAAGGTTTTTGACTATTTCTTAAATTTGATGATTGTGAAGTATATCCTATATGCAGACCTATTCTGCAAAGTGAGACAAAAGTCAGGGACCAACGTAATCCCCTCTAGGTGTATCGCTTACTCTCCGTGATGCTGTGCGTCGGGTTCCTGTGGTGTGCACTGCTCAACAGTTATTTGTAGAATTAATGAAGGGCTGTATGAAAAGCAAATTGCTAAGGCTGAGTCACTGGGCATCACTCTTTCCCAGCACAGACCCCTCTGAGTCTTAGTCCGATCTCAGTCTCAATATGGTCTCCGATCTCTGCCATTCTGCAGCCCTTGTCTGGGGACGGTGTCGTGAGGCACGTGGTGGTATAGTGCCCACTAATTCAGTCTGAAACTTCTCTCGCTGTCCTCAGCTGGAGGAAGGCCAGCGTGATCAGTCCGTGGGAGTTCTTACCCTCCCTGGGAAAATTACTGGCCGTTTCTCTCCTTGGGCAGAATGGCTGGATGTGGCTTCTGGAGAGTACAGATTACTGGCTGCATCTCAATTGTCGAGCCTTTTCTCTCCAGGGGCAAAACTGTTGCCTGCATCTCTCTGAAGGTAAATTGCCATCTGCCTCCCTCTCTAGTTGTGTCCCCATTACGGGGAGGTTGTCAGCCACGTCTCCAAACAGGAAAGCTGTACTTCTCCGCAACAGATACGTCAGCACAAGTGAGCGATTTAAAATCCATGCGTGATTCTGACTCTGTGCCTTTCTCGTCATGAACCCACCTTCGCATCTGCCTGCCTTCTTTCCTTTATGCTCCCTCTCCTCTGCCTGAGTCAGCCAAGCCTGGGCGGCGGTGATATCGCGCGCCGGCCAGCCACCACCACTCGTCCCGGGGAAGGTGCATTCCGAGGGACAGTCTGGGACAAGCTATCGCATGTCTGTGTGCCAGCCCGGTTAGAAGACGTAGGAATCCATTCACAACCGGTAGCCCTTCCGATCCGACCCCAGCGGGAAAATACGTGAGGCTTCGGGCTCCTCTCACACCACGCTTGCCTAAAGCAGCACCCTCTTCCCTGTTATTCTGGGTGCAGGCGCTAGGCCCAGTGCTCAACCCAAACAACCTACCTCATCTCCTCTCCCAGCTGGGTGCTCCTCTTACCTCCTTTGGCAGCTAAGGAAAATGAAGGTAGGCAGGAGGCAAGCCACTTGTCCAAGGCTTCACAACGTAGAAGTAAAGAGCTGGAGTTCAACCCCGGCCTGCTGAGCCTGGGACTGCCTGTCCTCTTAGCCACGGCACGGTGGCCGGCAGTCCCGGGGCAGCGTCCAGCATGAGGTCCCGAGAAAGGAGCCACACGCAGGAGCCTCTGGGTTCCCTCCAGCCTCTCTTCCCCCAGCCCCAGAGCCCACACGGGCACCCCGCATGCTTCCCGCCACCTTCTGTCCCGGTCGTAATATGGGTGGTTTTAGCTTTCGGTTTCTCCCAAGTCAGCAGTCTTCTTTTTTTATTATTATTTTTCTATTAACACATAATGTATTATTTGTTTCAGGGGTACAGATCTGTGAATCATCAGTCTTACACAACTCACAGCACTCACCATAGCACATACCCTCCCCAGTGTCCATCACCCAGCCACCCTATCCCTCCCCCCCACACCCCTCCAGCAACCCTCAGTTTGTTTCCTGAGATGAAGAGTCTCATGGTTTGTCTCCCTCCCCGGTCCCATCTTGTTTCATTTTTCCCTCCCGCACCCCCCACAACTCCCCGCCCTGCCTCTCAAATTCCTCATATCAGAGAGATCATATGATAATTGTCTTTCTCTGAT
>CM052895.1:20957930-20975604 GCA_028534135.1 Potos flavus
CCCTTTTCTGTTCATAGAATTGCTGCTCTACTTCGCTTCCATGTCTTGTTGAGTTTGTAGGTGTTCGGAGTGGTCTGATAACTAGCTGAATTCCTGGGACAAGATGAAATTTAGGTCTCCTACTCCTCCGCCATCTTGCTCCTCCCTCAACAGTTTTCTTCTGAACTCTCCCTCAGTCTCATATCTTCACTGCTTCCCCAGGATTGCGATCCCGTCTTCAGTTACCCTGTGGTCTGAGTTCTCTCAGGCCAACAGCACTCTGCCAGACTCCATGAAGGAGAATATGCTTAGTTCCATGCAGACATGTTCCTAGCTGCACAGGTTATAACACAAAACTCTTTCTGCGCGGGACACCTATTATAGCCTGTAGGACTTAAAAGAAGTGTTGATTGCTTTTGTCTATAGCGTCATAACCCTAGGTATTTTGAGGAACAGTAGGCTGTGAGTGATGTGTCCAAAAAAAAAAAACCCCACAGAACAAAACTACAGTGAAATAGTGGGGAAGGAGATGGTGTGATTCGGTAAGATCTGAAGGCAGGACAAAAGCAATTGGTTCTCAACCAAGGGCAAGTCATGCCCCCCTCAGGGCACAGTTGGCAATTTCTGAAGCCATTTTGGACTGTCCCATCTGGGGCTTGGGGAGTTAGTGGGCCAAAGCCAGGGATGTTACTAAAGATCCTACAGTGCCCCAATAACAAAAAATGACCCATCCCAAAATTCGGTAGCACAAGAGTTGAAAAACCTGGATTCCTAAAGAATAATAAATTTTTTCTGTGTGCAGGACTTCTCAGCACCTTTAATAGGCTAATTGTATTGTCAACCTCCAAAACTGGGTAGGGGTCTCCCAAGCTCTTTTGACCTCAGATTCCAGTATCCCTGGCATATTCCTGAGTGCTCTGCTGAAGTCACCTCAGGAAGGCTAGCCTAGAGTACGGGGGCACTGGTATAAGAAAATTAAAAGACAAGGCCTCTGGGATTCACCGATCTTATGATCTGAGAGGTGGGAGGCACTCAGTTGACAATCCTACCTCCTTCATATGACAAGAAAACGGGTCCAGAGAGCCAGTAGTGGTCCAGCCATTGAAATGAGAGGCAGATCAAAGGTTAAAAACATAAGCTGGTGACAGACCAAGTTAAAATCCTTGCTTCGCCTCCTATGAGCAGTAGAACCCATGCCTGCGTTGATGGACTACACCAGTTTGTCCAAAAGGGAAATAATGCCTGTGAATATTGAGTTAGCTAATGTATACAAAGCACACAGAGTAATTGTTCAACAGGTCGTGGGTATTATTAGGAGCCACTAATGTGAGTCCAGCCTGGATTCCACCATAGCATCCGTGACTCCCAGGCTGATCGTCTTTCCAGTTTCCATATGGGCACATGGGAAGGTAAGGAGGAGCAGAGCAACAGAAGTGGGCACTCAGGTACATCCAGAACAGTAGCGAGCCCGCTCTGATTCAGTTGTTTGAACAGGGAAATGATATTGACAGAGCGAGGGAAGGGCTGGTTGTGGAGACAGTGTAACAAGGATGCAGGCAGAGGGTCCTTTGAAAGCCTGTCTCTACTGCTCACTAACTGTATGATCCTGAGCAAGCTACCCGGCCTCACTTGGTCTGTCTCATCTCTAAGTAAGGACAGTGAGACTACCTTCCTGATAAGTGTGAGCGTAAGTGGGATCATGTGTGCAAAGCATGAGGACCAAGAAAGCACAGATATCATTACTGCTGTTAGTGTTGTCACTGGGGTCTCTGAGATACAAGCTCCCTGTTGGCAAATCTGACACATCCCCACTGCTTCGGTCTGGGCTGTTAGGATTCTCATCCAGAGTCCTTCCTCACAAAGGAGGCAAAGCTTGTCTTCGCTCTGTCAAAGATCTCTTCTTTTCTCCTCCTGGTGGCTTTGTGTTCTAGGAGCTAGTTGAAAACTGTGTAGGTCAGCAGGATTGTTAGTGCTGAGCCAAGGGCCTCCAAAAGAAATACCCAGACCCTCAATCCTTTTGTGCCACATGTTTCGTAAATTACACGGAACACACAGTGATGTTCCATCTGTATTCCCCTAGCTGGGTCCCCAGCACCTTTCTTTCCCTCTGATAATGCAGTAAAAATCTCACTTACTCACGGCTGTAACTAAATGTGATCAGTTAACATTTGTCATTTCCTCTAGTCTGTGAGTTCCATGAGAGTAGGACTGATCTGTCTTGCTCCTGGTGGCCTTGGTATATAGGGCCTGGCATGTGTCCATCCCCCCCCTCCAAAAAGACTTTGTATGTTCTAGGTCACGTACTAAGTGCTCTGTGTGTGTGTGCATGCATGTAAAAGATACTTAAATAGCTGATAAATGATTGTTCAGGCTGAATGAGTGAAACCCTTGAATTGCAGATGACTTCCTATGGAAGGTATTTATTCATATTTTTCAAGGAACTGAAACGAATTCTAGGTGAATAGAGCATTGCTTATTCCTTGCAGGACCTAGTGAATTAATGAGTATTATTTTCCTGTAGAAATTAAAATGGTTTGTCAGTATTCATTCAGCTAACATATTTAGTGAGCATCACTCCTGTGTTTCAGGGAATATAGCAGGGCAAAATAAAAACCCCTCCGCTCATAGAGCTTGTATCTTAGGGGACACAAAATACATTAAAAGTCAATGCATGTAAACTGGAGGAGAGAAGAAAGAAAGGTTGTCTCGATTCTGACAGGCCACAGGGATTAGAATCCAAGGCTGAGAGATGGCCTGAGGGTCCGGGCTTATTGTGATATGAGGGTCTTGAGTCATAAAAAAGTCCTGAGGTCCCCAACCTATGCTTGCTTATGACGATGTAAAGCTTGAATTCGTGAGCCCTTATTGTAGAAACTCTGCTCCTTCAGTGCTTGAAATGAGTTGATTCTTTTGAGGACTTTGGCTATATAAAAAGGATAGTGTGGGAACAGTCACCATTAAGTCCCTCCACCCACTGTCATCTAATTAGTACACAATAAAAAATATTTAGTGTGATAACCAGAGGGAAAAGAGCCTTCCAGCTTTGTAATTCCATGATTCTATGTAGACTCTACCCTGGTTACCTTTTCACAGCTACGTAAGTAAAGTCTTGGACATGAGACAGGGCTTATGGTTAAGAACAAGGACTTTGAAATCAGGTGGATTTGCATGCAAAATGCAGCTTTACCCCACTCGAGCTGTGTTGTCCTTAGGTTACAAAACCTCTGTGTGCCTTCGTATTTCACATATGTGAGCATCATTCCTATGTGAGAAGATTAGTGTAAGGATTAAATGAGAATAAGCATGTAAAGCACAGAGCCTAGAACATAGGAAGCTTCCTGTAAAAAGTAAGTATAATACTGTGAAATGTTGCTGCTGAATGAATGAAAAGAAGTCATAGAGTTGATATTAAAACTTGGATATGCATAGACAGGGAATAAGCTGCAAAGTACCGTGATGGCCAGTCCATTGTCTAGAACCTGCCCTCTTGCGTCATACACAGTAATTAGTGGTGGGCTGATGAGAGAATTGTCTTCTTTCATTTTCCCTCCATCTTCCGGGGCTGTCATTTTCGGGCTTTGCGAGGTTGCTACACTAGCATCCCAATAAGCCATGTATATGGAGAACAGATTGCTAGGTATAACCTTGTAAACATTCTTTACGTCACTGAAATAGCCTACAAGTTCTATAGTCCTCAGCCCCCAAGTCTCAGTCTGGAATAAAATATGATTGGCTGATACAGAACCAGTACATGCTAATGAGGATAAAAATAGCTCCTGACATTTATTGAGAACCTACAATGTGCCAATCATATGTTCCAAGCAATATGCATCCCCCTTCTGCAGCTGGGGAAACTGAAATCTTGGAGTAGGAAATACAATGTGAAAGCTGGTAAGTGACAGAAGCAGAAATTGACAGACTGCAGGGGGCAGTGTGGTGATCCCGCCGCATTTCCGGCAGGTGCATCAGGTCCTCAGGAGATGACCATGCCTCAGGGCTCCCACTGGTCTGTTGAGAGGTTTGCATGGGGCTTGCCTGGAGTTTGTAAGTCCCCAACCCTCATGGGGCTCCCTGCAAGAGAAACAACTGTGAAAATCTAGTTCTCAGTCATGAGGACACCAGTGAGGGTCCAGGGGCCTTCCTGAATGCTTGATTGAAGTCCAAGAGGTTTTTCTGTGTCAGTGGGTTTAATTCTCAAGTTCGGTTCTGATTGATGAGGGTTTTTTGTGGTTCTCTTAAATGGCGAGGTGACAGTATTTTGGGTTTGGCTGAGAGTTTAATTCAGCGAGGTTTGAAAGACAACTCATTAATAGCCTTAGGTTTTCTCCATAGAATTTGGTAGTGACTCTGTGTTGAGCAGGAAAGAGAAAGCTCCAAAGGATGTTAACTTGTGGACTGGTGTTCCATTTAGCCTTCAGTTGTGGTACAAACACTTAAGTGGAACCATACTCAATTACCATTGTTATAGGTTGAAAGTAAGTATGGACAAATGCACACAACTCCCCATCAGATATGCTGAGCCCCCCAGACGGCAAAGAATTCATTCATTGTTCTAGCTTTGGTTCTAATCAAGCAACACATGTTTATTGAACATTTGTGTGCAAGACTTTCGGTAAAGAAAAAGCAGAAAGAAGCTGACAATGCAGTTGAGATCAAAACAAATGCAAGGATTGTTAAATCTAATGGGAGAGTTCCTGAGGGCCTATTAAACAAGTGGGCCAGACCAAGTGGGGGGGGGGGGCTTCCACAAAATGAACATTTAAGGCTAAGATAGTAGTGAAAGATGAGGTCTGTGAGTCCCTCAGAATTTGAGTCAAGGAAGGCACAACAATCAGGCAGAGAAATGGGAAAGGTCCAGATATACCTAAGCTTTGGTTCAAATTGAACGTATAGAATAGAGAAGTTCAAAATCAAGGTAGACAGACGTAGCACAGCAGCTTCTGATGGGACCTGTTGTCCACCTGAGGAGGCTTGCGTTCATTCGTCTAAGTGGAAATCAGGTGAGGCTACTGAGAATAAGTGTCTGGATATCAGAGCAAATGGACAATATACACAAGAGACACGGCTGAGGCTCAGCCAAGTGCCACTATTAAAACCTGTGACCTAGAGATATGAAAATAAATGCTCACACACAGGCTTGTCCATGAATGTTCAGAGCAGCGTTAGAGCAGCCACAAAGTAGAAACCCAGGTGTTTATCAAGGGTTAAATCAATACACCAAATGTGGTATATCCATACAACAGATAACCCATATTCTGCCGTAAATACCAATCAAGGGCTGATGTATGCGACAGCGTGGATGAACCATGGGAACGGGATACTGAGGGAAAGGTGCCAGTCACAGGAAAACTCTATCTCCTATAATTCCATTTATGGGAAATTAGGCAATTTCATAGAACAAGAAAACAGATTAGTCATTTCCTAGGGCTGCAGGAGTAGGGAATGATGAGTAACTACAAATGGGTATGGAATTCTGGGGGGGAGGGGTCAGTTGATGAAATCGTTTGAAATGTAGACTGTGGTGATGCTTATATAATTATGTGATTATACTAAAAAAAAAACCAATGAGCTATAAACTACAAATGAGATTTTATGGTACATAATTTTATATCTCAAAAATTTTATGTATCTTAAACACATTTTTTAAGCATCTCAGATGAGTCCAAGTGTTGATAGGAGCAGTGACACGCAGAGACCAGGGGAATTGTGAAATAGCTGCATCGACTCGGAGCTCGGCAAGGCTCTGTGCCAGACCTCTGGATGGTACGGGTCCAGGCGAGTCCTTCCATGAGAAAGAAAATACAGAAACCAGTGACGGCTTTTTCTGCTTCCGGGTTCTCTACCAGTAACTTACATCCTGCAGATTCTACTCCAAGTGAGACTGCTGGCTTTCTAGCTGGCCCAAACGTGGTAGAGTTAGTTGATAAGGATGTACTTATTTTCTCTTGTTTTTGCTTCTGTTCTGCAGTTTTTGAAGAGCCCGAAGATCCAAGCAACAGGTCGTTTTTCTCTGAAATTATCTCTTCGATTTCGGATGTGAAGTTCAGCCACAGTGGGAGGTATATCATGACCAGAGACTATCTGACCGTTAAAGTCTGGGATCTCAACATGGAAAACCGCCCCATTGAGACTTACCAGGTATGGACCACTGCCTACCCACAGGTACATAAGGCACTTCCTCTGTGGGCCTCCACGTCAGCTTCTGCCCACAAAGGCCTACAGTGCACAAGAGTAAGAGACCGTACGTCATCCTATCAGGAGTATTCAATACGAGGGTACAGTCTATACGTGCCATAGGGTATTAGACAAGGGTACAGAAGGAGGGAGCTTGAATGCAATGTAGCCCGTATCTACTGAGCACTTACTGTGGGACGGAGAGTGTACATAGAAAGGGACACGGGACAGAGCCGGGCCTGCTATCCTAGAGCTGGCTGGCGGAGCAGCCCAGGGCTGACCAGGGGCTGGAGCAGGCGGCGACACTAGAGACGGTACTGGTGGAACGGAGCGCAGACTGGGTCCTGGCCAAGAAAACCAGGCAGCACTCAGAGACCTTAGCGGATCCGAGGTTTATTTCACTCCTACGGGCCCAGAAGTGAGTAATCTCTCAAGGTCTGAGCCCCGAGCACAAACAAGGTGGGTAGTTTATACATTTCTACTTCCGTCTCTGTGCCACTCTTGTGGCCGCAGCCGGTGGGGCAAGGGGGAAACCTGGAATGGGCCTGGGCCGGGACGGGGAGTCCCCTGCTGGATCGGTCGGCCGCCTCAGAACACAGATTTTATCATTCCCCCCTTTGATGCCCCTTTAAACACCTGGTTTAGAGGGCATCATCTTTATGATCTACAGGGCAATAGTGAGTAAGGAGCAACTGGAGTCTGATCTTGGCAATTGGTGCAGTGATACACCTGGTAAGGGCATTAAAAATACAAGGACCAAATGCTAGTGTGAGGAGGAGCGTAAGGAGTGGGCCGATGAGGGGGGCCAACCGGTAACGGTAAGGCAAGAGTTCCCCCCCCCCCCCCCACCGACCCGCCGCGTCGGGCCAGCTGAAGGCAGTAGGAGGACCAGCACGGCAGGGACTGACTGGGGGTAGGAAAAGCATAGTCAAATGTGCGTAGGAGTAGACAGCAGAGGGCCAGCGAAAGTGGGGTCCACAGCCTTAGTTAGAGGGAGCCATCATGGCTCGCCCGACAGCAGGTAAAACCCTAGGGTCACCCAATAAACAACAGCAATGGCAAGTCTCTGGGGGAAAGTCCAGCCGGAAGGGGCGCCAGTGCCGAGTCCGACCCCTCGGATGAGGGATATCGTGCCGGTGAGAACTAGGGACCCGGGCGAGCAGGTGTCCGTCAGCCGGGGGGTGTCTCGTCGGAGGCGAAGCTGGAGCGGGTCTGCAGGGTGTGGCTGGATTTTTCACTGGTGCGGCTTCTCATCCGGGTGATGGGCTTTGTTCACCGTGGAGTGGTGGACCCACGGGGTGACACCAGAGACCTTAAGGGCAGTAAGGGTGGTTAGAACAACAGTGTGAGGCCCTGTCCACTGTGGTTTGAGGGGGGTCCCTTTTCCAGTCTTTGACCTGGACTGAGTCTCCTGCCTGGAAGGAGTGCACCTGGGACCCTAAGGAGGTCGGGGCCCTCTTAATGGTCTACCTTTGTAATTTATTTAGGGTGATCCCCAGGCTCTGAAGTTGTCTTTTTGTCTCTTTATCCCCAATCTGATGTAAGTTTTCTGGAAGGCTCCTCAGGCATGGGGGAGGCCGTCCATACACTAATTTGAAAGGGGAATGACCTAGCATCCCAGGGGTGCAGAGGGCACGGAGGAAGGCCAGGGGCCGCAGATCCGGCCATGGGAGGCTGGTCTCCTGCCAGAACTTTGCTAAGCTTCCCTTCAGGGTGCGAGTCATTCGCTTTACTTTCCCTGAGCTTTGGGGCCGGTGGGCAGTGTGGAGCCTCCCCGTGATGTTGAGAGACTTGATTAAGACCTATACACTGTCTGCTATAGATGCGGGCCCCTCGTTACTATGGATGGTTAATCGCAGGCCGAACCGGGACACGATCCTCTGCCAGAAGGCTTTGGCTCCTTTCCGGCTTCGCTCCGTCCTGGTCGGGAAGGCCTTGACCCAGTTAGAGAATATGCACATTATCGCTGGGCGATACCAGAACCCCCTGCTCGGCAGGCCGAGCATTGTATTTAGCACAGGTTCTGCATCGCGCACTGGTCGCGCGGCCCAGGGCGGGCGGCTGGCTGACGTCTCCGTGCTTCTGGAGCAGGGCCTCTGATGCAGTCTTCCCAGGCGCGTGAGTCGGTGGTGTTTCTTGACTAGATGCCCTCCTGTTGCTGTTGGGATGAGGACGCGCCCCTCTGGCATCACCCACCATCTCTTCTTAGTCAGGGTGGCCCCTCAGCCAGGGCCCTTTTTTTTTTTAGTGTGGAGGGACTTCTTCCAGGGGTGTCAGGGCCACAGTGAGCGAAGCGGCTCCGTCCATGTCCTCACTGGCTGCGGTCGTGGCAGCCTCATCCGCCAGACGATTTCCCTGTGCTATGGGTCGTCTCCTTTCTGGTGCCCCTTACAGTGCAGGATTGCTACTTCTCTTGGAAGCCAGATGGCTTTGAGGAGTTGTAGTATCTCTTTTTCGTTTTTTATAGCTTTTTCCTGCGGCGGTAAGGAGGCCCCGTCCTTCTAGCTGGCCCCGTGCACATGCACAGTAGCAAAGGCGTACCGAGAGCCCGTGTGGATGTCGACCCGCTTGCCTTCACGGAGGGTGAGGGCTCGGATGAAGGCGTGTAGTTCAGCCCGTTGTGCTGACCATCCAGCTGGTAATGCCTTAGCCTCTAGGACTTCAGGAGTTGTGGTCACTGCATAAGCTGCTTTTTGGGCACCTTCTTGTAGGTAACTAACTGCTGCCGTCGCTGAACAGTGTGAGCTCTTGCTTCCTTATGGCTTGATCCCGTCAGTCTGGACGGCTCGCGTAGACTTTATCAGTTACTTCGGAGGAGTCTGGTCTGGTTTCCCATCTTCCGTGGGGAGAAAGGTTGCTGGGTTTAATGTCCTTACTGTTTTAAGGGTGACCCATGGATTCTCGCAGAGGAGCCCCTGGTACTGTGCCAGCCGGGAGGAAGCGGCACCCCTGTGTGCTCACGAGGGTCGCAACCACATGAGGGACCCTGACGTTAAGTTCTTGTCCCAGGGTGAGCTTGTCTGCCTCCTAGATGGGTAGGACTGTGGCTGCTCGCGCCCTGAGGCACGGGGGTCATCCTGCTGCCACGGAGTCCAGTCTCTTTGACGGGGCCCAACAGTCTGGGCGAGTACCCCGAGCACCATATTTTTCACGTACGAAGAGTTTGAAGGGTTTTTCTCTATTTGGTAGGCTGGAGCCCACCCCAGGGCAGCCTTTATCTCTGTGAAGGCTTCTTTCTCAGTCCAGGGAGGGAGTTGTCGATTTAGTGCCCCTGAGAGATCATAGAGGGGTCTTGCTATTGCCGAGAACCCAGGAATCCAGATGCAGCAGAATCCTGCAGCCCAGGAATTCTCATAGGCTCCCTTTTCGTCTGGGGCTGTGGCAAGGAGATGATGACTTTTTTTCTCTCTGGCCCTAGTTCTTTCTTTCCTTGCGTAAGGAGGAAACCGAGATGTGGGACCTGTTGCTGGCAGACCTATGCCCTCTTCCATGAGACTCGGTCTCCCAAGTCTGATAGGAGCTGTAGGAGGGCCTTTGTGCCTTTCGTGCAGTCTTTTTGTGTGTCACTGGCGAGGAGGAGGGTGCATGGATTTGGGACCACTGGGGGTAGGAGACGGCTACCTTGTTGCTGGCCCCCAGGTCTTGGACTGGTCAATACCCTTCTCCTGGCTTCTTAACTGGCAGGAGTGGGGTGTTCCAGGCCGACTGGCACTCAGTTAAGATACTTGCTTCTTTAAGTCTGGCTAGATGTTCTTGAATGCCAATCTTAGTTTTTTGTGGGAGGGGGTATTGCCTTTGCCTCTGGGGTTGGGCTCCCGGGATCAGTTCAACAATGACAGGGGCCCTGTTCTGGGCTAGTCCAGTTCTGGGTTGTCTTTAGCCCATACTGAAGGGGAGCCTGAACTCCAGCAGGCCATTTGGCTGGGCCTGGGTGCAGAATAGCCTCCAATTTTTCCTTGGTGTGGTAATTGCTAGTACCAGAGACCTTGTCTCCTTTTGCCCTGGGTTTAATCGGAGGCTGGTGTGCCTGGGGGCTCTAAGTTTATCTGAGTCCCAGGCTTAGAGACTGTATCTTGGCCCAGGAGGGGGATGGAGCAATCAGGTAGATAAAGGAATTCATGTCGGACCCTGTGGCCCCCGAGTTTACATGACAAACCTGGCAAAAGGGCTGTTGTATTGCCCGTGTCCTAGTAGCCCCAAGGATGGTTGCAGTCCTTTTGCTGAAAGGGGCCACAGGGGAGGTGTCAACAGAGTGCTCAGCCCTAGTATGAACCATGAAAGTCACTGGTTGGCCCCCTATTTTTATTTTTACCATGGGCTCACGGGGAGCCAAGAAGAGAGTCTGGTCCCCTTTAACCTATTTCGGCAAGGCCTACAAGGTCTCCTTTTTGGGGTTTTTCCTTGTAGCAGCTGGGCTTTTGAGCCTTTCCCTGGTTGGGACATTTACTTTTTATTTAATGCCCCCTTTCTTTACAACAGGCACATTGATCCCTGGCCAAGGGGGTTCTGGGTTTCCCCCTTTCGGTGGTTGGGGACTCTCTGCCTTATAGACCTGCCCACAGGGCCACTCTGAAAACCCTCTTCCAGAATGAACGGGCGGGCTCATGTGTCCAGCCGAGGGGGTCGGTGGTGGAGAAAGGTTGGTAACACATCCTGGAACGGCCGGGTTGGACCATCCTGTCTTTTTACTGTGCCTCTCACGTGCTCGCTTCTCTTGTACCGGCATTTGGAGGGCATTTGGCCCGGTCTGGGGTGTAGCCCGGCTGCGGGTCCCAGAGAAAGTGGCTCCTCTGGGCCTGGGGCGCCGGGGAGACTGATGGCGGTGGAGTGTCGGGAACTTGAGGGGGCCAGGTGTAGATGGCCTTGGCGGTGCGGACGGAGGGGGCAGGAGCAGTTCGCCTTGGGCTCTCCGGCTAGGATCTGTGGAGGCTGGGGCTTTGGTCTTTTTGGGCCGCTTGGAGGAGGCGATTAAGACCCTGGCCTGTCCCTGCCTATTGCAAGTGAATCGCACCCAGGGGGGAGGGTCTGGGCAAATACTAGCCAGGAGTCATTGTCCAGAAACTGGTCGGAGTGTCCAGGCTCCCCTGTTATAAGCTGTCACACCTGGTGAACGGCTGGGACATCCAGTGTCCCTTCTGAAGGCCATTCAACATTAAAGGTGGGCCATTCTAACTTAAATACAACTCTCAATTTGCCGGGATGCATCTTAACTCCGCAGTCTTCTGAAAACCCCTTTTTAAAATTTTCGGTCATCGCCTTAAGAAGTGTAGGTTCACTCTGCCTTGATCCCATAGTGCTGTTCCCGCGTGCGGTGGCGCGAAGGGTGGGTGCCCCTCCCGAGGAGGGACCAGTCAGATGCCCGCCTGTCCGCCCTCCCGGAGGAGACCTGGGTGCCTCTGAGCCATAGCGAGTCCACATAAACCCCAGACTGGTGCCCCGAAGGGCTCGCCACAGACCCTGTGAGGTCACCACGGAAACAGGCTGGGGCCCACTCGGACTCCGCAGTCCCGAGACCGTGGAGCCACACAATCAGTCGGCCTGACAGGCAGGTCGAACTGCACACTCACTCACGCCCTCACTCCGGAAGTTATTACAGTGCCTCCCCGCCGGGGAGGCCCTGACCTGTGGAATTCCTTTCGGAGATTCCTTTCTGTCCCCACTTTTGGGGGGTTTCTGACCCGAGGGACCTCCCCCACGAGAGGCCCTACCTGTGCGACCTCTAGGAGGCCTCCGGGAGGTGATCCCCCTGACGGGTGGGTCTGACTGGTCCTGGGGCCCCAGGCCTTACCGGAGTGCGACGGGGAACCAGGTCCTCCTCACCTGCCAAGTCTCCTGAGTCCGGCAGGAACAGTGGAGTGGGGCCGAGGCGACCGGGCCAGAGACTGCCCGAGATTAGGCAGGGCGCGCCTTCTCCGTGACGACCCCTCGTTCTGTCACCGCCCTGTCGTTGCCTCCAAACCCGTGGCAACAGTGGGCCGGCACCGTTGGGTTTCCCGGTCAGAGAACCAAATGTTACGGAATGCAGACTGGATCCTGGACAAAAAAAAACAAGCAGCACTCAGCGATCTTGGAGGATCCGAGGTTTATTTCACTCCTGCGGGCCCAGAAGAGAGTAATCTCTCAAGGTCTGAGCCCCGACCACAAACAAGGTGGGTAGTTTATACACTTGGTTCCGTCTCTGTGCCACTCTTGCGGCCGCAGCCGGTGGGGCGAGGGGGAAACCTGGAATGGCCCTGGGGCCGGGATTCCCCGGCTGGATCGGTCGGCCGCCTCAGAACACAGATTTTCCTTATCACTGCATGCCTGAGAGCACAGGCAAGGAGGGTCAGCCTGGTGAGAAGAGACCCAAAGGCTGAGTCCTGACTGCCAGGAACTAGCCAGAAGGATAGTATGTTCATAGATGTGGTGTGCAGAAAGGAACTCTTTGTATGTTAAATATAGAACATGGGCAGAAAAAAAAAGTCTGGAAATGTAGGCCCTGGTAAAGAAGATTCGGTTATTTTGTCTTCAGGCTGAGTGCAAGGGAAAACCATTTTACACTGGAAATGACAGGAGGAGATGATGGCGATTGGCACTGGAATGGTGGCATGCAGGTTGAGAGGTAGGAGGAAAGTCCGTGAGGTGCACTTGCTAATTCAATGTGGAGGGAAGAAGGGTCAAGAAGACCATACAGCTTGTTGTTGGCTGAAGCATTGGCAAAATGGTTGGTAGACTATGGACAAAGGGAACAAAGGAGAAGGCAGTGTTTAGAATGGAATGGCTTTTTTTAGAAGATGGAAGACCAGACTTTGAGGTAGGAAGGATTTGAAGAAGCTCATTCCAGGTAAAAGCACAAGAGAAGCAAAGATCAAGAGGCGAGGATAAACTAGTCTTTCTGAAAGATATTTTGGGTTAAATTCACATGGTTGTGGAAACCTCACCACTCTCCAATTTCAGAATATTTTCATCACTGACTAACATTCTAGTTGTGCCGAGGAGGAGAGACGGGAGGGGGGAGGAGATAGAACAGTTAGTTAACAAGTTATTGCAACATTCTGGCAAGGGCTGCTTGAACAGGATTTAACAACAAATTGGATGTGTGATGTAAGAGCCAAAGAAGCACCAGGAATCATTCCAAGGTTTTTATCCTGAGCAATTAGGAAAATGGTGGTGCCGTTTTATGTAGATGAGGGAATCGAGATTTAGTTTGGGACATGTAGAGAAAACACCGAGAAATTCCAAGGAGACAGATCAGTCTGAGTTTGGGTGTACCTTAGCTTAGAGAAAAGCAGCGGTCAGGACCGTGCCTCGGGAGCCCAGTGCCTACAGGTTGGGAAGAAGAAAAGTGAGAGTCATGTTCTAGGAGCCAAGTAAAGAGACTATTTCAAGGAGGAGGACTCACCAGCTACCAAATGTTGTGGCTGAATCCAGTAGGAAAGGATTGAAAATTGGCCACTGGATTTAGTAATGAGATAGGTGTAGGTGAATGGTATTAATGTAGGTCTGACTGCAGTGGGTTTTGAGAGACACTATAAATAGAAGACGTGAGTGTAATGAGTACAGGTCGTTCTTCCAGGAAACGTTAGCCTAAAGGGCAACAGTGAAATGGGGTAGTAGCAAGAATGGGATACAGGTGTAAGGAAGTTATCACAGCATGTTTTATGCTGAGGGGATTAAGCCAGGAGAGAAAGAACAACTCAAGCAGCTGAATCCTTTACCGAAGCAAGAGGGAACGGAGTCCACAGCAGAAGGCCGTAGATGGGAAGATGGGCAATTCATCCATTACAGGAAGCAGGGAAGAGTAAATAGTGATGGATGCATTGTGATGGTAGCCATAGAAGGTTTCTTCTTGTTGCTTCTATTTTTCTCAAGCTGAGTGAGAAGGAAAACTGTAAAATACTCCTCCGAGAGAGAGGCAGGGTTGCTCAGGGATCCAGCTGAGTAAAATGGAAGGAGAGAGATACTTAAGGTGTGTCTGTAATGATGAGCCACTGAACCTCGGGTACATAAGGAGGGAAATAATGGGTGAAGGAAAGTAGACAGAAAAGTGCGTCTGAAGTGGATCTGAAGATGTGATATTCAATTGATAATTCGAGAGGCCATAGGCGGCTGAGAGACTCTGTGGTTGAAACAGCCTGCCCTATATATTTGGGGTCTTCCTGCCCCCCAGATCCTGCCAGACTTCAGGGCCCCACTTCACAGCACCTGCCTCAAGGCTCTTACCTTCACGTTCAGCCCAGGGCGAAGCCCACTCGAGTGTGCTCTTCCAGCTGCACACACTGCTCCTGTTACAGAGGGCGATGACCACCGGAGTGTGGGTGGTATGGACAGAGTTGTGGCCTCCTGGCGAGCCTGGATCAGAGAAAACTGGATTTAGTCTCGTCAGTGGCAGGACCAATTAGTACTTTCATTTTAGAACGCAATAAGCTAGCTGTGACATGGAATAGCCAGCATTTTAAGAGCGCGATTCTCAAAGCAAGTTCAGCCAGTGGTAATTGTGGAAGTGCTCTTTGTCAGACACTTTGCGATAGGTCTCATAAGACACATACTAAAAGGAAATATTACAGAAGTTTAACTTTAGATAGCATATTTCAAAGCAATTTAAATTTATATACTATACCTAAAACGGTAAGATACTATGTAAAAGAGGGCAAATAAACTCTGACTGAATTTCTAGAACACTGTTGAAAAAGCTGGTGAAGGCTGGCCCAGTGGGAAGTAATCCATCACCAGTTACTAGTGCCTTCCCTGGGGAGGGAAGTAAGTAATGTTCCTGCTATGTATTTTCATACACGCGTCAACTGGCCTCCAGCATCTTTCCAGGAATAAGAAACTGTAGACTTAAGTATTATTAGCTCTGTTCCGTGGACCTCAGTGTCATCAGCTCTTTTCAAGCTCTGCTACAAAACAAGGGTTGGCAAACCGTGGCCGGTATGCCAAATCCGGTCTCCATCTGTTTTAGTAAAAAGTTTTGCTGAAACACAGCCACACTTGATCATGGGTACATGGTTGCCTTCATGCTCCAAGGGCAGAGCTGAATAGGTGTGACAGAGATGATATAGCCCACGAGCTTAAAATATCTACTGTGTGACTCTTCACAAGAGAAGTTTGTCGACCCCTGAAATCTAAGAACCAACCAACAGAGTTCACTCTTGCTGGGCCTCGTGAACAGTCCCATTATGTACAACACCAGGCCTCCACGAGTTCATGATCTGAGAACCTCTATGTTGGGAGACTCAGTTTAGTGTCAAGAAGGCCATACACAATAGGAACATGGACAACAAATATTTGGAACAGGAAGAAAAAAGCATCAAATTGGGTGAGTTTTTAGTTTTCTCTTGCTATGAGTTCTAGATGTTTCTAATCAATGTATCCTACCTTATTCTCTTCTCTGAGGAGAAGGTCCATCTTGTTTCCCTAAGGTTTTGTTTTTTGTTTGAGCCACAGAACATAAATGTAACATACCTTCATGGTCAATGTTATTTTTCCTTAGGTGACGTCAAGTCAAGGCAGTAGGATCTTCCCAGATTTTAGCTTCTGAGGAGGAGAAAATACTGGTTCAGACAGGATTTTCCTGATTTTCCTTAGATCCCTCCTGACTTTTGTCTCTCAAGAATTATTTGTAGACTTTTTGGCAATGTGGTTCCTGCTAATGGACCCACACTTCCAAAGCACACGTAAGTTTTGATGCTTATTATTCACCTAAGATATTTCTATAAGACAGAAGGCCAAAGGCGAAAGTTTGTATATCAAGAAAAGTTTGTGAAGAAAAACATAGGCTGAGTCAAAAAACATTTTAGTGATTATAGTGAGATAAAATAATGGCTAGCCATTTCTTATAATTTTACAGTTCCTTGACCCTTGTAGGATTCTGAGGGGTTCTACATCATAGAAACTTGCTTAACCTTTTGTTTTCAAAACTAGTTTCTCCCTTCTCAAAACATATCTGTACCTTGCCTGAAAAGTGCTCCTTATCAGATCAGTGGAATGAGGGGGGGAGAGAAGGCAGAAAATATGGAGCTATTTGGCTCATTTTTTTCTCCAAAAAGTAGGAGAGCTGGAGTACAGACATGTCTCATTTTATTACACTTCCAAATGCTACCTTTATTTATATATATATACACACACACACACACACACAAATTGAAGGTTGGTGGCAGTTCTGCATTGAGCAAATCTACCAGCACCATTTTTCCAACAGCATTTGCTCATTTCAAGTCTGTCACCCTTACCATTTTCAAGCTTTATTATTATTATTATTATATGCTATGACAATTCTCTGAAGAGTGATCTTTGACATTACTATTTTGACTGTGTTGGGGTGCCACCAACAGTACCCATAAGATGGTGAGCTTCAATAATTTATGTTGTGTGTACTCTGCCTGCTCCACCAACCTGTCCTTCTGCCATCCCTCTTTCCTCCTCTGGCCTCTGTATTCCCTGGACAACACAATATTGAAGTTAGGCCAGTCCATAAACCACCCCCGCCATGGCTTCAAAGTGTTCCTGTGAAAGAGTCACACCTCTCTCACTTGAAATCAAAAGCTACATGGATTAGAAGAACAAATATTGTGAAAATGTGTATGCTACCTAGAGCAATCTACACATTTAATGCAATTCCTATCACAATATCAACTTTTTTCAAAGAAATAGAACAGATAATCCTAAAATTTATATGGAATCAGAAAAGACTCCGAATAGCCAGAGGAAAAAGAAAACCAAAGTTGGCGGCATCACAATTCTAGACTTCAAGCTCTATTACAAAGCTGGAATCATCAAGACAGACAGTATGGTACTGGCACAAAAACAGACACATAGATCCATGGAACAGAACAGAGAGCGAGCCCAGAAATGGGCCCTCAACTCTATGGTCAAGTAATCTTTGACAAAGCAGGAAAGAATGTCCAATGGTAAACAGTCTCATCAACAAATGGTGTTGGGAAAATCGGACAGCCACATGGAGAAGAATGAAACTGGACCATTTCCTTACACCACACACAAAAACAGACTCAAAATGGATGAAAGACCTCAATGTGAGACAGGAATCCATCAACATCGTTGAGGGGAACACAGGCAGCCACCTCTTCAACCTCAGCCGCAGCAACTTCTTCCTAGAAAGATCACCAAAGGCACAGGAAGAGCAAGGAAAAAAATGAACTATTGGGACTTCATCAAGATCAGAAGCTTTTGCACAGCAAAGGAAACAGTCAACAAAACCAAAAGACAACTGAGAGAATGGGAGAAGATATTCGCAAATGACCTATCAGATAAAGGGCTAGTAACCAAAATCTATAAAGAACTTCTCAAACTCAACACCCAAAGAACAAAGACTCTAATCAAGAAATGTGCAGAAGACATGAACAGACATTTCTGCAAAGAAGACATCCAAATGGCCAACAGACACATGAAAAAGTGCTCAACATCACTCGGCATCAGAGAAATACAAATCAAAACCACAGTGAGATACCACCTCACAGCAGTCAGAATGGCTAAAATTAGGAAGTCAGGAAACGACAGATGTTGACAAGGATGCGGAGAAAGG
>CM052895.1:20975704-21003663 GCA_028534135.1 Potos flavus
GAGCCTAGATGTCCATCAACAGATGAATGGATAAAGAAGATGTGGTATATACATACAATGGAATACCATGCAGCCATCAAAAAAATGAAATCTTGCCATTTGCAACAATGTGGATAGAACTAGAGGGTATTATGCTAAGCAAAATAAGTCAAAGAATTATCATATGATCTCTCTGCTATGAGGAATTTGACAGGGCAGGGGTTCGTGGGGGGGAAGGGATGGAAAAATGAAACAAGATGAGACTGAGGAGGGCGACAAACCATAAGAGACTCTTAATCTCAGGAAACAAACAGGGCTGCTGGAAGGGCAGGGGTGGGAGGGATGGGGTGGCTGGGTGATGGACATTGGGGAGGGTATGTGCTATGGTGAGTGCCTGAATTGTGTAAGACTGATGATTCACAGACCTGTACCCCTGAAATAAATAATACATATTATATGTTAATAAAAAATTTTTTAAAAAAGAAATCCGAAGCTAGAAGTGATTAAGCATAGTGAGGAAGCCTCGTAAAAAGCAAAGTAGGCTGAAAGCTGGGCCTCTTGTGCCCAACTGCCAAGTTGTGAATGTAAAGGAAAAGTTCTTGAAGGGAATTCAAGTGCTATCCTAGCGAACAAATGAATGATAAGAAACTGAAACAGCCTTAGAAGAAAGTTTGAGTGATTCAGAGAGGAGATCAAACCAGCCCCAGCATCCCCTTAAGCCAAAGCATAATCCAGAGCAAGGCCCTAACTCCCCTCCATTCTCTGAAGGCTGAGGGAGGTGAAGAGGCTGCAGAAGAAAATTTAAAGCTAGGTAGAGGGTCCCTTTATAAAGCACTCACAAGGTTCAAGGAAAGAAGCCATCCCCAAAACATGAAAGCCCAAGATTAGCAGCAAGGGCTGATAGAGAAGCTGCAGCAAGTTCTCCAGAAGATCTGAGACAAACCAGGAAGGGGACTACACCAAACAACAGATTTTCAACGTGGACAAAACGACCTTCAATTGGGAAAAGACGGCTTCGAGGAGTTTCGGAGCTGGAGAGGGGAAGTCAGCACCTGGCTTCGAAGCATCGAAGGACAGGCTGACCTTCCCGTTAGGAGCAAACGCAGCTGGTGACTAAGTTGAAGCCGAAGCTCACCGACCATTCCGAAAATCCTCAGGCCCTTAAGAAATAAGCAAAATCTACTCTGCTTGTGCTCTATAAACGGAACAACAAAGCCTGGATGACTGCACTCTGTTTACAACACGGCTTACTGAGTGTTTTAAGCCCACGGTTGAGACCTACTGCTCAGGAAAAAAAAAAAAGATTCAAAGTTCCACTGCTCACTGAGGACGGACCTGGTCACCCAAGAGCTCGGAGGGAGATGAACAAGGAGATTGATGTTGTTTTCATGCCTGCTAACATAACATCCATTCTGCAGCCCACGGGTCAAGAAGTCATTTCCACTTTCCAGTCTTATTATAGAAGAACTACATTCCATAAGGCTGGAGTTGCCCTAGTGATTCCTCTGATGGTATAGGCAAAGTAAATGCAAAGCCTTCTGGAAACCATTGGTTATTCTAGGTACCATTACGAACATTGGCAACAAATAATACATTATATGTTAATTTAAAAAAAAAGAACATTGGTGATTCGTGGGAGGAAGTTAAACTATCAACATGCACAGGAGTTGGGAAGCAGTTGACTCCCATCCTTGTGGATGAGTTGGAGAGGCTCCGGACTGCAATGGAGGACACCACTGTCGATGTGGTGGAAAGAGCGAGTGGAGCTTACAGACGGGACCGAACTTGCAAGGATGAGGAGCTGCTGCTTACGGATGAGCAGAGCAAGCGGCTTCTTGAGCTGGAATCTACGGGTGAAGATGCTGTAGAGATTGTTGAAATGTCAACAAAGGGTTCAGAATATCACATAAACTTAGTTCATAGGGCAGGGTTTGAGAAAATTGACTCGAATTTTGAAAGAAGTTCTGCCATGGGTAAAATGCCCTCAAACAGCATCGCGTGCTACGGAAGAATCCTCTGTGAAAGGCAGAGGCCTTGGATGTGGCACACTTGGTCTTTCTTGAAGAAATTGCCATCCCCCCACCAGCCTTCACCAACCACGACTGTGACCAGTCAGGACCACACCGAGGCATGACCTTCTACTACCAGAAAGAGGACAACTCGCTGGAAATCTCAGATGATTAGCATTTGTTTTCAGCAATTAAGTATTTTTTAATGAAGGTATATACATTGTTTTTTTTTTAGATAATGCAGTTTATTTCACATTTAATAGGTTTACACTACACTCTAACTTGTATTCACTTTGTTACAGTATTCACTTTATTATCACGGTCTAGAGCCCACAGTATCTTCAAGGTGTGCCTAGACTAACACAACAAACTCGGCTTGCATTGCCCACGGGATTAATTCCCCACTTGGTATACTACCCTTCAGGAGCCACAGCTCTCTATTTCCTCCGTTGGAAAGAACCCAGAAACAAGTCAATGAGAAGTCAAGAAAAGGAAAGAAAGATCCGGGGTTGGCAAAACTAGGACCCAGAGGCTCATCTTGTCCCCCTACCTTTTTGTAAGGAAGTGCTATTGGGACGCAGCCCCACTCATCTGCTTGTACATGGCCTGTGGCTACATCTGCATTACCAGGGCTGAGTCGAGTGGTCGCCGCAGAGGTCTGTGGCCCACAAAGCATAAATATTCACTTTCTGGCCCTTGATACAAAAGGTCTGCTCAACAGTGGTCAAGATCAAGGATCAGTCCTTTTCTTGCCCACAGACTCTCTTCTGCTCCTTTGCTCAAATACTAGTAACAATCACTAGAGATCCGCAGCCGTGCAGATAGAAATGGCTTTCCACATCAGACCTGTGCCGCTTGCTGTGTGCCCGAAAGGCAGCAGGAGAGGACAGGAACGACAAGGAGTTAATTTACAGCAGAGATCTCCAGCGCACGACATAAACCGCACCCCCGCGTCCCCTTCTCCATCTCACAATGCCAGAAGCCCCACCGCAGATGGATTCTCCTGTCACCAAAGCAATTAGGCAGGTACCCTGACAAGGCCCACGACTGTTTGGGAACAGTCATTTATAGAGTTAGAAATACTTGCACTGTCCGAATGACTCGAAGCGCTTTTCAATCCCCAAAACGTCTCAGGAACCACAGGGTGAATGACCCCACCACACTGGTCTCATGTAAAATTCCCATCCAACAACTTCGTGGGGCCCCAGTGCCTTCCAGCCATGCCACCTCGATTCCCTAGCATCCCCTGCCCTTCCTCGTTCTCATCTGGGAGTTCTGCTGCTTATGTCACTGAAAAATAGAAACAGGAGGGAACTGGCCATACGCCAGGACTGCAACCTTTACATCAGAGTCTCGTCGACAGCTCACCTTGCACACGCTTCTCCAAATTATCGTACCCAAAAATGAACAAGGCAAGTCCTTCCTTCCGCTTGCTCAAGAGAAACATCCAGGAGCCATCGTGACTCCCGTTCTTCTTTCCACGCGGCACAGTTGCACCATCCACAAATCCTCTCAGTTGTCCCTGCAAACACGCCGAGAGGCCGACCACCTCCTCCCGCCGCTCTCGCCCTGCTCCACACCGTCATCTGCCCCCAGGCGCTCCCAGGCCTGCCTGCCTCTGCTGCCTCCCATGATCATGACACAGCTCCGTGGTCCTTGCTGCGACGACACCCCACTTCGCTCAGCACGCGAGGCCCACGGGAACACTCATCTGCCCCCACGCCGGGATGAAAGCACGCCAGTGGTACTGTGCTCGCTGCCTCTCCCAAGCACAGAGCAGGCAGGCCGTACACACTGGTTGAATTAAAGACCAAATGAATGGTGTCCCCTGATGCGTATTTGCTCATCAGTTTAGAAAGTGGAACTCCACCACCCACTAGGCCCTTCTGCAGGCCACGAGCTACCTAAACAAGCTTGCTTCACCCACACTCACCACGCGAGCAGCTCGCCAACCCAGCATGACAACCCCCAGCTGCAGAGCGCCCAGGCCGTCCGATTCCAGGGCATGTATACTGGAAGAGTTAACAGCTCATATCCCCAGAGGAGGTCTTCACAGGCACAAGCATTTCTAAAATAGTAACTGACCCTCTTGATGTGTTTCCCCAACAGGTTCATGACTACCTCCGCAGCAAGCTGTGCTCCCTCTACGAAAATGACTGCATTTTTGATAAATTTGAGTGTGTGTGGAATGGGTCAGACAGGTAAGAGAGGCTCTGTGGCGAGAGAACCTTCCAGAAGTGGCCCCTGTCTTGCCCGGGGCCCTGGGCAATTTATCCCAAGCAGGGCGTGGCCAAAGGGGGGTAGGAATCAGGCCCCAGGGCCTAGCAGGAATCCACTGTGTTGGTCCCTGGAGTTCCCTTGAGGTCAGACCTGGATATAAGGGAGGGACGCAGTGAGACCCTTAAATCCTCTTTCACGACTGGCACAGGTGACCATGGGACATGAACGAGAAAACCCCATGTCTTACACACCAGATGCCCCCGGAGCTAGGTCGACAGGGCCGAAATGACAAACACTAATAATGCACCAGCAAATGCCGGCATAAACAGTTCCAATTATTGCCAAGTACGCTTTCTAGATTGAAAATTATCCCGAGACGCTTCTAGTGGAGACCTGGCCAAAGGCCCCGGTGGTTCATTAGCTGAATTCTAGTTGGCCTCATTTATCATATTCCCTCAAAGTGATTTATTATTGTTTTAAGGCCTTTTGTTTCAACAATACTTCCTATTACCTTCTAATAGTTCATTTTTAGTTTGACAAATACAGATGATTCCCCGCCTTCCAGAACGAGAGATACAGGCTACCAGGGGCTGAGTTAGTGTTTGGAGGAACAGGGCACCAACAATAGTGCTTGTAAGCACCACCTTCTGTCAGGGCAAGGCATACAGGGATTGGAGCTTTTAGTAAAAACAAGTGGTTTCTGGCCATCCTCTGGCTTTCTTTGCCAATGAACCAAAATGTGCCTTCCACTCAGCAGACCCAGAAAGAATGCTCACGTGACAGAGGACCCAAGTCACAGCACCCTATTGCTAGAGGGCAGAGGGCAGAGACAGCAGGGCAGCTGTGATGTGTGAACCAAAGCTCCTAAGGGGGCAAGGAGCTGGCCCTGGCCCTGTGTTTTCAATTTTTATTTGTAGTTTACAGAAATACATTTATTCACATATAAGTTCTTTAGTTTTTCATTATTAAGTTATTAGGACAGTAACAACAACTAGAATTTATTATCTCAACCTAGACTCACAAAGTACCTATCAGTCACCTTCGCACACATCCTGTTACAGAATCCTGACCACAAGATGACAAGGTTGTTGTCATCATCCCCATTTTATAGCTGAGTAAACTGAGGCTCAGCCAGGTAACGTGACCTGCCCCAGCTCATGAGCTAGTACATAGGAGCGACAAGAGGAGGAAGGTTTGAGTTTGAATCCTCAGATTGACATTCTTTTCATAACTTCACTATTTCTTTCCATAACCAAGAAAATTCTTGGTTCAGATAAGATTGAAAGGTTTTGGTTTTTGTTTTCAAACCAACCAACAAAAAACAAAAAACAAGGACCTTCTCTGTTTAAACCAAGTTGAGCCATGGCAGAGGAAGGCCTTGTCCGTTCACGGGAAGCGTGAGGCCAGTGGCAGAGTGCTGGGCCCTGGGCTCGGGCACATGGGGCTTGGAGGCCTGACCTGGCCATTCTGTCACAGTGGGACACTGTGCGAGTTACTCCCTTTCCCCAGGTGTAAATCCCCTGCCCGGAGAATGTAAGTCCGAGCGTGATTGGGGGGCATCGGGGCGAGTGCTCAGCACCCTACCTGAGAAGGTAGCAACAGCTCCTTCCACGACTGAGACACACACACACGCCACGTCCGTACCCTGGGCCAGAGTTACAGGAGCGAGCCCTTGCCTGATGGGCCTCGCACAGCTGACCCAGCACCCAGAACCCCGTGCCCTGGGCTGTGGCCCTGGGCTCTCGGTTGTCCCCACACCTGTCTGCAGAGGAGATGCCGTCCTCCCCCATCCTCACCAGCCGGCCAGGGCTTCACCCACCAACGAGGCCAAGCCCCCACGCACCAGCGGCAGCCGCCTTGGGATGTCACTGAAGCAGAATGACCTGCCCCCGCCACCACCACCCCGACCCCAGCCTGGCCCTGCGTGCAAACTGTCACCGGTAAAGAGTCAGTCCCTTGCTTCTGGAAGGCGCTGGCAGTCACTGCCCTCAGTCAATCATAAATCGGCCTGAGGGTAGAGAACGCTTATAAAAATGTGGACGCCATCTGTCAACCCACTAGTAAGTCTCCCCTCCCCAGTTCTTTTGAAATTCGAATTCGTTGATCTCTTCCTGAGGGAGAGCACAATGACATCCATTTTTTAGCGAAGTTTGCTGGCAAGGCTGAATTGAGAGCCGGTTCTTAGCAGGGGGAGGACACACGAGGCTCCGTGTGCTGAGCCACTGTGCAGGCTGCAGACAGCCTTAGAGGCCCGGCCGCACAGCCGCACCCCTGCAACCACATTTTCCGTGGGCATAACCAGACCTTTCAGAAGGGCCCCTCCTGTCCTGACCTCTCTCCAGCCTTAACCAGCCTTGCAATCCTAAGGGAGGTAGAGCTGGGATCATGAAAGCCACGAGACTCATTCACTGAGCCACAGAGCCAAAAGAGATCTATCCCCAGAAGTAAGTAACAAGGAGGATCATCATGAGCCTTCATTTCCCAACCAGCGCAAGAGCTTGTTGCCTTTTAGAGGTTCAAAACCGAGACCACAGACACTCACACTGGCCAGTCTGTTTGCGATTTGGGGTTTTGGCTTTTAGTAAAACAGATGGTGCCAGACGCCGACCACGATATGGTGTCATTGGCTCCAGAAAGACGCAACAGGATGTGCCCCTGCCTTTCCCCAGAGCCCTCAGTGATTCCCTATTTCCTCTCTACCTTGCAGCGTCATCATGACAGGCTCCTACAACAACTTCTTCAGGATGTTCGACAGAAACACCAAGCGCGACGTCACCCTGGAGGCCTCGAGGGAAAACAGCAAACCCCGGGCTATCCTCAAACCACGGAAAGTGTGCGTGGGGGGCAAGCGGAGAAAAGACGAGATCAGTGTCGACAGTCTGGACTTTAGCAAAAAGATCTTGCATACGGCTTGGCACCCTTCAGAAAATATTATAGCAGTGGCGGCTACAAATAACCTATATATATTCCAGGACAAGGTTAACTAGGAGGACAAGTTATTACTTAATAATCTCACATACTGAATACTAGTCAGACATGTTTTTAAATGTTTCTTTGGGTCTTCATTTGATGCACTGACATTAATTTCCCTATGCAGAAAACAATTGGAATAGAATTAAAAGGAGTCCAACTTTCCCAAATCCCCAGGTCTAAGAAACTTTTGTCAAACCCAATAGGTTCTGAGACACTTCTGGGTAGAATTGAGAGCTGCCCGCTAACACTAATTCTCCACAGTTGACTTGAATTTCTGATGCTTTTCTTGCCCAGTTTTCTCTGGTGGGTCCAGTGTTTTGTTTCTAGGTGTCTGCTGAGATAAAATGAAGTTGTCTGTAGTATTTAAAGAGAAAAGAGATAAGTTTTTTTTTTTTAATTAAGCAATTCCATTTGATTGAAAAAAATCAACAAAAAAATAAACACCGTTTACTCTTAGAGAATTTCTCCTTTTTTGTGTGAAAAAAAAAACCACAAGTGGTCGGCGTCTCCCTCCTCCGCCACACTTTTTATTAACAGTCTCATCTGAAGCAGAGATTTATGTCACGAGGCAGCGAAGGGGACGCAGAATGAGAAGGGAGGGGACACATCAGCACAGCTATACTCTTTTTTTCTGGAAGCGCCACAGAAACAGCCTGAGAATTTGGCCAGGAAACCCCATGAATGCTTCAGGGGACATAAAGAGAACACTTTCTACACAGTGCTTCTCAGAGTTAGCTTGGCAAGGCCACGTAGGGCCAGATTCCATCTGCTGCTTTGTTACTCTTGCTTTTTGTCGTTTTAAATGGCTCCATATAATCCTCCATTTACACGTTCATTGGCTTCTTCTCTTCAACCTTTTCCAGCTTATTTACTGCATCGACTTCTAAAGGCCGGGTCCTGGTTGTTTATTATCCGGCATTCTAAGCTAAGCGACGGCACCGCCCTGGGCTCCCTGAGAAAGGCTGGTCTGTTCCTTTGGGGTGTGTCTCCTTAGCAGCCCCCTCCCCTCTTCCCGGGTTGGGTAACCACAAGTCACATTCCATCGATCTCCACTGCAGCCAGAACAGAAATGGCCAATGCACATGCTGATTCGTGCAGTCTCATCAAGTGTTTCTACCCCACCCCAAGCTCACCATCTGGACAAATACACCACACAGCTCTCTTACTCCCAAAACGGAATACGGGGGAGTCAGGAATCTTTCACAGAATCGTGAGGTCTGCGTGAACCTGTGCCATCTGCTTCAGCCTTCTCCCGACGTTTAAAATTCAGACTTGTAAGTTCCAGAAGGTTCTATGTGGCACACCTCTGGGCAGGAGACTCCGTTAATTCAAAGCATTTATAAATGGGAAAGGGGAGTCTCAGAAAAGAGGTAGGAGGTACGCAGGAAGCGGGGCCCAGGCTTAGTGTCTCCATACCTGTCACAGTGACCCATTCCCTTTAACTTCCATTTCATCAACAGGAAATGAGATGAGCATTTTTCTCTTAAAGAGAAATTCTCTTTTGACTGGTGTGTTTATTAGAAGTCCCAATGTGCAAGTGTCATTTGCTTGGGAGGAGGGAAAAGATGGTCTCAGAAGCCTATTTGCATTCTAAGCTACTATCCATCTAACTAACAGCTTCTCGGCAAGGTAACGGCCATCTCGCATTTCAGGGCACACCGTTTTGTAAGATGCAGCCCAACTTCAGAAACACTGAAACATGAGAAGTACTTCTCAAACCTGCACAAGCACGTGGATCAAGACGTGACTCTGTCCTTGGTGTCTGTCCTCTTCCCTGCCACGAGAGCCTCTCTTCAAGCATTGCCTGCAAACTGGCCTCACATGTCAACTCTCTGGACAGGACTCCTGGCCCGACTGTGGCAATGTTCTTGGGGGAGGCCTGAGAGAGGATCAGAAACTTCTCCAAACTTATACAGAACTGTGGTATCAGGGTAACTGGAAGGACCAGTGAGTTATCGTCCAGAGTTTACTATCAACTTCCTTATGGCCTTTCCTCTGCTCCTCTGAGACCCCCTCCTCTCTTGGTACCAGGTGGGGGTTGGGGGAGATCCCTGTTGCTCAGACTTAGGCATCAGTCTGCCTTTGTGATATTACTCATTTAAGTCACCTGTTTTAGAAGCAAGACTTAGCCTCCTCCAAAGAAACGATAATGAGGAAATGTCCGTTTTAGTGGAGTTTTTACCATTAGGATAATCACATAACGAGTGACAATAGAATCATACCCATGCGCCACCTACGATCATTTTGGGAACCCCCAGGAGCATGTTTATCAGACTTGGGGACACGGAGTAACTGGTGGCAGAGAACATCTGGAGGCATCGAGTCCCAGTGGACAACGGTCCTTGACCAGCCAGAGCCAAGAGTGCTCCCCACAACACATCCATGAACAATCTGGTCATGGTTTTAAGGGATTCACAGGCCCCCCTGCAGGCTAGCTGTGGACTCCACATAAAATCCCCTAACTAGTCCCACAGCCTTAGCACATAGATTTATAGTCTGAGATCCAGGGAGTGGGAAGAATTTGCTAAAGATCTCAGAGTTAAGAGCAGAGAGCAGCTATTTGAACAAAGGATGCACCAGAAAAAAACATATGAGACTCCTAGAGTGGCACAGGAGGGGAAGGCCTTAGAAACTAGACCTCAGGGAGCCATCGCCACCACCGTGTATCAGCACCGACCTGCCCTGTGCTGGGTACTGAACTAGGTATTTTCAGTTGCAATTTCCTTCTGCCCCAGTGCTGGAGATGGTCATCATCAACTCAGTCCCTGTTCCCGCTGACACTAAAAGTACTGGAAAGCTGACTAGCCACGTTTTCAACAGTTTGTTGGTTCTGAGAGCCCTACACTACATACTGCACGGCCTGCTGCTAGTATGAGCCATCAGGTTACACTGGAAGATGGCAGGTGACAAAGGGGGAAGGGAGCCACAGCTTCCCAAGCCTTTCTTCACATGATCCAGGTGAAACTCCCTGACATTTAAAAAGCTGGACTTGGACAGACATCCATGCCTTCTTGTCCGGAAGAGAAATTCGAAGAAACAAAGAAGAAAGACATAAATGAGCATCAAAGTAGAGGGGTGTAGGTAGGTGAGTGGGCAGTAAGAAGCCATCTGCTTCTTAAATCCTTCCAGTCTGGCTCCTGTCTTTACTCTGTACTGGGGGGAAACATGTTTAAACCTCTCATTGATCTCATAATTAACTCAACCTTATCAACACTTATTATGCAAACCAGCATGTAAAATGTAGAACAGCAGTCAGGTGGAACAAGGATGAAGCTAACATTCTTTCAACTGAGTACCCAAAGAAATCAGTCAACTATCTCCAATGTATTTCTTTTCAACACTCTAGGGCCCGTTATACTGAAAATTGACCCTACACTTGATCTTAGCCAAAAGGCCGAGAAGCGATACTGAAAATTGACCCTAACACCCTCGATCACGGACAAGGTGGGAGCCCACGATTGTCCTCCCTTCAAACCAGCAAGGCAACTCCCTTAGGCTCCCCTCCTAACTGCCCCCTTCCACCACTGTGGATGCATGCTTTTTTATTCCCTCTGCTGACTGCCTGCAGGTCTCAGGAAAGCCGTCGTAGGCCTAACAGCAAAGCTCTGGGGTTGACACTATAGTCCACCGTCAGAATGAGAGAACCCTTCCTAATATGTCCTCCTCCATTATGGCCATGTGTAGATGAGGTAGGTGTCTTTTCAACAGTACCCCCAAACACAGTGCAATCCACTGATTCACCACCGGGAAACATTGTCCCTGCCACCTGAGTCACGGCATCTGTCAGACCTTAATCCACTCCCCCTGTACTTTTTTTTTTTTTATTAACATATAATGTATTATTTGCCCCAGGGGTACATGTCTGTGAATCATCAGGCTTACACATTTCACAGCACTCACCATAGCACATACCCTCCCCAATGTCCATAACCCTGTACTTCTAAGTCAAGCCTCAGGAACTGCCGTCCATTGGAATGACTTGAGCGGTCATGGAAAGAACGTAGAACTGGGAGATAGGAAATGTGGATCCTGCCCCTGGCTCCCTGCTAAGTAACTGAGGAACTTATTCAAGTCACTCAGTGTGTACATCAGTCATGTTACCTGTAAAATCCTCAGAAAACCATCTGTCCTAGCTCACAGAATTACTGTGAGAAGTACAAGAAATGTATTTACTTATAATCACTTTGATAAATTTACAGCACCCTCAAACAGTAAGAGGAACAATACTCACTAGAAGGACATACCGGTAATGTCTCATTAACTTCCTTCTTTAACCCCATGAGATTGATGCCAGTGTTATTTCCATTTTGGAAGTGAGGAAATAGACTCAAGCTATCAACCCGGCCGTGGAAGAGAGAGACCCGGGACTCCCAACTCAACGTGTTTGACTCTAAAGCCAGAGTTCTTAAAATACTGTTTCTAATATATGACAGTAGCTAACAGTTACTGAGCCCTTCTCATTATGGCCCAGACTTGGTTCAAAAATATCCCATGTATTAATTCATTTACCCCTGAAATTCTAGACGCCAATACTATTATCGTTTCCATTTTCCAGATAAGGACACTGAGAGATTGTATAAGTTCACTAAGATTACACAGTTCACAAGCGTTCTTATCCTCTATCTCATCTCACATTTTATACATAGAGATAGAAGTTACTGATCAGAAAGCAAGTCCCATTTCTGACCCATACATAAGTTACTGAGGCATAGAGGCCAGCCATCCCCACCCTCCAGGAGCACTGAGGAGCCACGTGGATGTTGTTAACCTATTTACAATACAATGAGGTATGTGTAAACTGCAGAAATAATACAACAAAGGAAACAGTTAACAAGGACTGGTAAGAAGACGATTTTCAGAATACACCACATCCAGGCAGAGTACTAAAGCGGGTCAGTCAACAGTCAAAGCGCGATATGGCATTTCCAGTACAGAAAACAACATATGCCAGGTTCTGAAGCAAGAATACGCCTGGCATGGGAGCATGAAATCGATGTTTCTCTCATTCCATCAGAAACCCATTTTCAGTTTGTCAGAACTGGCCTTGCCCTTCTTTCTTTCATTCATCTAATAACAATTATTTATTAAGCCCCCACATCCAAGTACTGTATTTCAGTGTAAAATGGATGGAAAGAATAAAAGGAAACTAGTATTTATGGGCATTCTTTCTATGATAAGCATGGGATAGGCATTTTTTAAAATCATTACAATCACCTGATAGGTAAATTTATCATTCCCTTTTTATAGTCGAGAAACGTACTCAAAAAGGTTAAATGACACAGTCATCGTGCCCCAGCCAGAAGTTTCGAGATCTGTCCTGTCCCAGATCCTATACTTCTTCCATCGTAGTGATGGGTTAATACATAGCTACTCAATCTTGTTTTTGTTTTTGTTTTTTTACACTTGTGAGGATACAAACAAACCATCTCTCTGCAACCAAATATTGCCTGACAGCTGACAATGAATACAAATTCGATCTGTCACTAAAGCAGAGAGTCAAGTCAAGTGGCTCCCAGAGGTCTGCAACCCATGACCCTGACCTTATTATTACTGTTTAAGTGTCCTCCAATTTACATCTTCCACGCACCATTGCTTAAACGGCTGATGCCCGAACAAGGTGATCTGCCATCTCTGCTGATTTCTGCCTTGGATGCGGTCAAAACAGGATCACTACCAGGCCAGACACAGGGATTTAGTAACTACCATATTCCTGATCCGCTCCCTACCCCTAGTACCTTGAAAAGTCAACCTCGGTCTTTTGCATAGCTCCTTTCCTCCCAACCGTAACTCTTTGCTGTGACCCCAGACATTTGGGCTGCTGCATTTGGTTTGAGTCCAACTGCACAGAGCACTTCTCCCAAATTCACCCTCGTACACAAACCGAGAGACCATAAGGAAGTGGGACTAGCCACAAGTCCTGGGACTCCTGTTCTGATTGGCTAGTGGTACACTCCCGCCCAGCCAAATTCGTAAACCCTGTGTGGGTCAAAGAGAATCCTAGGAAGGCTGGAGGAGAAGTGACGGGAGGAAGCTGCTTCACTGGCAAAAGGAAAAGCACTATTTTAGCATTCTAAATAGCTGCTCAGTTTGAGTCATGTTCATGCATCCGTTCATTTATTCACTCAATAAATACTGAATGATTGACCATGCACTACCTGCAAAGCCCAGCTCCAAAGTGGTGTGGGAAAGCAGTAGTGACAGTCCCTGTCCTCAAAGAGCTTGCAGTGTGGTGCGGGATACAGGCAAACTCACAGGCAGTGGTAACAGGAGAATGTCATGGGTAAGAGCCCCGGGTGCCTGTCTGGGTTGAAACTGGGCTCCCACCACTTAATAAGCTGAATGACCCTTGGTCAATTACTTAACATTTCTAGGCTTCAATTTCCTTATTGATAAAATAAGGATCAAATGGCACCTATCTCATAAAATTGCTATGAAGACTGAATGATTTAGTACACGTAAGAACTGAATGGCTTAATACATATGAGAATGGTGCCTGACCAACAAGAAGTACCCCATGCATGTTTCTTGCTATTGTTCTTTTAGGACTATAAAACAGCAAGATACGTGCTCTAATGCCTGTATGTCAGGGCTCCAGGACAATGCAAAGTTAACTCCAGTTCACCCAGACCAGAAGCTACCAAAAGGAGGTGATTCCTAAAGCAACCCTTAATAGATAAATAGGGAATGAATTATTCAGGGGAAGAGAAAAGACGAAAGTGTTGCAGGTGTCAAGATAGTACATGCAAAGGAAAAAAAAAAAAAAAAGAGCACATGGTGTATCGGAGGAACTTAGAATATTCTGGTATGACTGAATAGTAAATAGTAAGGCAGACCAAGAGAAGGGGACACGAGATAGAGGGATAATAATGCATGATATGAGAAATAATAATGATCGGTAGTGAATTTACACATCAGAGATTCTCCAATAGCTAGGCTATAAACCTCTCACTCGAGGATTTATGGTTTCCCTTACTTAGCAAATATGAATAAAGCCCCCAGGTACAAGGGATATACTGATAAATTCTGCTCACGTATCAAGTCCTTAGAGATGCCTTTCTTGGCCACCCTAAGTTCCTTGAGGACCAAGGCCACTTTGGTATCCCCAAAGCATAAAGAAGTATGTGCCTCACAGTGGGTGCTCAATAAGTATTTGTTGAATGAATGAACAAATGAATGAATGAATAAGACAGGCACAGCCTCTGTCCCCAGGAAGCTTATAAGATGAGCAGTTTTCCACTGGGAGTTTTGAGTAACAGGAACCCTGGTATATGGCATCACAGGACTGCTCAGAGGAGTCAAGAAATTAAAAAAAAAAAATGAGAGCCGGTGAACCAAGATGGTTTAAGAGCAAGCCACCAAGCTCAGATTACAAAGTTACTTAATAGAGCACATGTGTCCCTGCCTGATGCATTAGCTCCCAGCAGTCGCTGGGCTTCTGGGACCCTGCAGAGCATGCAGGAAGGCTGACAGCTTACAATCAATACCATGTTCACTGATGCAGGGCGCAACATTATCACATCTAAGATATTACCCCCACATCCCAGCTCCAGCACTAAATATTCCCCATAACAAGGCAAAGAGACGTGACAAGACCTATTATTTTCAACCCTTCCACTTGGAAGCAAGAGGTGAGGCAAACCTTCCCTGGGATGTTCTTGGGGGAAGGCGAGCAGTTCCCCAAAGAAATCACTTGGAGCCTAATGCACGCCTAATACAACAAGACAGGGATGGGAGAAGATTGGCATTTTCATTTGCCTGGGTGTCCACAATCTAGAAAGGGGAGACTCTGGGCAGCCGAGAGGCACAACAATAAATCAGAGGGAGGTGGAGGGTCTGGTTGGTGGGGAGTGTGCGAGGTGTGAATGCTGGAATTCATTCTCCATGCTCAAGTCGCTCTAATAAAAATAACTTGAGCCCCCCAGTTGGACTTTCTTATTTCAGCTTCTTTGACTGTGGCATAATTGAAAGTCATATTTCATTTAGACCAGTGGCTTCCAACTGTAGGCGCAAGTACCTTATGAACGGCCTGAATTTATCAAAGAGAGCAGCAAACAATTGCATGGTAAACGGCACCTATTTCGCGGTGGGGAGGGAAGAGGGGGGAATCATGTTACATAGTAGCCACAAAGCGGTACCCCCCGAAGTACACTGTAGCAGGGGTCTCTAGCCTATGGTGGAACTCTAACAGGAAGAAGCCCAGGCCTAGGACGCCAGGGTTGTTTTCTTAATTCCATGGGGGCATTTATCTAATGGCAGCCTCCATTTTTCAGCCCTTCATTTCCTAACCAGATGAAGGGTATTGCTTATTTGTCATATTCTTTTCGCAAAGGCAGAAAGGTTACTAAGTTCTACCAGAGATGCTGGTTTGATGGAGGAATCAACTGAAGCTCAAAGATGGGTATATTCACTGAAGATGTGCCAAAGGTCATAGAAACTCAATGTGTCCATCATGGCAAAGAAAGCTCAGCTCAAAAGCTAATGTTTTCCAAAGTACAAAAAGAAATGTGCCATTTCAGGAACGGAACGTGGCTCAAAGCAGCTCTTCATTTTGACCGGCATGAGTATGGTTAACTAACTCCCATCAGTCTCCGAAGATGTCCCAAGAGGGACATAGGGTTGAATCCTGCACGAAAGGCAATTACAGCTTTTCCGTCTTCTCCGGCATTGAACAAATGATGGATTCTTCCTAACGTATCGTGCACACATGCGTGCACACACACACGCACAGCCTCGATGCCCCACTAACAGATCCTCCTCTCTTAGAGAATCGTTTCTGAATTCATGATTCTTCCTGTCAGAACGGTGGGTGCTTCCCAGCTACTTAAGAACACAACCAGGAGACAAAGGTTGTAAATTTTTTTACTGCACTTTATATCACTACTAGGGATTCATTTACACGGTATAACTCTGCTGGCTTAGTTGGTAATAAAATTATATGGCTCCACATAAGAGTGTAACGACTTCCTTTCTCACCTGCTTGTTACATTGCTCAGTCACAACACCACTTTGGACGGAATAACTATCCTGGTGATAAGCAATAATTGACTATTATAGTTTGTGAGAACACTGCGATTTACTCAGGCACTTTTGTGACCAGAGAGGTGTTGTCATCTGCCCAAGGTTGCACAGAAAGTTACTCCAAGACCAAGAATGAAACCATGTCTTCTGAACCTCCAAGATGAGCTTTATTTCGCTGTTGTTGCTTTGTTATTTTTCCAGGTGCCTAAAACTAATGGGTCTATTCAAACCTAGGTGGAAGTTCTGAAATGAGGTTTTAATTCCTCCTCAAAGAGCTGTCACCATTTCTGTCCATGGTACCAAAGACGGTTCTGTAGGTGGTGCTGGGACACGTGCCCCACACCGAGTCTCGCTAGGGTCCCCACTGGCACAGATTCACACAGCTGGACCACTTTATTTATTCGCTACATTAACTACCATCTACCCACAAAATTAAAAGCTACATTATTTGCTTTCCCACAGCTCTCTTCATCAAAAAACTGTTCATATTTGATCATTTCCCACTGATTAAGCTACATGGATAAATAAGATATAACTCCTAACCTCAAGGAGTACAGCCTAATAAAAATGTAACTCCAGCAGGTAATTTCAACATGACACAGTTAATGCAATGGCAGAGATATGTGTAGTTTATTGTGGGTGTAAAGCGCGAGAGCATCTGACCTCCTGGTATGGATGAGATGAAGTGCAATCCCAAAGGAGGATGGGCTACCCAGAAGAGCACAAACATGAGCAAAGGCAACCACCAACCTCGAAACACAACCAGCAGTTTGATTTGGCTGCAAAGCTCTTGGCGAGGACTGGCTCAGGTGCTGGGGAGGTAGCAGGCTGAGATTGCCGAGGGCCATTTAGAGGACTTAGGTGTCACTCAGCAGTCAATGGAGTACCGCCGGAGGATTTTAAGAAGAGAACTGACACAGATGGAATTACATTTTTGAAGATCACTCTGGCAACTGTATAAATGACACAGGTGCAGTAGACAAGATTGAAAAGCAGGGAGCCTACTTAGGAAGCTGCTCAAGTGGTCCAGGAAAGAGGATGAGGGTCTGAACTGAGGGTGCAGGGAAAACTGAAGAGGTAAGATCAGTGTAACTTAGAAACTGAGGTGATAAGAGCAAACAGTTAATAGACGAGACTGTAAGCAATGGTATGAAAAGAGGTAGATACTAAAGGAATGAGACTAGTGTTCAGGAGCAGGAAAAGAGACAGATAAGGGGTCTCATTTGGGGCATAATGAGTTTGAGGAGCCAGTAGAAGAGCCAGGTAGAGAGAGATCACCAGCAAACAGCAAGAAAAAAAAAGTCCTATGACCTAAATATCACTGGATACTATGGAGAGTTAGTCATCAATGTGTCCTGGCCTTTATGGAGGCGATGGCGCAGGGAGAGTGGAGATCAAAACTCCGCTAGCTGAGGAGAGGACCCTGGGGAGCAGACAAGGGGGAGGAGGGGGACACATCCCAAGCAATAAAGAAGGAAGCATCGGAGTCACAAGAACCATGGGCAAAGCACATCGTGGAAATACAGGAGTAGAATTCCCCCACTAGAAAATACAGTTCCTATAAATCTATTTTTAAAAAACAGAAATTTAAAAAAAACGGGGTTCCAGACCAAGATGGTAACAGAGGAAGGCCCTGAACCCCCCTCCTCCAGAGACACACTAAACCTACAGCTATTTATAGAAAAATTCCCCCTGAAGAAGAGACTGAACAGCTTCTGCACAACGAAGGCCACGGAGAATGGCAAGAGGAACAAAACAGGGTAAGGAAGGGAAGCCCCACCTTCCACACAGCAAATTGCTGTCGAAAAAGATAGTACTGAGGGGCTGTGAGCAGATTCTTCTGACCAGGGGCACACACACACACAAAAAAAAAAAAAAAAAAAAAGAAGGAAGAAGGAAGGAAGGAAGGAAGGAAGGAAGGAAGGAAGGAAGGAAGGAAGGAAGGAAGGAAGGAAGGAAGACAAAACAAAAAAAAAAACACCTCAGTTTAAGAGGGCAACTGGAATACAAAGCAAACAGCCCTCAAACCTTGCCAAACAGTGGAGGAGCTGCTGGAACTCTCTTCAGGTTAGAAGGGTTGGCGAGCACCTGATATAAGTTCCCTTTCCACCTTGATAGTGCACATGGGAGCAGGTCCCAGGAACTACAACTGGCCTGCCGCCTCAGTGAGCCCCAGGGCCCCCAGCCCACACCAGCCCAAGCCCTCCCACCAAGGTGGCCACAATGCAGCACACACCCAGACAGCCCTGGTCGGCACTCACTACACGTCCAACCATCTCCTCAAGGTGACACAGGTGCAAAGCACCCCAGAACACTCCATTCCCACACCATTTGGCTCTAGACTAATTGCTAGGGTACCCTGGACATAGACCACTCCTGGACCTCCTGGCCAGGCCTGCTTCACTCCAGTCACCCCATCAAAACACCACCTACACAGAGCACCCCAAGACGTGCTGGCCCACCCCTCCCTGGGGTTCAGCATGCCAGAGTACTCTCCGTGTGGAGAGCCTCGGGACCTCCTGGGCTTATCCCCACTTTAGCTTCAGCTATCCTACCAGGGTAACTTCTATATGCAGAATCCTGGAAACCCCTGCGTTGTACCTACTTCAGCTTCAGCTGTCCAGACAGGGCACTTGTTATGTACAGAGTCCCGGCATCACCCCAGGCCACGCCCACTTCGGCTCCAGCCATCCCAACAGTGCAGCCCCAGCCCAGTGCTGGGGACCCCCAGCCCACACCAGCCACAGCCGCAGTCAGCCAGCCAAAGTCACCTGACATACAGTCTACACAGGGGATGACCATAAACAAGAGCAATCCTTCAAGATCAGGAGAAGTAGCTATTCTGCCTACTCATTGAAACAGAAAGTCAGGCGAAATAAGGAAACAAAGGAATATGCTCCAAACAAAACAACAAGACAAAACCTCAAAAAAGAACCAACTAAAATGGAACTAACCAATCTACCTGATAAAGAGTTCAAAGTAATGACCATAAAGATTAGTAAAGATCATAAAGATAGTCCAGTTCCACTGGACTAGAGAGAAGAGTGGATAAACACAGTGAGAACTTCAACAAAGAGATAAAAAATATAAAACAGAATGACTCAGAAATGAAGAATACAATAACCAAATTGAAAAACCCACTGAAGGAAATCAACAGATTAGAGAATGCAGAAAACATATCAGTCATCTGGAAGCCAGGGTAATAGAAAGCACCCAAGCTGAATAGCAAAAAGAAAAAATAATTTTTTTAAAAAAGGGATATGTTAAAGGATCTCCTCAACAACATCAGGTTAAGAAGCCTTCATATTATAGGGGTCCCAGAAGGAGAAGAGAGAAAGAGAAGGGGAGAACACTTACTTGAAAAAAATAATACCTGGAAACTTTCTTAACCTGGTGAAGAAAACAGACATCCAGGTTCAAGAAGCACAGAGAGTTCCAAACAAGATGAGCACAAGGAGATCCAGCCATGTCACATAATGATTAAATGTCAATGACTAAAGATAAGAATTTTAAAAGCAGTAGTAACATACAAGGGAAACTCCATTAAGGCTATCAGCTGATTTTTCAGAAGAATCCTTGCAGGCCAGAAGGGAGTAGGATAATACGTTCAAAGTTCTTAAAGAAAAAAAAAAAATCTACAACCAAGAATACTCTACCCAGCAAGGTTACCATTCATATTTGAAGCAGAGAAAAGACTTGTCGAGACAAACAGAGGTTAAAAGGACTTCATCACCACTAAACCAGAAGAAACGTTTAAGGGATTTCTTGGAGTGGAAAAGAAAAGACCAAATCAGAAGAAAATTATGAAAGGAAAAAATGTCATGAGTAAAAGCCAACATACAATAAGAGTGGAATAATCACTTATAAAGCTAGTATGAAGGTTAAAAGACAAAAGTAGTAAAATCAATTATATCTTGAAAATTAGTTAAGGGGACTCACAAAATAGAAAGACGTAAAATATGACAACACCTACATAAAACATGGAGAGGACAAGTAAAGATGAAGATCTTTTAGAATGTGTTCAAACTTAAGACACCATCAACTTAATATGGACTGCTATATACTGAGGATGTTACATATAAACTTCATGGTAACCACCAACCAAAACCTGTAATAGATACACAAGAAAATAAAGAGAAACACAAGCATAACACTAAAGCAACTCGTCAACCATAAGGAAAGAGAGAACTACAGAAACAGCCAGAAAACAATTAAGAAAATGACATTAAACATACACCTATCAGTAATTAAGTGTAAATGGCCTAAATGTTTCTATCAAAAGACAGTGAATGACAGATGGATAAAAAAACAACACCCATCTACACGCTGCATAGAAGAGACTCACTTCAGACCTAAAGACACAGACTGGAAGTGAAGGCGTGGAAAACCACATTCCATTTGAATGGAAGTGAAAAGAAAGCTAGGGTGGTAATAGCTGTGTCAGACAAAATAGGCTTTAAAACACAGATTGTAACAACAAAGAATGGCATTACCTAATGATAAAATGATCGATCCAACAAGAGAACCTTGTAATGGTAATATTTATGTACCCAGCATGAGAAAACCTAAATTCATAAAACAAATATTAACATACATAAAGGGACAAACTGACAATAACACGATAATAGTAGGGCACTTTAACACCCCCCCCTTATCTGAATGGATAGCGCATTCAGGCAGAACGTCAACAAGGAAACAGTGCCACTGAACAATATTTCAGACAAGCTGGACTTAACAGGTATATACAGAATATTTCACCCAAAACACCAGAATATACATTCTTTTCAAAAGCATATGGAACATTCTACAGGATATTCTATAGGAAAGGAAAGATCACATGTCAGTTACAAAACAAGTCTCAATAAATTTAAGAAGACTAAATTACATCATGCATCTTTTCCAACCACAGTGGTATAAAATTAGAAATCAATCATAAGGGGAAAAAAATGCAAAAAAAAAAAAAAAAAAAAGTGAAGCTAAACCATATGCTACTAAACAACCAATGGGTGAATAAAAAAAAATTAAAGAGGAAGACAAAAAATTCATGAAGAAAAATGAAAATGAAAGCACAATAGTCCAAAACCTCTGGGACAAAGGAAAAGCAGTTCAAAGAGAGAAATTTATAGCAATTCAGGCCTATCTCAAGAAACAAGAAAAACCTCAACGATTAGTTTTTTTCTTGTGTATCTATTACAGGTTTTGGTTGGTGGTTACCATGAAGTTTATATATAACATCCTCAGTATATAGCAGTCCATATTAAGTTGATGGTGTCTTAAGTTTGAACACATTCTAAAAGATCTTCATCTTTACTTGTCCTCTCCATGTTTTATGTAGGTGTTGTCATATTTTACATCTTTCTATTTTGTGAGTCCCCTTAACTAATTTTCAAGATATAATTGATTTTACTACTTTTGTCTTTTAACCTTCATACTAGCTTTATAAGTGATTATTCCACTCAAAAAGCTCACACCTAAATGAACTAGAAAAGAACAAAGCCTAAAGTTAGTGGAAGGAAAGTAAAGATCAGAGTGCAAATAAAAGACATAGAAACTTTAAAAAAAAAAAAAACGGAAAAGACCAATGAAAGCACGAACCCTGATGAACACAGATGCAGAAATCCTCAACAAAATATTAGCAAACTGCATTCAACAGTAGCTTAAAAGGATCATTCATCATGATTGAGTGGGATTTATTTCAGAGATGCAAGGATGGTTCAATATCCACAAATCAACATGGCACACCACATTAACAAAATAAAGTATAAAAATAATATGATAATTTCAATGGATGAACAAAAAACCATTTCACAAAATTCAACATCTTTTCATGATAAAAACTCTCAACAAAGTGGGTTAGAGGAAACATATCTCAACATAATAAAGGTTATATATGACAAACCCACAGCTAACATCACTCTCAATGTTGAAAAAATGAGAGATTAAGGACCTAAATGTGAGACCTAAAATCATAAAATTCCTAGAAGAAAACATAGGCAGTAATCTCTTAGACACAGGCCTTAGCAATGTATTTATAGATATATCTCCTCAGGCGAGACAAACAAAAGCAAAAATAAACTACTGAGACTACACCAAAATAAAAAGCTTTTGCACAATGAAGGAAACCATTAAAGAACAAAAAGGCAACCTACTGAATGGGAGAAGACATTTGCAAATGATATATCCAATAAAGAATTAACATCCGAAATACATACAGAACTTATGTAATATCAAAAAAAGCCCAAATAATCCAAATAAAATTAAATACCAGAAGAGACATTTTTCTGAACAAAACATACAGATGACCAGCAGACACATCAAAAGATACTCAATATCACTCATCATTAGGGAAATGCAAACCAAAACCACAATGAAATACCATCTCACAACTGTCAGAATGGCTAGAATGAAAAAGACAAGAACTAGTAAGAATTGGAGATTATGTAGAGAAAGAGCAAACAGTGCTCTGTTGGTAGAAACATTAATTGCTGTAACCACTGTGGAAAACAGTCTAGAGATTCCTCAAAAAATTACGAAGTATCATATGATCCAGTAATGCCATTACTATTTATCCAAAGCAATGAAAACATTAATTCAAAAAGATATATGCACTCTTATTTTTATTGCAGCATTATTTAAAATAGTCAAGATATGGAAGCAACCCAAGTGTTTATCAATAAATAAACAGATAAAAAAGATATGGTGTATAACACATGGAATATTGCTTGGCCATAAAAACAATGAGATCTTGCCATATGTAACAACATGGATGACCTAGAAGGTTTCGTACTAAGTAAAATAAATCACAGAAAGGCAAACACAACCTAATTTCACTTATACGTGGAACCTAAAAAACAAAACAAATCAACAAATAAATAATAAAAAGCAGGAAAGCAGAAACAGATCCATGAGAACAGAAAACAAAGTGATGGTTGACAGAGGGGAGGCAGAAAGAGGGATTGTCAAAAAGTGCCAAGGGGAGTGGGAAGGGCAGGCTTCCAGTTGTGGAGTGAGTAAGGCACCGGCATGAAAGGTACAGCATAGGGAATATTATTAATCATATTGTAGTGGTGCTATATGGCAAGCAATGGTAGCTACACGTGTGAGCACACCGTAACGTAAAAGATGTCAAATCACAATACTCTACACGGGAAACTAGTAGTGTGTGTCAACTATAACTAGTTTCTAAAAAGGTAGAAAATATCTTAACAGACACTTCGCCAAAAAGATATACAGATGACTAATAAGCATAGGTCATTGGATAATACAAATTAAAATGCTAGGAACAACTGTATAAAACACCCACATGCATAATAGAATGGATAAAATCTAAAATACTGACATCTGGGACAACAGGGATGGACCTAGAGAGCACTATGCTGAGTAAATTAAGTCAGACAGGAAAGACAAATACCGTATGACTTCACTTATATGGGAAATCTAAAAAAACAAATGAATAAACAGAAAACAACAAATCAAATGGATTCTTAAATATAGTAAACCAGCCCGTGGTTGCCAGAGAGGAGATGGCTGGGGCATGGGATAAAGGGAATTAAGAGGCACAAACTTCTGGTTATAAAAGTCATGAAGATGAAAAGTACAGCATGGGGACTATAATATTGAGATATCAATAATATTCTAATAACATTGTATGGTGACAGATGGCGACTAATTGTGATCCCTGAATAATGTACAGAACTGCTGGTTCACTGCTGTACACCTGCAATTAAATAGCATTATATGTCAACTACCATAATAAGCTTTAAAAAACTGAGACACCAGAAAAAAAATAAGTAAAAATTTAAATCTAAAAAGAAAAAATAAAACAAACAAAACCCAGAAATCCAGTAGAAAAGTATGTAATAGACTTGGAGTTAATTCACCAAAGATGATATCCAGAAAATTAATAAACATAAAAAACGGGCTCTACTTAGTCATCAGGGAAATGTAAATAATACTAGACAGCCAAAAAAATGAATGATGTTAGGACTGACACTATCAAGTGCTGGCAAAGATATAGCACAACTCGAACTCTCATATACTGCTGGTGAGATTATAAAGCCATTACTGTGAAAAAACCATGTCATGCTATCCGCTCCCAGGGGAGGTATTCATAACCTATGGCCCAGTACCAAACTCCCCTAAGTATATATCCAACAAATGTGTGCACACATACACAAAGTGACAAGATCACAGCAACACTGTGTGTAAATGCTATACTTAGATAACACGAATGATGACCAAGACAACAAAACGATATGTTCCTCGCAGAGAAATGGACTACTATCAACAAAAATGAATGAACTACAACTTAGGACAAAAACATGGATGAATTTTACAAATATGAGGTTGAGTATTAAAAAAAACAGACAAAAGAATAACTGCTTCAGGATTACAATTACATAAAACTCACAAACAGGCAGAAGTCAGCTATAATGTTTAGAATGCATACTTAGGTGCTAAAACTATGGGGAAAAAACAAGGAAATGACTACTGTAAAATTAAGGATAGTGATTATGTTTGGGATAAAGAAGGGTGTTTGAGTAGGAGGAGACATTCAGAGGGCTTCTGGGAAGCTGGCACAAAACCAATTTACCATTTTAAAGGGTTTCCCTTCATAATAATTCATTAAGTTCCTCATTTGACCTATTCAATTTTCAGGGCATTATATTTCATAAAGAGATCAGGTTAATTCTGTTTTTACCACTGAACAAGACAAGGAACAATAAAGACAAGTTACAGAGGACAGAGCACCTATAGCTGAAAGGGAGCCAGTGCCCAATCTAGGAGTATGAGCATAGATTCAAATTCCCCAGACTTTTTCCTCATTCTCCCATCTTCCATGACCTTTCTCTTAACAGTTCCCCACCCCCACCCCCCCCAAAAATAGCCACTAGCTGGTATCCAGCTTCTCAGGAGGAATAACCACTTGATCAAGAAACTGGGGGTAGAGACATGCTTTCCCAAGTTTCTGGGTGCATTACTAAAACATTTCCATCCAATACTTGCATTTAACTCATTAAAAAGGAAAATACACTGAACGGCATTATTAGCGAATCCAGCATTTGTTTTCACTACCTCGATTTCTGCCCTCCTTCTTATAAAATCTTGAGGTGTTTCTTATGGTAGACCACTCTATCCCAACACCAGGCCGTGCACCTCAAACAAAGCCGACTTCAGTCCGAGTTCCAAGAATGGAGCGTGGGACCTGGACCAAGCCAGTAAGCCCTGTCACAGTTCAAAGAGAACCTAAAGCAGGCCAATCAGGGTCAGCAAGGCTCAGTTCTAAGGCTGTGCTGGACCAATCAGAGAACCGGATATGCTCTTTCTTGATGAATATGAACAAAAAAGGATAAGGGAAAGGAGCAGTGGCAGCCATCTTGCCAGCATCTGAAGCCCGAGAATGGTAGAACCCAATATATCAAAGTGGTTTAGAGAACGAGTCAGCCAACTCTTCCTGTATTAAATATTTTAGGCTCTGCAGGCTGTAAAGTCTCTTGTAACCACTCCACTCTGCCACTGTAGTGTGAAAACATCTCTTGATAACAAACGAGTGTGTCTGTGTTCCCCAAAAAACTTCATTTACAAAAATGGATGGACATAGGATTTGGCCCATAGGCCAATGGTTTGCCAGACCCTGGTTTAGAGCATGGGCTCTAGAAATATCACACAGACTCAAATCTTGACTCTAGGACTTGCAGAGTCCTGCCTGAACAAGTTAATATCTCCATGCCCCCATCTCTTCATTTGTAAATGGAAATAACGTTATCGCCTACCACATACGCTCAGTATGAGGATTAAATGTAGTAAATTTGAAGTGCTTAAGAGAGTGCCCGGCACACTGAAGGGCTCAGCGTGTTAGCTGCTGTCACCATCATCATCATGAGTATTGTCAATGGTGCCAAGAGAGAAACCCAGTCTTGTGTCATTTCAGCACAAGATCAAAAAGGACCGAAAACCCTTAGCCTCTGCTACTCAGTTACATGAGGTAATAAATGCTCTTTCTTGCTTACAACAGTTGAGCTGAATTTCTGTTATTGCTGAAGTTACTCCATCTGATTAGAAGTGAAATCAGGGTAAGGGTAATAATTACCAAACACCCATGATGTAAACTCAGTCCTTTCTGTGCCCATTACAGACATTACCGATCCAACACAGCTTTCCTCTCACTAAGCCAGACAGGACCTTAGACATGGCTATGGACTTAACGGTGTTCCCTGACCCCAAATTCCTATGCCGAAGCCATTACCCCCTCCAGTCTGATGCTATATGGAAAATGGAGCCTTTGAAAGGTACTTAAGGTTAGCTGAGATCATGAGTGTGGGGCCCCCATGATAAGATCAGTGCCTTTACAAGAGACATCAAAGAGCTGGCTTCCTCTCTTCCCTCTACCTACACACACTAAGACAAGGCCACGTGAAGACACAGTGACAAGCAGCCATCTGCAAACCTACGAGGGAACCCCGGCAGACACTGACCTTGTGGCACATTGATCCTGGACTTCCAGTCTCCAGCAGGGTGAAAAATAAAAACCTGTTGTTTAAGTCAGCCACTGGGTATTTTGTTATTGCAGCCTGGGCTGATGCAGACAGACATGTTTTCTCCCCAAAACAGGACCTAAGCAGTCTCTATCAATCAAAGTCAGCCTTTGAACTGACACCTCTTTATTCCTGCCTCAGGTCATGAATTTTAGAGCCACTCTCGAGTCAGACCAATGAGCTTTGTAAATCTTCTCTTGGTGTATGCTTGTGATAAAGAAACTTGCCAAAGAGCTGTAAATTTTTAGATGTGTGGTCCCCATTTCCAAGTTCTCATTTATGACTGTTTACTCCATTTTAAATCCATATACTTTAAACTGTTTGCAGAAAAACCTGAAATCTTCCTACATTCTGTTTTTCTTTACCAAGTACCTTTTCTCTTAGAAGGTTCAAATAGTGCTGTTTGCAAGAATGAGATCAGCAAAGGCTGATAAAGAACAAGTTTCTCCTCTACCCCAGGAAGTGATAATTAATAGACTTCAAAATGTACAGTGTCACTGATGAATGTAATGCCCTTAATCTACAGTGGAAAACAACAATGGCATAATTAATTTGATTTGTTTTACATTCATAGAAAGAGGGCCTTTTGTATTCAGGATGCAAATGAGCCAAGAACCTGGACACTTTCTTTTCTTCTTTAAAATTTAATTAGCTTATTGCTAGCTTACTCCATATTTCACAAATTCTTAACTCACATGGTGTGAATGCCATTACTACCTCCCCGAAAAATTATTCTGATGCATTCCTTCTTCTCCAATAAATGGCACCATTTGTTTGTGAGGGACAAAAATCCCTAGTAATGTCACAGCTTCTGTGAGCTGTCGAAAGCAGTGGTCCTCCAAGGAGAGCGTGCATCAGAATCTGGAGGGCTCGTTAAAACCCATTACTGGGCCCACCCCAGCAGATCTTTTTCAGTAGGTCTCGCATAGGGCCTCAGAATCTCCATCTCTAACTAGTTCCCTAGTTCTCTAACTAGTTCCCTAGTTGTCTAACTAGTGACGCTAGTGCTGTCATTTCAGGGACCACACTTTGGTTAATAGCAGAGCTCCTGCCCTAGACCAGTAGTTCTCAGTCCAGTAGACGGAAACCTTGTTTCGGTAGCCTCTGCTTTACACCATTCAAATTTGTTCTTTACACTGTCTGCAGTTATTTTCCAATTGCTCCTGGCTGCAAATAAGAAAACCCTGACTCAACTGGCTTAAGCGAAAATTTATTATACCATGTC